>OZ026627.1:77855431-78455431 GCA_964020975.1 Hermodice carunculata | reverse complement strand
AACCAGTGAATCCAGATGTGCGTCAACAACCAGGATCGTCTTACATACCAGAACACCCTTCAACGTCACGAGACACACATAAATCTCCTAATCATAGGTACATATCTCCTTTTGAAATATCACCTCCACCCAAGGCAAATGCTCAAACCGGCAAACGTAAAACCACACGTCAAGGTAAAACTATTGTTCTGACAAGCAGCCTGTACAGGCAGTCTCTAGAGGATGCAAAAAGTGCCAAAATAGAAAAAGAGCAAGCAGCAAGAGACAAAAAAAAAATGAACGACAGCGGGCTGCAAGAGAATAAAAAGCAGCAAAAGAAGAACTTGCAAGACATATAAAGGAAGAAAAAGAAGAACTTGCAAGGCAAAAGAAGGCTGAAAAGGATGAGCTTGCCAGAAGGAAGAAAGCTGAAAAAGAACTCGCAGCTGGCAAAAAGAAGGAAAAAGAAAAAGAAGCCAGAAACAATAAAGCTGAAAATATGAACCCTGTAAGAATGGTAAGACCAAACCGCAAACGCACCCAAACGGTAACTCATCAAGATGAACAGCCCAAGGCCAAGAGATCCAAAGAAAGGCCTACAAGTACACCAGAAGTAGGTGATCACGAGGAAGAGTCAGAATTGTCAGATGAGAGATCTGAATTAGATAAGCCATGTCTTTTCTAGGGAGAAATGTGGAGCAATACCAAGCATGATGGCATGATTAGGTGCACACGCTGCCAACAGTGGGCCCATCCAAACTGCGCGGGTGTGGACATTGATGAGGCTGATGACTATGTTTGCGATTTGTGCGATTAAGCCATAGCCAGTCATTGACCTCATGAAACTAGTGGTACAGAAGCACATGGATTATACTTCAGTGTATGCACAGAGAAGAATCATATTGCATATTTTACAATAATTTTGCCATGTGTAGGTCTTACTTGCAGTTAACAAACAGGATTTGCTAAAGAAAAGCAAGTGTTTCATCAGTTGTATTATTGATATTCGTGCGGTATAATTGCATGTTACATTTATTGGTGATTCTTTCATACTGGGACAAGTAATGTTAGGTCGATAGATGTACAGCTCTGTACATGTATGGGTAAAATAGCAGAAAAAGATTTTCTGCGAGTGATCATATATTTGAATTAAATGTTTGAAGACTCAACTTTTCTTAAACAGGTCAAAAGCAGAAAAAGACTTTCAGTCACCAAATAGCAATAGGCGTATTATTGTTATAATATCTATGTTTATGACAAACACTTGAGCTTGCAATCACCAAATATAAGTTAACAGGCATTGTACTCGGGTTTTATGGGTATGTGCATCACCACATCATGGTGCATTGTAACAGGACACCCAGTGTTTCTACAGTTGTGTTTTGGAGTGTAGTTTCGCATGTAAGTAATTATGGAATACATAATTATACATTGTTATCCGGATTTACATTTGTACTCGGGTTTAATGGGTATGTACATCACCACATCATGGTGCATTGTTACAGGACACCCAGTGTTTCTACACTTGTGCTTTTTGGAGTGTAATTTCGTATGTAAGTAGTTCTTGAACTTATAATTAAACTGTTATTCGGATTTACATGACATTTGGTTAGCATGTATGCGCTTAATGGCCGAAGGAGAGTTTCTGCAAATGAAAACAGTTTATTTTTAATGCTACGTAAACTGGTTATAACAGCAATAGAGTTCGTCAACCATTTTTATTTCTATTTCCAGGCTATTATATACATAATGTCCAGCTATGTGTGCTGAATATATGAGCTTGATGGCAGAACAAATACCGGTACTTTAATGCACGGTTTTCTTTCAATATTAATCTATTTATTTTGGCAGCCTGCATGGAAAAAGACTTTCTGTCACTTACATTTCTAACATTTTATTAAAGTCAATGTTTGTGGCATACTTTTTTCAAAAGCAGACTAGGTATAGGTAACACATTTAGAAGTTGTAGCTGCAGCCATGGCCTTGATGGTAACAACAGAAAAACGATGTCCTGCAAATGGCTGTGTAAAAAAAAAAAAAACCTTTCCTCATTTTTTGTGCATGCGTGAAGTTATTTCCGGAATTGGTCTCATTATCCCACATTTGCTTCCAAGTATTATTCAACTGATTTTTTAATTGTAATATTTCCTGTTGACAATTATCTATTATGCACTGAAAATGCCAAGACAAAAGCCTGTCCCGGGACAATGGTGCTGATACCAACTCTAAAGTGGCTACTTTTACCACTTCAGTCATTCTATGTGATACTCTCAATGTTTGCTAAATCTAAGTAGCCCTCTGTAGTTCATAATGTTTTGCAAATAGCTTCAGGGTGCAGTCTTTTGTTGTTTTAGGGCGATAATGGGGGTATAATGGTACCCCTCCATGGGGTAAAATGGTACTGGAGTTCCATTTTTTCCCCATGGGGGTGTACCGTTTGGCCCCCAGGGGATGGGGCAAAATGGCTCAATTTAGAAAAAAATGTTTTGCATCTAAAATTGATAATAAATAAGTAAGCCAATTTTTATCATTATTTTTTTAAAGATAAACTACACATGTAGTAACTTGTAAAATATGGGTACCACAAGTCCATTCAGAAGCATGTTATGAGTGCCAAAGTTAATGGTTCCGTTATGCCCCGCCTTCCCCTACGTACAAATAGCTGGACCTAGGATCTGGTTTCTTTTACGTTGTAATTTCACAAAAAGTAACGAACACAATGACAACTGTGTTGTTATCGTTCTGGATGATCGCTACATGTCGACACGACACATTAATATTGGAACAATGAACTTAAGTTGATAGTTTCATTAAAGAGTTCAAATGGAACAAGTGTGTAACACAGAACCGGATATTAGTAAAATTCATGACGCATGACGGAAAAAAATACGGGATGTTACGGTAAAGCATGCCCGTGATCATGCAGACGCCTGTATGCTGCCACCCATGTTGTTTCGAAAAACTGCAACTGCACTAGAGGCTACATATTTTACATCTCCAAGGATACCTAAACTTTCGGTAAACTGACTTGGAAACTGCACAGCAATATTAATCATGTGATTTGTGACAAACTTTTTGGTGGTCACTTTCAGTGAAATTTGAATCTTGAACAAAAAGTCCTGGCACGTTCAATCCTACCTATTGATTGTTGTGCAAATAATTGAACAATTGCCTTGTGCAGCCTCCTTGGGCTAACACTACATCGCACGCTGACAGTGTACAGCCTGGCCCAGCTTGAAAGATCTCAGAGTATAAAGCCTGCCACCCAGGTAAACATTGCAAAACAAACTCTCAAACCACATATGGACCTAATTGGCAGCTGCCATTTTGAAACAGTGTGTTTTAAGGGCCATGGTCAAGTGACCGTGTAATTGCTTTACGTCTTCCCTTTGATCCTTGGAAGAGGCATGTGAAACCACAACGCTAAAACCAACATTGTGCCTGGCTTTACAAAATTTGACATGAAAAACTTGATTTTTATACCACAAAACAGCAATGTATCTTTGCAAGAATACATCAAAGTTGAAGGCTCTTATTCACTCCACTGGTACTGAAGTTCGACTCATGATGTGTACACCTCTGCTACCATGAACATTGAGTTTTTACCCTCATTTTTCTTTTTTCCCTACCCAAGTCCAACACTCTTTGAAGCCAGACGCTGATCACTGCACACACACTCAGCCAGCTTGTTTGTCACTTTCTCTCAATATCTTAGTTACTAGAACAGCTGTCTGTGTCCAGTTTCCCTTGTGTCATAGTACAAAGTAGATGCATAATTTCACTATCTGTCATCCAATTTTTATGATCAATGTGGCAATTCAATATACCATTTTCTAAAAATTAACATGATTATCAAATTTTTGTTCAAATTTTTAAAAGAAAAGCTATTAGCTAAATCTAACTAGAGCCCCCAATCTATTGACTAAAGGGTTGTCTCAGTGATTACGTAATAGCAATTAGGTTATGTTATTGGGTGTTGTTTGAAGTCCAGGATGAGTGTGACCCCTGCAGGCAAATCTTGCAAGCAGAAATGGGGGTGAAAACCACTGAGGTGTACACGACATGGGATGGAATGAGATATTTTTGCACAACGGTCAGTTCTTTGTAATAAAATCAAAGCCATGACCTTTGAAAGTAATTTTCTCGGACGTCAATTTTTACAAGATCAATCAAATTTTAAAATGACGTCAATTAAACACGGATAGATATATCATCTCAAAATACACGGGTAAAACAAGATAAATGTCTAACTTATGAACCGTTTGTATTTGGCCTTTCAACTCTTCCTTCTGTGACTTTTGGAGCTCAAAAAATGAGGAAACTGTATAACACCATGGTACCAACTGCAAAATTCTAAATTTCTATAAAATCAATTTTCCCCCAAAAACAAAAATTCCGCTCCTGTGGAGTGGCCTATATTATCGTTTCAGTTAGTTTGCAGATCTTAGAATTAAATATTGTGCAAACGCGCTGAAATAAACTTGTGAAACTATACTCACTCACAAAATGGCATAAGGGGTCTGGAAAAACTCTTTATTGATTTGATTTTCTGTTTTAACAAATTTAAATATCTATAAAATTATGAAATTATATAGTTTTATGGGTGAAATGATCAATTTATATGAGCTGGCCGGTATCGGAGTCTGTAGATTCTGCAAGCGAGCCTGAAACCACCCTCTCAAAAAGGCCCTGTTGATATCAAATATCCTGCGAATTTATGCTTTTTAATCTAAAGTGGATAATTTTCACATGTTGTAGTATTAGAAAATTGTGTTAATCTAATAATGAACGAACAAATCACCATTGTATTAATACCACCTATTTTCTGGGCTCCTTCGACGCTGATGGGCTTACAGATGCACAGTTCCAGATCTGTAACAACTCCGAACCCACTTCATGTAATTGAACTAGATTAAATAAAATGAAATGGGCCGTGTCGATTAGAATATTCACACATGCCTACCTCCATTGAAGCTTCTTTGAAAAAAAAGAAAAAAAGATGGGGATTTGTTGCAACGGATATGTGGGTTTCCCACTTTTTGAATGGCAGTTAATGCTAAAGTTTGCTGGTTTGGGAACCGCTCGCTCCATGGTCAAAGACAAACAGATATGCAGACCCAGTTAAGGTTCCATCAATACATTATAATAATCCAGCCGCAGGCTTTGGAGAGGAGGCCACAATTGATCAAACATAAAACAACTTATATATAGGTTGGGGGACCAGGGATTTTTTCCCTTCTGGCGTATTAGGGCAAAATTATTATTTGTACCAGCGTAACAGGGCCCCCCTTCTTACTTCCCCCGATTTGCCCAGTTCATTTTTCTTCCGAGGGGACTAGTATTCATGCTACGTGTGTTGCCACGTCGTTACAAGAATGCAGTGGCAGTCAGCAGGAAACATAAATCTACCACCGGAAATTATTAAAAAAGATTTTCCATAGATTACCACTCTTTATTGAAGACTGCCATTAGCCACCCCTGACAGCAGTAACATTCAAGGGCCAAGTTTGGTTTCTGGAGGCAGTAGGCGGTGAAGTGGGGCAGTTGGCAGTGGAGTCACCCATTGCCGCCAACCAGCACATGCTCCACCTGTTGGTGGCCGTCGCACTCTCACTCCAAAACCGCAACATCCATCCCATGCCAAAATGGTTCATCATGGTGCATGAAGCATCATAAGAGGTTATTCACTTGTGATATACATTAACTAGAGAAAAAAAGGAATTACCCCAGTCATTTCGCCATGTAATTGTAACCTTTGTGATGTGGTATTCTTGGTCCAAAAATACAACCCACCAGAGAGTTGTGGCGATAGTAGGGTTTTCTGTATGGGAACAACCGCCTTTGTTAAAGTCCGTCTCCTTGTTTCCGTCGACAGCATTGCTAGCACCTGCCACTTTTTTATTATTATAGAAGGTGCTGATCTGTCGCGCCTGTTTGCCCAGTGCCAAATTGACAGCACAAATTCCTTAATGGAAAAACAAGCTACTGTTAAATCGCATGATGAAAATAGGCATATGTGTATTTGACGCCAAGGCTGCTGTTTCATGTTATAAGCCACCAGCCACAATAGTTCAAGAAGGAAGCCTGTAAAGGTAGATTCTTTAATCAAGAGAGCCAATTTCAGTTGATAAAATCTATTTTATCACCAAATGGTCTTCGTGCCATAATCAGAAGAGTGAGTTCAATCATTCTGCATAACAGCAGGAAAAGGTCATTTCAAAAGCAATATTGCAGCCCTACTTCAATTATTTGTCGGGTTGTCATTTGTGTATCATCTCATCAATCGCATGAATCACTTCCTAGAACTTCCAACTGTAAAGGACATGCTTACGTAAAGTAACTAAATCAAATAACATTTCAAATGCCCTTTCTGTCATCACCCAAACGCTAAAGAGTAAATCGTTCCTGCAAACAAGGCAACTGCCACAATTAATGCCTCCCTTTTGTATGATCATTCTTGCCCTTGTATGGTACCATTATTTTGTGCAATTTCAAATTCATGGAACATGCAGTTGTAATCTTGACGTCGCAGGTACTAAAGTTACTTCCTTGCCTTGAGATTTAGTTGAAGGTTACTTCAATCCATTTGATCCCAAAGATATAAGGCGCGGGCACTTACTTGAGACCTTCAAATCAGTGAAATTGAGCTTTTGCTACCGTTTAGATGATGAAGTACTAATCTTTATCCATGCCAAAAAGTTTCACTGTTACGTGTTTAATTTCATGCAAATCTTTAAGATGAAAAAGTGTCCCTGCTTTGCAGAGTCAATCAGTTAATTGGCTGATAAATGTAATCATTAATGGTGATATTTAGATAGCTATTCACAGACAAAGTACACTGGATGTGTTTTTACAGTTGAGCAGATTATTTCACAGGTGACTGATCAGAACCACCATGTTGTTTTTAAGTGTATAGGTCAAAGTTATGACAGAATATAAGAGATAAGCATTTAGTCATCCATCCTATTAGCCTGAGCAGATGCCACTTGTGAGTAATTAAAGTCGGCGAATCTCCCTGGTTATCTTTGGTAGTGTATACCAAATTTTATCGAAGAAAAATGAGCAATGTTTATTGCAGTTGCTTCAAAATTCAATAACATAAAAACATTCCTTTTCACAGAAAGCATAAAAACGGTTACCTAAGTTATACATTTGTCTATACATGACAGTTGATTTCAAGCTTTTTATGCAAAAACTTTTGTTGTGCTCCTTTCTCAAAGTATAAATCAGACCCTTTGAATAAAATGCCCCTCGGATTTTACAACAACAAAAAATCTTAGAATATCTATTGTTACATGCAAAGAAACTACACATGTTGACAAAACTAAAAACGTATACATGGATGGGCTTGTATACAAAGAGAACGACAGAGTGGCAATTTTCGTACAATTCTCTTATATGTACCCTCAGTAAAAGCAGGCACCTTAAAGGAGGAGGGCATCATGTTGACATCAATTTCACATTTCCAACAGGTCTTGCAATAACGCTCCAAAACTCTCAATTTCTCATATATTGATGGCTTAACGTTTTTGTTGTTTGTTTGTTTTTATCAAAATGATCGATTTTAACACACTAAGCTGAACGGCCCCTAAATAAACGACACTGAGAAACTGGGCAAGTTTTCGGCAATTTAATAATAACTGTTGTAAAAGATCAAGACACCTTTGCTGATCATCTGATGAATGGTTAGAATATTTACTTTCCATGTATCAATCAAGCCATTACAGATTGCAGGTGTGTTGACTCGCTGATAAAAGAAAAACAGGATAGATTAACTTCGAAATATATAAAAAGTCGTATACTTATGAGCAGTTAAGTATTAAATTATTACTTCTTATAGAGACTTAGATTGGGGAGGTGAAATTTTTCCCATCATATAACGCAAAAATCAGTATAAAGATTTTGTGCTAAATGGAGACAACTGGGACATACATTTTGTAGTAAGACCAAGAACGTTGTTAGCATTATTGCACGAGTTATATTTCATCACAGCTTAATCAACCAGAATCGCCGACTTGAACGGTTACAAGATTCCTCACCTTTGTAGCCGTTAACCTCCACTTCACACATCTCAATATGCGTCGATTTATCTGATCTGTATAGCGAAACAAAGGAACCTCTAATGCCTGAACAGTTATAATTCTTTGTTTCACCATTCGCAGCCTCTTGAATCTTAACACACTGGTAAAAATCTTCCTTCTTGAATTGTTTCTCGTTAAATGTTGTTCCAACTGCCAAGAATACTCCATTTTGTGTCTGACCTGTAACAAACCAATATTTTCTTGTGTTGATTTTGTCTACTTTAGATACTTTCTTACGTTTACATGCAACTCAAACATACATGTATGCATGTATTCTAGATATATCCTTTCATAAAGAGCTCATGATATGCTTCCCTCAAGCGACCCATCCCATGATGTTCATACCTCTTAAGCCATGATACCAGTCGTGGAAAATGGTGGCCACAGACGTAAACGTGTTCAGACGTCAATTTACTTAAACTCGATAAAACCTTTTTTTTAGTTACGTTTACAGATCGTATATGTGGTTTGTTTTTTCATTAAAAAGTAGAACAAGCATACTTACCACTTAAAGAATGATTACATTCAGCATGACCTCAGTGAACGTTTGTTTAAGTGCTTTTGGTTAGGGAGGGAATATCTTGAAATACCAGGAATGTTGAACAGCTGTCGCCGTGCAGTTTCACACAAGCGACTTATGACGCAAAAAGTTAAGTTTAATACAATTAAGTATTCGAAAAACGTACTACTTTGCGGACGCTATCTAGAAACAAAAACAGAGTTTGTCGGAATAGAATTAATCGAGTCATGAGGAACAGCAGGGTATATGGGCGTGTTTGTGCTGTGATGGGTCTTACAGGTGTGCAAAAGGTCCATATAAGGTCTATTTACCTTCCATTTTCATGACCGGAATTTTTTTAAAGGATCAAAATGGAAACGTTACATTCAGTCTCCCGATGCATCTGCCACAAAGCCGTTGCACAGGATAACCAGCCTGGAGAACTTTCTGAAGACTGAAGTCACGGACTGCATGAAAGCATCATATTTTACGGCTGCAGTATTGTTACCACGGACCAAATCATACTACGTGAAGTTGTATACCCCTATGGCATAATATTTTAAGCATATAAAATTTATGCCAAATTAATTAACCTCAAATGTGTGCTTTATATTTCTACTCCTAAGTTTCATGTGTATATAGTTGTACAAAACAGATCACTCTGCTAACGAAGTCATGTATTAATTACTCCAGGCCAAATGAATTAAAAAGGAATAAAGTTGAATTTATTGCAAGTTTCGGTATTTGTTTAAACCAAAATCTATTTTATCAAAAAAAAAAGTAGGTAACAGCCTTATAATTTTTGACTTGGCAGCTAGGTGGTGATAAGAATGATATGAAGCAAAATGCCCATGTTTAGTGATGTTTGATATTTTCATCTAATTGTGAGTACAAATAAATATAATTCTGGTTTTTCTAAAACCTATGAGAAATCCAGTGGTTCTAAATACGTATGGTACATTTTCATTTATTTGAATTTACACAAAATCAACGGATCATTCATGGGTTCCAAATATATTATGATTGGACATATGGCACTTCATTCTTTTTATCAATCTAAATTTGGCATCTCCGAGAGAACATACTCGTGTCTTGATTTTTTATTTGCGCAGCAAGAAGAAGTGTAGTTCCTAACGTTGTCGCCAGGAAGCGCTCTCTAATAATAATGTTTGAGCCAAATTGCCTTACTTTCATACTCAGAAAATCCACAGCGTCTTACTTACAGAGTTTTCCTGCAAGTGCCGTGCGTACCTCGCACGTTTATTAATATTTCGTAGGAAAAGTCAGCTAGATTCGTAGCCAATGGTAATAACTATAATATACAAGTGAAAAAAGTTGGTGACATATCTGTTGCGACACTTTAGGATCAACTAAGAGTAAACTTATGTATATGATCCATGATCCAAACAAAAAGATCAGCCAACAGATAGTTTATCAAAATTAGAAGTAAATCAAAGGTTATCAAAGCAGTACGAAATCTGAACATATTGAACTCTGTTGCTTAGGACAGATAAGCACTTTAAGTTGCTTACTATCGTAATTCCGCCATGTAATAGTCACTGTGGTGATGCAATACTCTCGATGTAGACCCACTACCCACCATGGATTATCCTCTGTTTTTGTTCTGGAACAACCGCCATTATCAATATTTGTGTCCTTGTTGCCGTCCACTGATTTGTTTGCATAATAAGGTACATTTCTGTAAGAGCTATCATCAAAAGTCGTGCTCTGCCAAGCTGGTCTTTTAATGGCCAGGTTTGTTGCACCTATATATCACAAAATAAATTGAGTTTGTAACTCTGAAAAAAAAGTCACTTCTAAATGATCACCTTAATTGGTTTGAACAAACATAGGAATAGTACATTAAGGTTGGCAACACATAAGTGCAAAGGGCTAGTTTCCTCTAAACAAGCACATGATCACTGTTAAACACTTGATGCGTGCGCATCATTAGCATAACCTATGGAAGTCCCGTTCCAATAAAAATATGCGTTTCCTGAAAGAAAAAAATAGTAAAATAAAAGCAAATTATGTGGGAAGTAAACTGCAACTTACCCTCATATACCGCAAACAAAAATACTTTAGACTTTTATTCAAAAATCAATTTTGCGTGGCGTTTTTACTGCTTCGTAAGCATGTTGATAGTTAAGGTACCTGAGAAACAGTCATGTTAAATTGTGGGGTTCTTTGTATATTATGTATAACATTTAATTGCTTAAAATTGAAACACTATGTTTCATTTAGGTGTACATACAAGGGAAGTGCATAGGATTTAATCTCAACTGCGTACTACTGTACAAAAACACGAATCTTCACAAATGGTTGAATAATTTACTAATTAAGGCAACGGAACATTTAATAAAATTATTCCACCAACGTAATTAGGTCTTAGTGAATTCACTTACTTTTTCCGTATATTACATTGATCCACCATGCCAGGGATGAGATAAGGTATGCATATTTCATTTTTTGTTCATTCAAAACCGACCAAGGAAATACTTTGTCCTGCGAAAATATTTGATCCACAAGGTACAGGCAGTGGAGAAACCATTGATGGTCATGTGAAAGAAGGTTATTCTTGATCGCGGATTATATCTCCCCCCTATACTGAAACACCGAGAACAGGCAAAAATGACGGTCCTTACACGGAAACAAGAATTACATACATGAAAGATTTTTTGCATTAGCATCTCTGTCCACCACTATTGCATGACGGGTAAATAAATACTCTGTGCCACTAGTAATTACACAAATCAGCATACAAAGGATATGCTTATTGTTATTTAGAAATCAAACAAGCTCAAGGTACCTGAGCCAAATACATTAGATTAAACATTTTCCGCTGATTAATAACTTGATCATGAGCTCCCGTTATTTGTTGCAATAAACATGTTGATAACAATATGTACCTGCTATTGCCTACAACGTACCACAAATATGTTGAAAGAGCATTTGTTTTCTAAGCCAACTTTTATTTTTACTATCGATTATACCAGGATATAAAATGTGAGTGGCGGTAAATATTTTATTATGCCTGGTGCAAAATAACCCACTTTCAAAAACTTCTGATGAAGAGGCCATACCTTAGAGATTCAGCAAGATGCAACTTCAACAGGCATAATTAAACGGGAAACATTTTCGTGAATAGAAGCGTACAAGAATTTAATTTTCATATTTTCATGGACTTGCAGGTCACATACGTGATTATGCGTCGTGAGTCAAACTATGCGCGAACTCCAACTTGAATTATAAATTTAGAGCAGTTGAAGTTAAAGGCATTTTTGGGCAGTTATCGACATAACTTAGAATGCTAACCTACAACAAGTTTAGGTATTTCCATCGCCGGGATAATTTTGGAAATAAAATTACATAATGGGACTTTCATCTGGAATACTACGTTTCATAATCTACCAATTACTATTGGGGAGAACAAAGAAGCGAAGTCGTATAATGTTGGTTATGTTCGCAAGGGTTACTAGGAAAATGAATTACACAATGCAGAATAACAACAAATGTTTGCACCATACTCTATTTTAGGGTCTTTTAGTGTGTTTTTGTACTATTACTTCCACAAAACCGAGGGCGCTTGCACATAGTTGTCACTGACAACCATGGAAGCGAAGATCTTCTCCTCCTCCTAGTCTTTATCGACATCATCATCATCATACTTTATTGATCATAAACAGCCTAAATTCTCCGTAGTTTCCGTGGCAGCGGATTGACTCACGTTTTATCAGTTTTGTTTTGTTTGTAAGCGTGCTTGCTTTCTGTGCGGTCTTTTTAATTTGCAAACGGAGAGTGATATAGTACAGCGTCGATTGATGAGAGGCAAAGTATAAATTAATAAATCTGTCCTGTCGTTGGGTGTATAATGTATTTTGTCTCTTTGACATCGATTTGTCTCTCCAGTTTGCTGTGTGACTATTTTAAGACTCGACTATTTATTCTTGCAATACACATGTAATTTGCATTGAATCCACAAGCTGCATTTAAATCTGAAGAAAAGAAACAAACACGTTCCGTTGTGCATGTCTTAAGGCATCCATATTGTTTCATCCAAGACATTTAATTATTAATGCCGTCCCGGCTGTCCATTGTATTAAATTGGTGAGGGACATGTGTTGTACCAAACACTCACTTATGTTTTGGATGTCAAATTACCGACATTGTCCCCCCCCCCCCGACTTTCCGAGTTATATTTTACCGAAATACCACAGACTATAAAGCCAATATTTGCTTCCCTTTGAATTTCCTTGCAGTGAACAGAATATAATATCCATAAAATTTCTTTGCTGCTTTAAGTCACTTTTTTCTGGGTGAATGATATTATGGTTATATCAACAACTACGCAATCACTAATATACCATCATATTCTATTTGGGTGGGGCCTCATCAGCAGATGCAGCAGTTACCTAACTTGGGTTGTAGAAGTCTAAATATGTCATTTATGTTTGCCGTTTTGGTCTCTGAGGGCACATCAATTCATTTATATGGGGTTAATATTGAGCCTGTAGTGTGTTACGTAGTTTGGGGGCGCTGCCTGTGTGGTTTTCAGTTTGACATTCATCAAAATTTGCTATTCATGGTATTCACTCTTTCAGTGCTAAATTTAACATTTTTTTACTGTGTTAACACAGGGGAAAGTTGTTTACCTGGTCTGTTATGTTCTATGTAACTACAGGCATTCTGGTACTTGAATGAAAGATCTTTTTACAAAGAAAACAAATCTAACACCTACATGGTAATTCAGAGCAGTTCGGTACGCGCAGTTTGACTTCAATTGAAGTTGGCGCTGTAAGAACTAGAAGAGTCCTGATGTCCAGGCCCCATATTTACGGTAGTAGCATTGCAAGTGCATCAAACGACTTTTTTTTATCAGTGTAGGGTCCTGTTGGTGTCATTCCGGTTGACGCTTACTGTAAAGTAGGGGACTGTGACACTCCTGTGCTCAACTGACCCAGCCAAAATAACTTAATACAGAATGAAATGTCAACTGAAAGGCCTGACTAATAAGCAATAATAGACGTACATGTATGTACTGTAGTTTACCTATATTTATAACGCTATCATCAACTTGCTGTCATTGATAAGTACAAATGTATTTAAAAGAGTAACACTACTTAGTGAAAAGACTTGGTGGAGAGAACAAATGGTGGACAGACGACCAACGATCACTCATCCTACAGGCCAATGTATAAATATGTATGTAGGCCGTATACAACACTTGTATCTTGATAATGTTGATTGGGAGCACGGTTTTCCCCATGGATGGCGTGCCTTGATTTCCTTTAAAAACTTACGAATGGGACGTATTGAGGTGCTTTGACCACTCGAACCATAGCTGGTTTGATAAAATTGAGTAATGCCCCATAAATTAACATGGAGCATTTAGCAAATTTGCTTGCTTCTGTATTTCATGAGCTGCTAATTATCATATTTTCTGTTGCCTTCTAACACTTTCAGAACAATTTCTTCTTTCCAAATTGGGCTTCCACAAGCCATTGGGTTCTGTGAAACACTCACACGCAGAATATATATATATATATATATATATATATATATATATATATATATATATATATATATATATATATATATATATATATATATATATATATATATATATATATGTGAGTGCGTGTGTATATATATACATGTATATATATACATATATATACACATATATATATATATACATATATACATATATATATATATATATATATATATATATACATGCATATATAGTAAATCTGCCTTGGTGATAGATTAAATAAATACGTTTCGCCCATATCTGTAAGTAATCAGTTTAATTCAAAAAAATAATTGACATTTTTCTGAATGAAAAAATAATTACTAGACAAATAGTTGCGTTTAATATTTTTTTTCGTTGTTTTTCATGAGGACAATGTTCCCCAAATGCAAAATTTGATAGTTCATTTTTCGTACTTTGCTATGCTCTGTGAATCAATTGTCCCTGATTTAGTTTTTCTCTTAATTACTCAAGGATTCCTGTACTACGCACATCGGCTTGTAATTTGTACAATTGGAAAACAAGAGATGGAAAAATAAAGCACTAAATAGAATGGTGTCGGATAGCGTAACACCAGAGACTTGCTATGATGGAACTGAAACATCAAGTATTTCAAAATATTGATCATATTCGTTACTTTAACAGTCAAATCCTGAATGTGGCTGCACCATGACAGATCAAAACGCACTGTTAGACATAAATGTTTGTCTGTCATTATGCTTTTCATGAAGACGAGATCAGGGTACTGCAAAGGCAACCTACTGTATTCGGGTGCTATGGGCTATTCTTGAGCTTATCCACCCATAGCGGAAGTACAATCTGGCATTCTATCATCATTAACAAACACTTTAGGTTGGTAACTGTCACGATAACCTGGTATCAGTGTCTGTGATGTTGAGGAGACACCAGATTTCATTCACCAATAATGTCACAAGATCGGTCCAATACTCTGCATGTATGTGCCACATCGTTAGCCATGGTTGCACTTGCTCATGTTGCTAGGAAATGCTGAAAGTGACACCTTGTGCATCAGCAGCCTGAATCGACGCTTAATCCGCATGAGGTAAAGATGGAGCGTGGTGGAGGGACTACTTGGTCATAAATCATGTAGGCAGATACTCTGGTTGCTTGTGCACACGTTTTGCAAAACAAAAAAAAGCAAAACAACAACAAAAAACAAAAACAAACAAAAAACAAACAAACAAACACAAAACAAAACAAAACCAAAAACAAAAACTAAAAAAAAAAAAAAACAAAAAAAAAAAAAAAAAACAAAAACAAAAACAAAGACAAATCTAGGTTCGTACAAAATGATTCATTTTCTAATCTAATGCTGAAAGAGACACCTTGTGCATCATCAACCAGAATCGACGCTTAACCCGCATAAGGTAAAGATGGAGCGCAGTGAAGGGACAACTTGGTCTTCTGGTTGTCTATGTACACGTTTTGCAGTAAAGAAATTAAAGAACAAAAACAAAAACAAAAACAAAACAAAAAAAAACAAAAAAAACAAAAACAAAAACAAACAAACAAACAAAAATCTAGGTTCGTACAAAATGATACATTTTCCAATCGTATGGTAGAAAATCCGGTAGACTTTGCAATTTAATTTACAGAACACTGTACTTACTTTTCTTCTTAAGGAATTGCTATTACTTTTGAGAGGTACTTGCGTGAAATGGGGTAAAAACTCTTCTCGGGGTGCAGTATGCGGGGTCATTCCCTTGGTGCCCATATCCTGTGACTATATACCCTACCCGGGATCAGTTCTTTTTGAAAGACTACATTCAATGCCATTATATCAGTTCGAAATCATGTGTGTATGTAAATGTAAATTCATATCCACCATTCTGTGCCCATTTGACCATTGTTTTTTTCCACTATTGAATATTTGTAGAACTGAGTCACTTTCTTTTGTTGTTGAAGATAGTGAAAACTAGTAATTTGTTCGCACTTTCTTTGCTCCGACTGGTTCCTGCTTACACTTCAGACATTAGCGCATCCCAGTTGAGACCTATCGACAAAAAATTATTTCCCTTGTCATCACAATTTCACAGTTCCCAAACTGTTTGTATTTAAAAAATTGTGTTAAGATCAACATGAAATGTTCACACAGTTTGCGCAGTTAACTCTAAAAATATCGAAGCATCATGCTGTTGTGCGATTTTGTTTTCTTTCTTCCTTTGTTTTGTAAAAGCCAGCCATGGTAGACTTTTAAAATGTAAGAGTGTTTTCACCTTGCTTTTGAAATATTGTTCTTATACATGTGAAAAATCACACTTTTTGTTTGCTTGATAATATTAAAAAATATATACATAGCCCGTTACGATGCAGTGGTTCGACCTTTTGGCATCAAAATTGTAAAAACTGGTGTACTCCTTTTGTACAGCCATATTTAGCATAAATATTCCAAAGTTACAAATGTTGGATATTTATTTTACATGTACATGTAGGTTTTACATGCTTAAGATTTGCAGTGCTACACGGTTAATTACGGCTCAGAATCCCATCCTGATCCCAGTGTGTATGCTCGCCAGCAACTCTTGGGGGCGTTTATTAGCTAAAATACGTTACTATTCATTTAAACCCCGTTAAGCTTTGTCAATATCGACACAGATAAAACTGCGTCTTTACAAATGGCACAAAGAATAAATGTCTTCACTTCCACCGTTTTCCTTATACGTCATTTCACGGCACAAATGCTTTAAATGGGTCACTGATTCCAAACGTTGAAAGTCCACATTTTCACTTACACACGAATTAGCACGACAAACCGAAAAGCCTCAGACAATGTCACATTGATACAACGACTGAGAGAATGGAAGGGGAAGAGGTTTAGATATTATAGACTTTTCTGGATATAGCGATATTGTAGCACAGCAATTCTTCCACTCACAACAAATTCAGTATTTTCACGCTTCGATGCGTGACTCGGTTACCTCACGATGCTACACCAGGGCAATCTTTCCCTGTCTGTATACTTGTTTCATCCTGTCTATGAAGTTTGTAAATGTAAATATATAAAGACAATGTATGTTCACTTACTTTAACGTGATATCTGACACTCTTGCTGAAGAAAATATCCCAAATATGTTGCCATCACCTCAGGCAGGTTCTCACCCTGATCTTAGTGTGTATGCTACTTCCTGGTTAAGGAATAAACTATCCCGATTATGACGCTGCAAACTAGGACACATTTTTGTGAGTTCATGCCTGTCCAAGTAAATAGTCCCGTCGTGCATGACAGGCAGCTCAATCTTTACTACATATGCAGGCAGGAGTATGCCCATTTGATGATATGTTTAAATCTTGCAGGCGGTAAGAACATTCGGTGGAAACCATCGGTTTTGATTCAACAGCACAGCCGTGTCAACTGCACATAAATTTGACACAACAGAGGCGTATTAATGAAGGTTATTATTTTTTTATTGAAATATGGCTATAAAGTTTAAAGTGACTTCAAAAAATAATGTTGTTCTGTCCACGTACAACAGAAATCGTGGGAGCAAGGCTGAGACTAGCCAAAGCAACATATATACAGAAAAACAAAAAACAACATGATGGTTATTAAGGGAGCACCTCAAGGCTACGATTTTCTTGGAGGGACATACTTCCTGACTCTTACTCTATCTGGCCACAAAGTGTCGCTAAACAAATCCCTACACTCAGAGACAGGAACAGTCAGTTTGAAGGACTGGAATTTATATACAGCATCCGTTCTGACCCCCATCTTGTTTTTATTTAATTATTTTTTTGTACCGTGTCCAATACATCTAATTTGGTACAGGATTTGTTTAATATAAAACCAGTAAATCATGCTGTCAAACTTTGTCTATCAATGGTAAACGGGTGTATTGGCATACTGTATGCTTTCACTTCAAACTGTCCATTGGCAAAATATAAAGGCAAATTCATGAATATAGTTAAATCTTCTTCATTATCATAAATTCGGTTGCTCGTCGATACAACATTCTTTATGTTTTTACATAAGAATGGCTGGGCGTGGACACACACACACACGCACATATATATATATATATATATATATATATATATATATATATATATATATATATATATATATATATATATATATATATATATATATACAGAGAGAGAGAGAGAGAGAGAGAGAGACAGACAGACAGACAGACAGGCAGACAGAGAGGACACACAGACAAAGATACTGTCATATATGTCAATTTAAATTTTTGATCAAGCATGGCTTGAATGCCAACGACTTTGACGCGCCAAAGGAAAACAGACCAGCAAAAAGAAGGAAAGAAAGAAAGATAGACAGACAGAAAGAAAGAAAGAAAGGAAGGAAGGAAGGAAGGAAGGAAGAACGAAAAGTCACCCTGAAGAGTCGATCCCACGAAACTAAAATGATGAAGGTTGTCAGTATTCACATGTTGAACCATTCCAACCCAGTTAACGTATAGTAGCGACTGAAAGTAACTTAACCAAAATTTGCGCGCACTCGCATATTGCGCGCACTTTGCTCACACTTTGCTTGGGCTCGCTCCCCCGGGCTGCGCGCGGTTGTTTTCTGATCTGCCCGCACCCCGGCTCGCACGCACGCTCACGCTCACGCCTACCCGTGAGTTCCATGTGCTCGCCGGTACTGGCTAACCCGCGGGCACACTGGAAAGACCCGGCAGGACAAGCCCTTCATATACATACTATATTTTAGTCTTTAAACTTATTCATTATCTAACTGGAAATGTACCCCCCCCCCCCCCCCGCACATCTCGCCAAGTCACCCCCCCCCCCCCAAAAAAAAGAAAGATAGTGGCTAGTATCCGTCTAAAGATTCTCACATGTAGATATAGGCTTATTTGAGTATGTCTTTTTCCGTTTGCCACATAATTATTATTTCTACACATATGCTAGTCCTGCATATAACTCCTGGGGAAGTAAATGTAACACCAAAGTCCATTTTATTTTGCTGTGCATTCGAGAGAAGAGTAACTATTAAATGTGAATGGAGTAATTTACATGTTAGTTGTTGAAAGAAATACACTGCTTATAATTGATTTGACTCATGTGTGTTTATTTCGGAAGGAGCTAAATTTGAGAACAATTTAGGAACCAGGATGCAGACGTTTCCTAGCTACAAGATGCCCCTGCATATTGTGCTCCGTTATCACCAGGTCCATGGGTCTATGAAAAAGTGTAAACATTTCCTGTACTTATCAATAAAATCAGATCACATTGTTCTAACGTTAGAGCTACAAGTTCATCGATACGCACTCAATAAAGATAAGCTAGGCTAGCTGGGTTGTATATACGCCTTCAAAATTTGAAGCCCAACCGGGAAATAAGACTGCAATCGCTGCAGATTTTGACCATGCTCTTATGAATTTACATTAAAATGCACTTTTTGGGACCCCATGGTTGCATGTACCCAGTCTCTAAGGCTGCATACATGTTCATGTAAATGATAGTTTTTGGTTTTGCACTGTTGGCATTCAGAAGAACCGTTGAATATTTTTTTTCACCCATACCTCATTACTATGTATTTAAAATGCAACTCACTTCAATATGGGCCATCACAACAAACTAAAACAAAAACAAAAAACAACCTTATGCAAAATAGTACCTGTCCAGTATCAATGAAGCAGATTTGATGGTCCTGCATCCAAAATTGTTCAAATCCCAATTGAATCACTGATGACATGAACTATCACATGTCCAGACCGGTATATAGGTATATATGTTAAATTTATTTCACGGCAATCCCTGTCGAAAGTATAATGTACTTTTCCACTCATGGCAGTTTCGAATTTAGAGTGAAGTCAGGTGACGAGGGAAAGCCAAATTTCAATTTGTAACTGAAAGGCAGCTGGTGAGTGTGGTCAGCAGAATTTTTTATTATCCAGGGGCTGTGGGCACGCATGGAGCATTGGGGGCAGCAACACTTTGGTCCGCCAGGTTGCATCTCGGCAATAACCATGAAGCGAATACTGCAAAATAGCAGTGCGTATGGCAGTCATGAAGTACTCGAGATAAGGAAATTAGCTCAATTAGACGGCAATCAAGTCGTGTACTGCACTGGCCTTCCTGATTGATTCATTCATACATTCATATTTCTTTACTTAATGGGGGCGGGGGTTATAACCACCAGACATGTTGTATCATCTCAAGTGTCAAGAAAAATTTATATAAACTGCGCAGAAACAAAGTTTGTTTCCATGAACAAACCACTTTTCCTTTGGGGGGGGGGGGGGGGGGTTGGAGCGCCATAGGAGCAATCGGTTAACACAGCAAGATGGACAGTATGTCACGCCAAGGAGCCGAGAATAAGAAGGAGAGAGCACTTTGAAATTGGCAAAACTTGTTGCATCTGTACTTATTACGTTCCTTTGTTTTCAAAGTCAACATTGAAAGTGACATAAAATACACTTGTTTTGACAATATAATCCTAGTGTTTATAAACATATTGTTTTTCAACACCTCCTTCACATGGAGATTTTGCGTCACCCGTATAAATTGGGCTTGACTTCAAGGAAATGGGTTTTTGTTTATTACTTTCTTAAAATACATATTCAAATATAAATTTTTGGCTCGTGAAAGTATTGACTTGCTTCTTTCAATTTCAACATGACAAGTAAAAAAAAGTATATTACTACAAGTACAATAACATTTTCATTTTCATGTACGTCCCAAGGAAGATCGCAACAGTTTACGTTTACCGGCTCAAATTTCTACACCCCCCGATCACCCTGTTCATGTTTTAGGCAATCTGAGAATTCATGATCACGAAGTTCTTGACATTTTGAAAAGCCTTGACAGTGCCAAAGCAACTGGTCTTGACGGCGTAAGTAATCGACTTCTAAAAGAAGCAGCTCCTCAAATTCATAAACCTCTTGCGAAGTTATTCAACTTATCCCTTAACCAAAGTCATGTTCCGTCTATCTGGAAAGAGGCACACGTTACACCCCTGCATAAGAAGGGCGACGCCAACCTGTGCAACAATTATCGCCCTGTATCTCTTCTAAGTTGTACGGGGAAAAGTATTAGAAAGAGTAGTGTTTAAACATGTATGCAACTTTTTTTCGGGACAACATGATTATCTCTGCAAACCAGTCTGGCTTTATACCGGGTGACTCTACAGTCAACTTCTTTCTTTATATCACGAATTATGCATAGCCATCCATGAAGAAAAAGAAGTAAGAGTTGTGTTTCTTGATATAAGCAAAGCTTTTGACAAAGTTTGGCATCCAAGTCTCCAACATAAATTAGAAAAAAACGGCATCACAGAAAGCCTTTTGGCATGGTTTGGCGACTATCTCACCAATCGCAGGCAACGTGTAATTCTTAATGGGCAGTCTTCAGGATGGAGTTCTATCATGGCCGGCGTGCCTCAAGGGCCTGTAGTAGACCCCTTACTATTTTCAATAATTTACATCAATGATATAGTTAAAGTTGTAAACTCTAATGTCAAGCTATTCGCTGATGATACATCGCTTTATCTCTCTGTCGACGATCCAGTCCATTCAGCTGCTGTATGGAACAGTGATCTCGCCTCCTTAGATGAATGGTCCAAAGAGTGGATTGTCTCTTTTAATGCACTTAAGACAGACACTATGCTCATTTCTCTGAACAAAAACACCCCTGATCACCCTCTTCTCACTTTCCAAGGCCACCAATTGGTGAACTTTCCCGAACATAAAAACTAAGGGCTTACCTTAAGATCAGACCTGAAATGGAGTTCTCACATTAAACAAATTGCACTTAAGGCTTCAACACAGTTAAACATCATGAAATCTATTCAGTATCGTCTTGATCGTGAAACCTTGGAAATAATATTTAAATCTTTTATCCGTCCTATAATAGAATATGGTACCGTGGTCTGGGAAGGCTGCACCCAATCATATAAAGATCTTCTTGAAGACATTCAGCTGACTGCAGCCCGTATTGTGACAGGTGCTATGAGAACTACCCCAAAGGCTAAGCTGTATGAAAAAACTGGCTGGGAGCCATTGTCAAAGCGGAGGGAAAGATTTAAATGCTTAATGGTGTATAAAATAGTACACAAACTAACACCTGCTTATTTGTATGCTGCTTTACCCAATGTTCCATTAGTAGATGGAAACCATCGTCCAAACACCAGATGACGTTCTGATCCTAGTAGACATTTGGACATATCATCTTTTAATTCCAGAACAGTCCTATTTGAGAAATCATTATTTCCATCTGCAATTACTTTATGGAACTCACTCCCATTTGAAAATAGAAATTTACCGACTTTGTCACAATTTAAACAGAAAATTTCAAATCCAAAAACATACTGTGCCGTTTATCCAGAACTTTTGAACATCGGTAAGAGATACTTGTCCATTTTGCATTCCCGTCTGCGTATGGGCTGCAGTCAGCTGAATGAACATCTGTGTAAGATAGGCGTAATTGAATCTGCAAGTTGCACATGTGGCGCTACCACCGAAGGCGTTTGGCACTATTTTTTAACTTGTCCACCATACATCATTGCTCGCGATGTCCTCCACACTTCTATCAGTTTGGTAGCACCATTTTCAATTAATACTGTTTATATGGTCATGATAAATGTTCCCTTCTAGAAAACATCCGTATCTTTTTATCAGTACAAGAATATATTGAAAAAACTAAACGCTTTCAAGGTGAAACAATAACGTAGATTTTTTTTGTCAATTATTACTATTTTGATTATCGCATTATAGCCCCTCTATCTGTGCTCTGTTTAGTCGTGTCTCTCATCTACCTGTTTCCTCCTTGCGCCCCTCGTCGAGCCCTCGGAGGAGACGAGCGGCGTCAACCTGGAATGTATGTTACGTATGTCCTTGTCTTTTCCTTGCAAGAAGGATTTGTATAGGGCTGTGCCCTCCTTCCTTATTGTTTTCTTTTGAATGAAATATGTTTAAACCAACAGTTTACGTTTGTAACGATATGCACGACGTCACATAACCGCGGCATAAAACAGATACACAAAGGAGCCAAATTACCTTTATCCTGTGTACTATAATAGCTTTGATCGTCTTCATGATTGACCACGGACGGTACATGCATGGCAATTCAGACATTAATTTGATTGTTTTTAAAAATTGATCACCACCTGATTGTAAAAGATACTAATCGGGAGGACCTTCATTAAAAAATTGGACACAGGCCAGTTTTATAAAAGTATATCACTACTTATTGCACTGATGTCTCATTATAACGACACTCAGATATCCAACATATTCTTTCACCGGAAAATGTTCCTGAAGGTTATGGACAAACCAACTGATCAAAAATAATTTCGTGGATGTTTTTAATTTGAGACCCTATCAGACAATTACGTGGAAATTACTTGAACCCCCCCCCCCCCCGAATTATAAATTTCCCCACCCCGAAGTTGCTCCAAATGGACCCCCCCCCCTTTCTCCCAACTAAGCTGGCACAATCATGCGCACCCGTAGTATCCCCGAGTTACGGGGCAGGGCGGCATCGCTGTTGAGCAAGAATTGTTGGCGCTCTGCTCATGGAGGTACATGTATCACCGTTAATTTAATACTTCCATGCTCTATTGCAACGGGGAAAAACACTCTGGAGGAGCCACAGTCTATCTACAGAGGCAACAACAGACGCAAATTGAAAACAGCATTTATTTTAAACTACATTGTATATCTCAAGATGTTGGTTTCTTTATGGCAAGAAAATGTGGCCTCCTGGTTCATAGCAAGAGATAGGCATTTCCACAGTGATGCTCGGCCAGAACGAGTCACATTCAAGGTTACCTGCCTGCGAGGTCATTCAGCCGGCGAAGTACCTGCATCAAAGTGTAAATGTTAAAGCCTGTCATTCATTTGTCAAAAATTACAAGCAGGGGCTTGCTTAGTTTTTTCCTTAAAAGTGACGCTTTTACTTTTTGGCCATTGCTGTTGCCAAACATTAGTTGGGATATTTCTATAGCAGACAGTGACTGAGTTTGCCTCCTTAGCTGACTCATGCCATTTTTATCTGGCTATTGGACCCAGTCACCATTCCAAGGCGCTTGGTCTTCCAAGCAGGTTATCTGTGATGCACTAAAGCAGGCTTTCTACCTCCAGAGAAATCTATCTGTACATAAACATCAGAACGTTAAAAAAACAAAACAAAACAAAAAACAAACAAACAAAAACAAAAACAAAAACAAAACAAAACAAAGCAAAACAAAAAAAAAAACAAACAAACAAACAAACAAAAAACAAACAAACAAACAAACAAAAAAACTCCGGGAAACATGCAGGCAGTGATTGCAAAAACTTGAAAGAGCCGAAATTGCCTTATCAAGGTTCCGTGCATTTAGCACACCTTGGGCACCGATCCGTGAAGATAAAGCAACAGCATCAACACAGTCTCGGCGCCGACCTGCTTGTACCTGCAGATAGGAACTGTGTCCTAATGTAATCAAAGATCCGAAGTGGCAGAATACCATTTATATGCAAGTAGTGGATCTAGAATGCAATAGGTTTATTCCAGTTTACCTAAAATTGCATAACCTTAAACTTAACAGACTTGGAATTAACATTAAACAAATTCTTTTGCCCGCTGATTGTTATCCTTGCATTTTTCAAACTTCAGTACTTTTTCATAGCTAGCGTGACAAAGAACTATCCGATGTAGCCTCCCAAGTTATATCCTCCCCCCCCCCCGCCCCTGGGGTAACACAGAGCTTGGTCTGCTTTAATAGAAGGCAATATCCGATGCATCAAACAATTTCCATAACAGTTCAGTACTATATTGCTGAAACTAGACAATTTTTATTCTGATCCTTTCAGTTCCTAATTCAGCCTACCCACCCCCGGTGGGGGGCGGGGGTGTAATCAAATGCAAATTGGATATGTAGTGATGTAATTCATTTTTCTGGTCAGTAGTCGACACTATGTCATTATTTTGTTCTCAAGTTATTTACTGATTGATTATCCAACAATCTGTGTTGATACATTCATTAGTGTAACACACGCTTACGTAATTAAGTGATGCCCCTTGCATGTTGTACATATTCTGCTTTGTCGCTCCCTGTCTGGAGACCCCATTGTATTAGTCAATTTTTTTGTACCGTGGGGCTATCCAGAATGAGCAAAAATGTTTAAATAAAACGAAATTAAAAAAGAAAACGATGCTATTTTCACCGTACGGTGTGAATAGCGTATGGTCTATTTTCATCGTACGTTATGGTTATGACTTGTTGCATAGAGCTGAGGCAAATTAAGATTGGAGAAATGCTTACTTTAGTGAGATAGCAAGCTTTATATTATAGTCAATAGGAAACGGGACCAAAGCAAAGTGTCCACTGACGGAGGGTTTACTGTAAAGCTTGGCACCGTGACAGCATTAAATGTTTGGATTTTAACATCTCAAATTAATGTATATGAATTTACTCTACCCAGCCATCAGTCTTTCATTATTGTTGCTTCGTGGATTTTTTTTAAATGCAATCTTTAACTAAAGTCATAACAAGATAGATCTATAAGTTACCCTTAAGTTCCGTTACTTCCATCTGTGACAATATTTAAAAAGTTCCTACCTTGTCTTGTTACCTAAATTTTTACCTTTTCACATAAAAACACAGTGTTGGCTCTATAAAAACTATTAGATAGTAAAAGCTGAAACAACACCTCAACAGATCTCATTACAAACCATGATCAAACTGGGATGTTAGGCCTTTTTATTATTTCAGTAAATGTTTGTTCCAATTCTCTTTGAGTGTAATGTCATGACACAATGCTTTTCCAAAATATTCTTCCCTGGTTGACTTCTTATCATCGCCGTACGTTAGAAATAGAGCAGCCCCTATTCTCACCATACGATGAATATAGACCAAACTCTATCATCACCGTACGGTGAAAATAGACAAAACACTATTCTCACTGTACAGTGATAATAGACTAACACTATTCTGACTATGCGGTGAAAATAGTCACTCCGAAAAAGAAAACGTTGCCCCCACACTGTTCCCTGCTGAGTGACTTTTTGCTACATCATATATTTCAGGACAAGTAACAAATACCATTGAAAAGTAAGGTTCGGACTCAGTCTAACCATGAACTTAGTCCATGGTGTAACGCTTGCCACAGAAATGGTAAATGGTCAATCAGGGGTGAAATTATGGCTAACAGTCTTTCACATGGATCAGAAAATTAGAAAGGGGCTAGTTCCGTGCCTGCTTAGCCTCTCGTGCCATCTTTCTATCTGGCTTGCTTGGGTCTGCTAAGGCCTGCTAATCAGGCAAGCCAACAAAGCAAGAACATGAGACTTTTGCTGACATTGGTACTAAGCTTATGCTCTGAGAAACAGGTCAGAATATTTGTATATCTCTATTTGGAATTTAATGTTGCGCCTTGCGCTCCCATAGGACCACAGTGGTTGACATTTGCCAGGCAGGGAAGGAACACCCGAGCTGCTGGGTGCAATGGTGGCTTCACGGTGGCAGCGTGTGCATGCCGCCATAGTGCTTCGGCCGTACCCAGTGGTATGCATTCGTGCATCATGTGTCGCCTGAGCCCCGGCGGGCCATGCCGTGGAACGCCGGGAGGGGGAGATTATTGTCGGGCCAATATCTCCCTTTCAGTCACCACCTATGGTCATTGCATATGGGTGTGTAAACATGTGCGTAAGCATTTTTGCATGCATCTGTGTATACATATTGTTCAATTGTTGTATCACAATTCTAAGTCTATAGTATTTGCAGTCAAATTTATATCATGCATGGTCATCTCATAGTCATATTATCATGATTTGTATTGTCCTGTGAGTCTTGTACATATTATTGTGCGTCTCCGTGTGTGAAAAACCCCTAGATTAGACAATGTTTTGTACTATTGGACAATCCAGTATAAAAATACGTTTAAACTAAAACTAAAATATACCTCCTGGGGATATACGTGTGTGTGTGTGTGTGTGTGTGTGTGTGTGTGTGTTACATCCTACGATTGGACACATTTCTGTTCTTTCCAAACTAACTGGGGCCATTTTTCAACTGATGACGTCCCCACTTCTCTACTATTCTGCATATGAAAGAAGTCACACATATCTGTTATTTAAACATCATGTTAAAATGGCCCCACTTAGGGGCCGTCCATTTCTGTCATCCTTTTTGCCTATGAACAAAACATTCATAACATTTTGACCCCCTCCCCCCACATTATGACCACAATCATCATTTTATGAATGCCAAGCCCACCATACCCGGGTTTTAAATGATTCATACTTTATATGGAATGCTGTCTATGAATATAGAATGATGAAAACATGAAAGCACATACAGGAATTATTGTTAAACAAGATTTTATTGTATATAAGACAAAATTATGCCTTTAATCAAATTTCTCTTTGGTGCGAGTATGTACTAAGTACAAAAGCCTGGTCATAAAAAATTAAAGTGCATTGATATTTAAGTTTAATAGGCCTGGTGGTGCCATTGTATGATAAAATAAAATAATGTGTCAAATTGTACAATTTGGAATGTCAGTATCATGATAAATCATTTGTGGAATGTCAGTATTATGATAAATCATTTGGCACATTGACAAGTTAATAAATTCGATTTTTCAATTGATTAAAAAAAAGTTATGACCAAAAATCATCATTTTAATTCTGATCCCCCCTGCCCCTACGGATATTTTGTTCACAGACGAAAATGATGACAAAAATGGACGGCCCCTTAGATAATGAGGATTGCCCCTCTTGTGCGGAAAAGAACATTGGTTTGCGTCTTTGGACTGTAAAGAACGGGAAGTCCCCAGTTAAAAGTGTGTGTCTCCAGTTGTAGTGTGTGTCCCCACTTGATGATGTCCCTAATTATGTCTTATGAGGTGAAAAACGATGTATCCCCACTAGTGACATGCTACAAGCGTGTGTGTATGTGTGTGTGTGATACGACACGGTAAGTTTACTGTGTATAGGCCCCGGGCCGTTACAACTGAAAAAACAAACAAACAAACAAACAAACAAACAAACAAACAAGCAAAAAACAAAACAAAACAATAAAACAAACAAAAAACAACAAAAAACAAAAAACAAAAAAACCAAAAAAAAACCAAGGGGAAAAAAGGCACAGCACATGCTCCGTCAAGATTTTGCAATATTACTTTTTTATGCCTTCCATTGACTGTGGAAAATAAATGTATAAAGCGTTAATACTCGTGTGTCATTTATAAAATAGGACGTGTCAACACATAAAATAGCAACTAAATAATCGGATTACATAACAGTAATGTGTGTATGTGTGTGTGTGTGTGTGTGTGACATCTGCTGCTCATACTTTTCTGAGTTCAAGAGAGAAGCAAATGTTGGCTTCAATGAAATGAAAAAAGCGAGTTACGATCCTCATCATACTCATTATATCTCCCAAATCGGAGAAACTTATTACTGTACATGTAGTCGTAGTAGTAGTCTTTATTGACTGTGGGTCCAAACTGAATACACAATCATCAAATCACAAATAGTCAGAAGAAACATGCATAATACATTGAAACAAATCATCACGGTAATACTTATATATCTAGAAAATAGGAGATACTTATGTACTAAAGTCAATTCTTATAATATAATAGTCCTTTACATTGAAAAAGTCAAAAGTAATTTATCACTTAATGAGACGCCAAAATGTCATGGATGATCAGAAAATCTTTTTCATTTTTTTACATCATTGAGTACTTTGGGGTAAATAACTGCCCCACCAAACCGGTCTCTAATATTTTGTACAAGAAGGGCAGAATTGTATCACATGCTGTACATGTACATACAAACTGTATAATATCATGCAGGTATATAGATGTTGTCCACTTCATCTTGGCACGGTTGGGCTCGCGGGCCAAACGGACACGTATTGGATCCCGGGGGCAACCCATGCCCGCACCCGCACCCGCCCTCTCAAGCACCCGCATTAACACACGGACTGAATCTGCAGTTAACCCGCGGGTGCTCGGGGGAAATTGCTGGCCGTGCTCGTAAATTGCTCACGGGCTGCTCGCGGGCAGAGGATACATTACTTTCAGTCGCTACTGTAAGTGTCGTTTTAAATGTATTATTAAGTAAACTTCCTTTTTTATTGTCCATATTTTTAGTCCAGTTTTTGGAAATAATTCCCTCACATTTTTGAGTTGTTACTTCTGAACACACAAGCTGATGATTTATTAATCACTTTTGTAATTCCTGCGGGCTGTTGTGGATATGTTCCCGGCAGATTTTAGCAGTTCAGACAGCATAGAGTTCCAGTTAATGGGTGCAGTGCGGAACTCACTATTGAATCGGAAACTTTAAGTTCCATTAAAAGTAGCAATTAATAAATTTATTTTTAATACGTTTTCAAGAGCTGGGACATGGGGTCGTTAAGCAGGCGCAAGGGGCGAACATATTTTTTCTTGAAAGCGTATTAAAGTACAAGGCGCTTCGGACGGTCAAAAAAAATGTGTGTTAGCCTTTAGTTTACGGGCTAGAGCACTTTGCGTCTTTTGATTACGATTTCCTTTCTGGCGCTCTTGCCATGTCACAAACACGTGTAAACGCACACACACACACACACACACACACACACACACACAGACACACACACACACACACACACACATATATATATATATATATATATATATATATATATATATATATATATATATATATATATATATATATATATGACATAAATGTGTTTATATGTGTACAAATGACCAGTAGCCTCAAGAACACTACCTGGTCTTGAGCATATTTAACGGAGTGAAGTCGGGTTCTTTTCCTGACCAGTCTCATGTATATTAAGAAAAAAAAGGGTGGTTGTTGTTTGCTACTGATGTCACTAATTCAATCTAGCACCTGCCTTCAAAAACACGAGAGACCTGGAGGACAATATTGCATATTTAAGACCGAGAAAATGCGCTTTCTCAATGCCGGCCTGCCTGTGAATCCACGTGAAACCCTTTTTTAAAGGTGTTGACCCGAAAGACATCCCAGATAGGGATTCCACAGAGTACCTTGACTTAGTGGAGAAACATATTCAAAGTGCTACAGGCAAAACCACAGGGAGACTGTAAAATTGTGTTCGGCCTTCACTCTGGCCCCTATGTATAAATTTATCCATAGGGGCCAGAGTGAGGGCCGAACACAATTTTACTGTCTCCCTGTGGGCAAAACTGGTTGCTATCAAACTGGACAAGGATGTAGAAATTGCAGAGCAGAAATTCTGAACACTGAATTTGAACATTGCCACGGCCACTTCAGACAAGTGCACTAAGATATCTGTGGATACTAATTTGGCGCTTTGTCCTGGAAGGGGTCATGTGACGTCGACTCTGGACGTTCATTCCCAGCTGTGGTTGGTATCACTGGTGAATAGAACGAAGCAACAAAAGCCACTGTCAGTAAGTTGAAGCCTCGCTCACACGTTTCTGGAGTAAAATAGTCCTATCGGGAATTACTTTTTGCTATTGTAGGGGTCCTGCAACAGAATAACCACATTGGTTTGGACATTTCCCGATATGTGTCGCACATGAGATTTGTGACACAAAAAGCTTCCTTAAACATCTATATCACTGAAGCTTTATTGAATTATGAGGCGGAAATTACGAGTACAGTTCTTTCAGGCAAATTAAGAGACTGGGTTGGTGCTGATCCCGAGGCTGTGGCTTTACACCTGCGCGTGGATGCCACGCACGCAGTACATGTACAGTCCGCCATGTCCTCTCGCTATGGCTATAATCTTACACAGGTGCCGTGTTCAGGTGCTAAGGGCAGTGATATTGCATCGTGGCCACGGGATACTTGCTGGTTGTTTGGCCGTAGACATTGCTATTTCAAAACCTTCAAACGATTGCATGTTTGTGGCAGATGTCGATCGGCAGAGCACATAATTTTGTCTTGTGGAAACTCTGATGATCAGCTATCCGATTCTTCTTCTGACACCAAGGTAACTTAAAAAAGGTCGGAACCAGCATAATAGCAGTTGATTTAGATGATGCAAGTGGTGCTATGCCAAATGTATCTGTTCATACATCATGTGTGATTACGGACAAAAAATTCAACGATCTGTTACAAAAATGCGTTCAATCAGATAACTTTTATCTTGTGCAGGGTATTCCAGCACAACTTAAACCAGCTGCATGGGCTCAAGCTTTGTTTTACAATCACGATGGGGATTCAGATGCTCATTTTATCTTGGATGGCGTTTTTAACGGCCGTCGTGTTGTCGATGCGCTGCAAAAAAAACAGTTTACGATTGTAAAAACAATTTTTATTGTTAAAAATTCTTGTTTTCAGGACGACACAGCTTGCAAACTGTCAACATTGTTATCCAATGAAACAAGGGACGGAAAATCAGTATTGCTACAAATAACCCGAGATGTACTCACGCCATGGGGTTCATTTGTAAACCAAATAAAAGTATACGGATTATCACTGACTGCAAGCACCCTTTGTTGAAATCATCTAATAATTTTACAGACAATGTGTTTTCACATTTTCGCTACAGAACTATGCATGGAGTTGTATCTTCTGTAAGGCCGAATATATATATATATATATATATATATATATATATATATATATATATATATATGTATATATATATATATATATATATATATATATATATATATATATATATGGATATTTTTGATATTGTCGTGCGAGTCCAAGCCGATTGGTGTTTCAGCCTGTTGTAGTTAAGAAACTAGTATACAGGGGGAGCTCTTGTCTGTCACGTGACCACGTGTCTTGCTCATAAAAGAGGAGATCGTGAGATCTAGATCTGACAAGATGCCTTGTGGCCGTGGAAAAAGAAGAACTCGTTGTGTTCGACCATCAACTGAACCAAAATTAACGGAAGATGTCAATAACGTCGCCGGGTCCTGAGATAATGGTTACACCAGAAAGGCAAACACAAATTGGCAAAACGACACCAAAGTCTTTGCATGAATTCCAGCGTGACGGAATCACCAAAATGCGACATATTTTCTTCTTTGACCAAACTATTCTTGCCAATATGTACAATATGTCTTCTACGATTCTAATGTTTTGGAAGCATTTTTCTGCTCTTGTTGACTTTATCATTCCAATTGGATGTGCACGTGTTTTTAGAATAATGTTTAGCACTATTGCCTGCGTGACGGAATCACAAAAACTACCCTTCAAAATTTTCACTTACAACACAATGCAAAAGTTTCCCCCACGGTGTGCTGTTTTGCAGAAAAATAGCTATGTATTACAATAGCAATTATTTTTATATTCACATATAACCATTGTGATGAAAGCCAAAATACTTTATTGTGATCTTGACTAAAATATGAAACATATCACGTGACAGAATCACAATTTAGCCGTGACGGAATTACAAAATTGACAAATCCACTAGCACAAGCCCCCCCCCCCCCCCTAAAAAAAGTTCACTCAAACGTTTTTGTGGACTCAAGCTTTGATAAACAGGATTTAGAAACACTTAGTCTATCGAGACCATAGGTGAGGATAAGTGAACATATTATTTTCCATAACCACCTTGTTGCCCCCCCCCCTCCCCGAATTCATGTTCGAAGAGTACAACAGTGACAGTTGACAGACAGTTTAAAGCTTTATTTGGTCTAAAACTTCAGTACATCAGTAATATACATAGTACAATATACTCATGTTTAAACCGGGAGACCAGCACTAAGATTCTGAAGAATCGCTATCATGCAGGCCACCCTAGAGTTAATTAATGTTAACTGCTATACATACATACGCTGTTGGCTGAAGGAATAAAAAGTTTTATACAATTGTTAGACCAAGTGATGATAATACATACATGTGGTTACTAAGGTAAATTATTAATTAGTATTACTGATACAGATATAACAATTGACAATATTGCAGTTGGTTTCATAGTTATTAATGATGTACTTCTTTGCATATTGAGTAAAACCTTTGAAGGAATGAGTAAGGATTTTTGAAATGACAATTTCAGGTAACTAGTTTTCCTTGATTAGGTCAGGTATTATGTATCTAATACACAAACGACTAATTTTAGTATTAGTGACTATGATTGGTATAGTTGGGGTTAAAGTGGGGATATTATGTACTGTTTCATCGTATCTTCGTGGGGCGGAAGCAACCCTTCTTGGCCTGTCAGTCTGCTGTGCTAGATTATTGTTGAATAAGTTATTAAAATAACTTGGTAACATATTATTTTCATATTTGAAATACAGTTTCATGCAGGATAATTTGAAAATGTCTGTAACTTTAAGTAAGCCAAGGCTTTTAAAGATCGGTAATGTATGTGCGTTGTATTTGCTTTTGCTAATTAGTCTTACTGCTTTCTTTTGCAGCTTGATGAGTCTACTACATGAGTGAAAACCCCAGGCTGTAATTCCATGATTCAAGTGTGAAAGGAATAAAGCGTTATAAATTATTTGTAGAATGCATTCAGGTAGTAAATTCTTCAATTTAGCTAGTATACCACATGTCCGTGATAATTTGTTAGATATAAGAGTGACATGGTTATTCCACGTAAGACTGTGGTCAATTAAGACCCCCAAGAATTTAAAACTTTTTACTCTCTCTACCTGTTGATTGTATATTTTAATGATTGGTATTTGTTCATGGAATAATTGTTTCTGTTTTGTATGGAAGATCATAAATTTAGTTTTATCAACATTCAAAGATAGTTTATTCACAGCTAGCCAGTAACTAACTTTAGTTAATTTTTTATTTACATTATCTGAAAATGAAGAGTGTGATGATGTATCACCTGTGAAATTACATATTGTATTTAACAAGTTAGTGTCATCAGCGTACATGATTGAGATAAAGTTACTGGCTGTGTGTAGGTCGTTTATATATATTAGGAATAGAAGTGGGCCCAGGATTGAGCCTTGAGGCACTCCAGTGGAGATTTTCTGTAATGGTGATTTGATGTTTTCAATTTCAACATACTGGATTCTATTACTTAGGTAGCTACTGAACCACTGAAGCTCTGTATGTAGGATTCCGTAATGTTCAAGTTTTTTAAGAAGTATATTGTGGTCTATAGTGTCAAAGGCTTTGGAAAGGTCCAAAAAGACAGCAAGTGGAATTTTGTTTTCGTCAAGATTAGCCTTTAGTCTATCTATGAGTTCTAGTACTGCTGTTTCCGTTGAGTGATTTTTTCTAAAGCCATATTGATGATTATAGAATAACATATTATCCGTAAAGTATTGAAAGAGTTGAGTATGGACCACACGTTCGAAAACTTTGGAGATAGATGGTAGAAGAGATATGGGTCTGTAATTGTTGAAATCATGTTGATCATCTTTTTTGAAAATTGGTTTTACTTTGACTATTTTTAATTTGTTAGGGAAGATACCATTTTTTAATGATTGGTTTATGATAGCTGTTAGAGGTTTACTTAAGGCCTCTGAGGAGAGTTTCAGAAGTATGAGGGATATATTGTCTGCTCCAGCACTATTTTGGGGGTTTAGTTTAGATATTACGGTCTTTATATGATCGTCATCCACATATGTGAAATGGGAAGTAGAATTTGTATTTGTGTTTTGTAAATAGGATTGGAAAGCTTTTTTCCCTTCAGTGTTTATTTTCTTTGCCAATGTTGGCCCAATATTGACAAAAAAATCATTAAATTTTGCTGCAATTTCCTGTGTGTCTGTTATTTGTTTATTGTTGATATTAAAATATTTGGGAAATTCTTTATAAGTGTTAGATTTATTTAGGACATCTTTTATGGTTTTCCATGTATTTTTGATATCATCTTTATATTTATTAAATTCTGCCAGATAATATGCAGATTTTGCCCTACGAATCATCGATCTGACTGCACAACTACACTCTTGGAGCCTTCTAGACAGATCGTTATACCTTTCATTTTCTTGATGTCTTGGGTGATCCATTTTGTTTTCTTATGTTTGTATTTGTTGATTTTCTTCTTTTTTAAAGGAAAGTGCTTGTTAATCATATCATCTAGTTTGATTGAGAATTTCTGATCATAAGTTATTTGCGGATCTGCATTTATATTATTATCAAAAATGGAATCCCAGTTTGTGTTGTGTAAATCTTCAAGGAAATCACGAGTAGCATTACCTGTGAAAGCTCTAAATTGGATTTGCTTTTTATTGATATGATTAACATTTGTATTAAAATTTATAGCTGACATTGTGGGCAAGTGATCTGATAGTTTATGAACTAGGATTCCCGTTTGAACAGGATTGCACGAATTTGAGTTTTTATTAAAAATGTTATCAATTAATGTGGCATTCCGTTTAGATAATCTGGTGGGTAGTAAAATATTTGGCAGCATGTTATGTTCAGTAATACAGTCATAAAATTCTTGATACTTTCCATTTATGTTTACTTTCAGTAGATCAATGTTAAAGTCCCCAGCAAGGATGAAATTATGATTCTGGTGATCAAGGTTATTAATTACTGGACAGAATTCCTGCAGGAAGGACTCAATGGCTCTATGGTTATTGTTTCCTTTCGGGGGTCGATATATATTCCCTAATTTTATCTGATTTTTATTACTGTCCTCAATGTCAATAAATAGACCTTCCCAGTATTGAAATTTATTGTAATTCTCTTGTTTTTTAACACTTATATTATTTCTTACATATGTGATTAGGCCCCCTTTTTGGAGCATTCATTATTGCTATATTGTGAATACATATTGTAATGTTGTAGTTCAAATTGTTTGGGGTCATGAGTTTCATTAAGCCACACCTCTTGTATACATATTACACTGAAGAAGATATCAGTTTCAGCTAGGCTGTCTATTAGAACTTTGAACTCATCGAATTTTGCATTCATTGACTCAATGTTGAGGCTGAGAATTGTTAATATGTTGTTGTGTCTAGTTAGAAACACCTTCAGATCCTCAACATGGAGATATTTTGTTTTTGCACCTGGATACTGAATTTCAAAAGAATCTAGATTTATATACCTGGACAAATCATTTTCATCCACCCTACCTTTGTTTCTTAAGAACTCTTCACTTGGGATGGGCATTTATGACTTAAAATTTAAGAATAGTTTACTTTAAAACTGTACTCTGTGACATTCTTGTCCCCAACAACAGTCCTGGGAGATAGTCCAAAAAGTGCAAAGTTTTCGGTATTCCGGTATAGAAATCTACACACTAGCGATTCATACTTTGACCTGAGATAAAAAAATAACTGCATGAAAGAGATTGAAGTATCTTTGTCCATTTCGTGAAAGTCAGCATGAGATTGAAGTTTAGGAATATGAAGAAGAAAGGAACAGAAAAAACAACAGAAGCAGATGAACCACAGTTCATCTATCAGATATGTCTTCGTAAATAGTAAGGATAGAGTCAAACGTCAAATCTGTCAGTCATGCTTATCTGTTTGGCAAGTTGATTATTATGCAGACGTGTGCTGTTATTAAATGGAATTTAACACTGTTTAATCAGTAGAAGAAGTTGTTACAAGTTCTGTGACCGGGAAAATCCATCGTGGTACCGGCGCCATATTGTTTATTTGGTGCGGATCTGTAATAGACAAAGGAACTATTTTTGTGGCGGAGAAAGCTGTTTATAAATGATGTTCTTCGGTTATTCTTGACAACGGTAGTTAGGTACGTTCGCCAAGTGAACATACTGAGCTCCATGTTTATTTTCTCGCACTTTTAATGTATTTAGAATTGTCGAAGCCGGGAAGATACTTTGTTAAGTCATTTCTTGATACCAATTCTAGATCAGTCCCGCTCAGTCGCTTTATAAAGATCACTCCGTTGAAAGACCATGTCGATTTGATAAGGCCTTTCTGCTTTGCTTTCCTTGCAAGGAAGAAAATCTCCGATTGATCCTTCGTAAGATCCTCGTTTATGAACACATTTTGCATTCCCTTGGGTGACAATTTGGTTCTTTGTAAATAAAGACTTCGCTTATCCCAGTGGGAAGCAAAACTTACAAGTATAGGCCTTGTTTTATCGGTTTGTTTTTTCCCTATTCTCTCCGCAGTGAAAGTGCTGGAGAACTTTACGTCTAGCTTAGTCGCCAGATCCTTTATTCTTTGACTGCTATTCTCATCATCATTTTCGTTTAAACTGTTTATTACAAGGTTATTATGTCTCCCGGTCGTGATCATTTCTCGTTGTGTGACTGATTTAGCTCTTTCTTTGACTAGGAAAATCAAGAAGCTCATTATGTTTTTCAACTTCGCTTTCCACATTATTCAGACGGACCCTTACTGGTTTTATTTTCTCGTCCAAGTATGTTTTTAGAGTACTTTCGATTTCAGGAACAAGAGCTTCCTGCAAACTTTTTATTGTGTCTGGACTACTCAAGGCACGTTGAACCGCAAGACTAATTTGGACAGACAAACTACTAAGAGCACTGGTTTCGCCTCCGTCTGACTCATGCGACTCAGTATTGACATTATCCTGTTTACTTCTCTTACGCTTCTTTTCGCGATTTTCTCGAGTCAAATTCTCCTCCGACATCGTCTCTTTTGTCTCCCAAAAAGATTTCTCCCCAATGTATCCTAAGAATATTTCTTCTGAGTCTGAATCTGAATCTAGAATAAATAACTCTGGAATAGAGAAAAAAGAGTCACTCCTTTCGGGGTCACACTCACTATCGACTTCCTCACACGACATGCATCCCACGTGGCAATGTTTACATAACAACTATATATCGATGCGGCTGTCGGCAACTTCAAGAGAGATGATTATAGTTGTTATATACCGCAAACTATCATCATAATTGATCAAACTTGATCCTCGCACTTAAGTCCACATGTCCACATACTTTTTTCTTCACTCACACAGAATTCTCACATAACAGACAGATTAAAGGCAGAGCCTAGAATTTTCAGCTGGCATCCATGACGGCGTATGAATACAACCTCTTTTCAGTGTCGTCGCCTGTGTGGATCCCTGACTTACAAACTTACAAAATTGTGAGACTGGGGGCACATTCTCTTCTCACATTGGTACAGACACACCAAGGACAAGAAATCGTTGGTCTTTTAACAAAGGGAAGCAGCTCGTAGCCTAGTGGGGAAGAAGAAATCCATCTATACGATTCGACACACAAGGATTACTGCAATGCGGGCCTAGGACTGGGCACATTCAAGCGATTATCTATCATATTAGGAATAGATGGGGAAAACGAAATTTTTGCGTCTGTTTAAGTGTTATGAAGCATATTCACCACATAATTGTCAAATAGACTGCAGGCCTAAGCATTAGGCTAAAATAATTAGCACAGGGCAAGATTTGTCAAGTGGCAGTATGGGCCTCCTACCCAAAATTAACACTTCACAAAGTTAGGCCTACATATAATTAAGGAAAACTGTTACCAAATAATGTGACGGGTATCAGAACAATGCTGAAAATCTATATATGCTGCATGTAGATCACGTGATCGAGGTCGATGGTCACGTGAACAAACTCAGCGGCAAGGCAATTGAAAATACGGTAAGTCAAATTGAATCCAGTCCATTTTTTTATAAGATAACACGCACCCACTTACCCAAGGGATCGTGGCTAATCTCACCTCATCTCAGTGTGTCTGGCTTATAAGAATTGCATTGTGTAGATATTCACGTGCGACGCAAATACTTGCACGAGTGTGGAAACCCTTGCGGCAAGATCAAAAATTTTTTATCGAATCGTGCGTGTTTGAAAATCGGCGCGAATTTGCCACTCGGCGCCGCGCTGGAACACATTGACCGTTAAAAGTCGCACGACGTTCGTTTAACGTTCGTGCGAATCCTGAATCGGCCGGTTGAATGTCAGTGTGTTCAATCTCGCTAATCAGTTTCGTCGCCGCCACAAGCCCGTGGGTGTTTAACTTCTACAAGTCGACGAAAGCCGGCCGACAATTACTCGGCCGGCCAGCGCAAATTCCAATGTGTTAGGGCCCTCAGGTAACGAAGACATGGTAATAAGCATCCAAATTTATTTTTTAAAAATGTTTATTGGTGTACTTCGGAGAGGTGTTCCCTAACCTCTACAACATGTGCTTGTTTTTATCAGAAAATGATGAGGCATACAAATGAAGCCGACTGGATTTCAAGATCATTCCATTTATGGCACGCAATACGCAAATTTACCCAGGTATGTAGGAAGAGATCACTGGACGCACACAATAGGGTTTCATTTTCTTTTCGCAAAGTGTATCAGTGTATTTTTTGCAATCCTCGTGGGTATTCACAATAAATTGTGATTTGAAATTATTTAAATGAAACAGAATATGTATTGGATGTGAAAATATTGTCCGTTTTCCGAAAAAGTAATGCTTTTGTGTTTGAAAACGTGCTACGCTCTACCCGTTTGACAGGTCTCATAATATGATCAGACCAAAAAAACAACACTTCATAATCATAATTCGCTCCCATACCAAGCAATTAAATAACGTTTATCTCTGTAATTTATTGGGAGTTTCGGCGGAAATCATACATTTCACCATAATCATAATTCGCTCTCATACCAAGTAATTAAACAACGTTTATCTCTATAATTTATTGGGAGTTTCGGCGGAAATCAAACATTTCACCAGAATTAGAAATAAAGACAGCACTGGTGACATTTAGCAAGGTAACCTTTCTCTCCCCATCTTATGGGAAAGCAAAAAGTGGTATGTTTAGGACAGATGCTTAATGTATAAAAATGATATGACATCAATTTCTTAGGTATCAAGAAGGACTCAGTTACTTGTCGACGATGATGAAATGCAGTTCAACATCTTGTATGAAAGGCATAGGGTGACTCCACGCATTTTCTGACTCTTCCCCAGTCACTGGGCAATAGCTCTCGTGGTCATTTATTAAGGCATCTTCCAGTAAACGAGAGAGAGAGAGAGAGAGAGAGAGAGAGAGAGAGAGAGAGAGAGAGAGAGAGAGAGAGAGAGAGCACATGATTATTTGCTTTCATCATCACATCTAAAGTAAGTTAATGAATTTAAAAGAAAACAGTGTGACACTATGTAGAATCTACAAATACAAGTGAGTACATTTTATTCATTCCACTCCATGTACTTACATACCATCAAGAGGAAAAAAGAGGATTGCGATTATAGCTTTTGTTGCTGAAGCTTCTCTGGACCGGTGCTGCAGGGGATATTGATAGCGAACTTAGAACAGTATGTACATATTTACACATATTTATATTTCCATAAATATGTGGAAATATGAACATATGACAGCAAGTTTACAAACTGAGTGGCTTAGGTCTTGATTTTGGACAAGATGAGTCTTTAAACACATGTGTCCTTGACTTTAATTCTATAAATTTTACAGAATACTCTCGGACACGTCTTCAAAGACCCATCTTTCCCCCAAACCGAGACCTACACGACAAATTTTGTAAAGCTGCTGTCACATTTTTCATGTTTAGATGCAGATGCCCCTGCTGAATATCCCTATATATGTGTGTGTGTCTGTGTGTGTTTATTAGTATCAATACAATAAACATTATTGGAAAGTGCTTTTCATTTTCCTTATTGACGAGACGATTATCGATTATAAGTTATAATGTAATTAAAAGTAAAGCTCCCAGATCTTCTTTGTTGTCATTGTAATTAGTAATAAAATATATGAATTTTGTGCTTGCAAGACACTTACCGAGTTGCTATACAAGGCCCTACACACACTTCACACGCCTCAAGATGATGAAGATACAAATGGCCGACAGACAGTGAGCCGCTTCAAGTTCAACCATTTTTTTTCCCAATGTCACTCAGTGTTTAACAAAAGTTTACAATGGTGAAATCTGTATTGTGTAAATTTCATTCTCATATTTCAAAATTTCCATCTCCACTTCAACATCTCGGAAGTATGGTATGCTTGACATTCTACAAAGGAATTCACATGAATTGCATCAGCAATGACAGACGAAAGAACAATTAGAACAGTTAAAACATTCAAAAGCTTCAAGGTATTAAAATAAGTGTTTGAGGACGATAAGAAATCGCTGCAGCATAGTTGTTTTGTTCTATATATATTTTTTCACAGATATGAAGTTTTCGGTAGGGTAAAAATAGGTGTCATTTCGTTCTATCCTCCAATTCAGTATTAATTTACATCGCAAAATAAAGAGGCTTTATCTGTCAAAAATACATTACCAAACGTGTTTAAAGCGTGATGCAGTCAGAAATCAAATGAGGCAAGTGTATGTAAGTTCAGTTATGTAGGAGCACATATTCATATTTAACCAAAGGGGGCAGGTTTTAATAATATAATGGATATACACTAATGTAATTGCAAGGAGTTTTCTGAGTTTGGAGACAGGACAAATTTGTTCTGAATTTGTCTGTGCCAAACGTCGTCTTGGTTATGCTTTTTCATGGACATGACAGATCCAACAAAGTAAGGTTATCCCCTTTGATTAAACTTTCATTATAACAGTAGCTGCTCTAACTGCAGTGTAGTGTAAAATTTAATGTACCTCATGGCGTTCAAACGTCACAGGCACACACTTACCTTCATTATTAAAATTATCGAACGTTTGTTACGCACAATGTGTAACCATTGCTTTATGAAACGTCATATCCTCCAATTATCACCCATTTTCAGACATAACTCAATCAATTTGATGAAGTATAAAATGCATATTATTGCATATACTTTATATAAGGTTATATATTAAATATTTTACAGAGCCTGTGGGGACTTTTAATCTCCTTTTTTGGCTTTAAAAGGTCTGAGGTAGCAGAGGTAGCGGAAAGTAATGCTAGAAATTAATGCCACACTGGCAACCTTCAAGAAAGAAGTTGGCTCCTAACAACCATATCAGTTGTAATCAGTCATGAAAATGCAATTTTACTAATTACAATTGCAGCTTTTTCCATTTCTACCTTTGTAACAAATACCTGAATATTTTTTGTAATTTCGGTATGGATGAGTATATTTACCTATCGACCACAATTGCGTAGACCCCTGCGTCTGGGCCAGAACGCCCAACACAATTGAGTTAGGACTCAGTTGTTCTGAAACGGCAGTCCTGGTGGTACCACCACTAGATTCCATTGTGTGTGTGTGGGGGGGGGTGACTTCCAATGCGCATTTGCTCCTCCGTATTAGTTACATAATGTTACCGCTTGACCACATTTTCCAATGTGCAAATGTATTGGTCGGAAACAGTAACAAAACACGCATAGTGACACAACACCGGCCAGGATGGACAACCTAGCGAGACTTTCATTTCGAGTAAGGACGTGACGTCTGTTGCAGAAACTCTCAGAGATTCAAGGACTTGAGGCCGCTAACAGCAGTATCCTGGTCCAAGCTTGGAAACACTCTTTTTCAGCCAGCATGAGACTGGCAATGGACCTCTGGGGATGCCTGCCAACCTTAGAGCAGTCTGCAGGAAGAAAGCTGCTGTCTATTTTCACTCTTTGGGTCCTGGAGGTATCAGAAAAGAAGTCAACTGTGAAAAACATGGTGGGTGCTAAGTGGGCAGTCATATGGTTCTGTTAGGCAATGTCAAGTTGAACGGGTCAACCAGCTCGTGGCCTCGTGGCCTGATACAAGTCTGAGACAAGATCTAAGCCTAATATAGTAGGTTGGCCTAAAAACTACATCCCAGTCTAAACGTGGAGGGTGCAAAAAACCGGAACACAGTGGCTGCCCTGAGGGTACAAGTGAAGTCTAACGGACGAGAAACAAGAACCTATGCAAAGGTGCTTCCTACGCCTGCAATGATGTAAATGTCCTCTTCCAGCACTATCATGTAAAACAGATAATGCTTTAAAGATCTAAAGAAAGCTCCCATACAGCTGAAGAAAGTCACAAAGGACAATATTGAAACAGTGAAAGTGAGAGTAAAAGCATTTTGAAGATGAAAACAAACAACTGCGGAAAGAGCTTGATGAGGTGAAAATACATGCTATAGAGAGTATGCAGTATTAAAGAAAGTGCAGTACCCGTATCTTAGGCCTTTATCAAGAACCAGCTAAAAATTGTCTGCAGAACGTGGCAGATCTCATAAAAAGCAGGTTAAATGTATCCCTGTAGCCCAAAGATATTGAGGTGGCACACAGGTTACATAGTGGGAGCAATAACACCGATCCAAAGCCAGATATCGTGAGATTTTGATACAGAGATGTGAAGATGTCAGTGATGAGGGCCAGAAGAACACTTAAGGGGAGTGGCATAATAGTAGCAGATGACCTACACTAGCACATGTGTGTGGTGTACAATCGTGTCCGAAAACACCCCAGAGTGAAAGACTCTTGGACCTGGGAGTCCGAAATTTTTTTCAAGGACCCAAATTATTGAGTGAACAGGGTCAGATATGGACAAAGCGTTGATTCCCTCTTCCATCATTTCAGTTATGCTGACACTTAACAAAACAGAGATGAAAAGGAAAAAGGACCAAAAAAAAAAAGAGGAAAACAAACAAAAAGATTTTTTTTATGTTGTGTGTTTTTTCTATATTAACTCTTTCCTGTTCCAAGAGTTACGTGGTAAGTTTTTTGTCCATAGCAATTAAACAATGGGTTTCGCATTTTTACAATTCTAATAATTCTTGGTGATTAACTGATTTCGTTGAGTTACACCTATCTTCCGTCTTGTAGCTTGTGCTTATTAATATCTTCCCAATAATGCTCACATACATGAGGATATATGTATGCTATACAAGCCCGAGACCAAGTATGTGTATATGTTTACAGCCACTGGAAACCTATGAGCTTATACATGTATCAGTTTTCACATACACACTAGATAGGATACGAAGCTTGGTATCAGGATTTTCGTATTGTGGGGGATGTGGTAGGTTTGCATTGGCGTTGGTGGCACTCCTGCAAAGCAGAAGTAAGAAAGGCCCAGGTTTCTCTGCAACAGCCATCCCATCCTGGTGGGAGTGGATTTTGAGGAGGGTGGTGCTTCGAGCCAGTGTGGCGAAGTTGTTTAGGGTGAGGTTCAACTGGGTGAGTACTCCTCTCACGGCTCCTGCCTGGGATGCTTCTTGCACCTGTCCTTCCTTCCTTCATGCACATTTATCTTAAATATACATTGATACCTCATCATTATATTTGCTACAACTTGTAAAGGTTGTCATATTTTCACAAATGCTTCATAATCATTCTACATGTGGAATAAGATATGGTAGTCATTCTAATTGTACACATACATATATGGTACAGTCTGGTTTGGTTTATACTATACTGTTCTCCCAAGTTTGGTGTAAACAGAAATATATTGGGTTAATGTATGCATGACGTTGGCTTGAGAATGCATTTTCATTTTTTTAAATGCTTGGCCAGGGATCATTTTGCTTCATGACATATTCTCCTTAAACCGTTTGCATTGGATTGTACACAAGACATATATTTTTCTGTGGATAAGTTGGATGCACAACAAAGATAATGATTTTTTTCTTTTGTAAAATAATATCAGATGTAAGATGATAAGGTTCAATAACATTATATAGTCCTATCTCTTAGCTAGGACTCCAGTATTGTCATATCTCTTAGTTAGTTCATATCTGGATTCCGTTTATCACCTGTTCATACTGATCGATGATATGAATAGGGCAAGTTTGTGTTAGTGTTGTCATTCGCTGTAATATTGAGACAGTGTATTGGTTTTAATGTGCCTCAAGCTTTATAATACTTCACACTTGCTATACACTTTGTCTGGAATGGTCGCTCTTTGGTGTCAAGGTTTCAGGGGAGACATGTCCTCTTGTAAGCCATACTTCCCTCAGTGGCTCGGAATGCAAATGGAAATGCGAGATAAACATGTATGTACCTTTTTGTTAGGGAGACCTCTCTCATGTGTGTCAGGAATAAGGGAGGGCAGGTCTCCTCCTGTAGGTGGCTCCCTGCCTGTATTCATTTATGTTGTTTGTGCTGGCAGAACATGTATACTCTATTTGGGCACATAACATGTACTTTTCTCCCAAGTACACACTGGAAAAATTGCTAGTTTACAGCAGTTATGGTCCCAATCCCAGGCGCATCATTTATATGTATTACTGTAAGTATCGATTTTTGTTAGGAGGCATGCAAGTCTTTCTTTGTGTTAGATTGCTTGACCATGTGACAGTGGGAGTTTAAATATCCACCTGACCTCATGTTGGATTTTGATTGTTTTAGTCCTGTGTGTCATGTGTTTCTTGTCCCGGTCTGGTGGCATTTACACTTCTCACTTGGTTTGCAACCATACAAAGAACCAGTTTATGCCAGAGGCCATATCTTTGTCTGATTGTAAAATTTTATGTATTGTCTTTGTTCATTTCTATTTGCTTCCTATATATAAGAACTTCCAAAGCAGGACTGGCATTAATTTTAACCATCTCTGGAAAAAACAATGCAAAATTTAGGCACATTGTCATTTAATGTCAGAGGTCTAAGAGACTCATAGTAAAGAAATGAAATGTTTATGTGGCTTCGAAAGAAAAAACACTAGACCAAGAGGTACACGGGACTGAGGACATCGAAAAATTATTGTATGCAGAATAGAGGAAAGCAGCAATATTTTCTCACGGCACTAATGATGCTAGAGGAATTGGTATTTTATTTAAAAAATTACTCTGATCATAAAATAAATGAAATGATTTAAGATGAGTCAGGCCGTTACATTATTTTGGACATAACCATTCAAGAAAAGAGAATAACTTTGGCAAATATCTATGGAAGTAATATATATTCACCTGAAATATATTCACAATTTATAGAGTAGATTGAGAATATAGATAGCGATAACAGAATTATAGGAGGTCACCATAATTCTGTGCTAAACGTAATTACCGAATAAGGAGGAGGTAATCTGGTAACCAATGCAAAATACAAGAATTATTTCAAGTATGGAAGAAGGAGTTAGATCCAGTGGATCTACAGAGAATGAAAAACCCAAATAACTTCAGATCAACACAGAAAAGGAAAAATTCCACCCCCATATAATGGAGGCTTCACTTCTTTCTAATATCGTTCGGTCTAATTGATTTTGTTAGTGGAACAGATATTTTACTAGGATAAAAATCTGACCAATCAGCTTTTTAGATTTAGATTTAAAAGAAAGTCAACGTGGACCTGGATTTTGAAAAATTAATTGCTCTCCTTTGCGAAAATTTGATTATGTACAAGAAATTAAACAAAATACGACAGAAATGTTTTGAAAATACCATAACCTAAATGATATAATAATTTGGAAAATGATCAAAATGAAAATCCGTGCAAAAACAATGCAAATTTAAGGAAAAAAGAAACGAGACAGGAAAAAGAAAATTGAAGATATAGAGGAAAAATTAAAACATCTTGAAGAAAATGAAGCAATAAATTCTTTGGACATAATAACAAGACAGTAATTGATAATATGAAAATTGAATTAGAAATGGAATAAAACTACAAATTAAATGGATCAAAATTACGTTCAAAAATAAAATGGTGTGAAGGAAAGACAAACCAACGAAATGTTTCTTTACCTAAGAAAACAACTTATAATGATAAAGTTATCAGTAAACTATGGGTTCAAAATAAAACGATTACAAACTCTTCTGAGATTTTAGAAGAAAAATTCAGAATTATTCCCAGAATTTATTCACAAGCAGTACACATTCGGATTTAAAGAAAGAATTGTGAGTTGTTCTTCATTGAAAATAAAAATGTTAGAAAAGTTGCAGAAGACCAGAAGGAAAGCTGTGAAAGGGAGATAACTGAGACAGAAATGTTGCATGTATTAAAAATTTGTAAAAATAATAAATCTCCTGGTTCCGCGCTTTTCCGGCTGAGTTCTTCAAAGTATTGTGGGATGATATAAAAACATGTTTAATCTCAAACCATTAAATAAAGGCATATCATACTGGTATATTATCAAAATATCAAAGACACAGAGTGATTTCTCCGCTTCCACAGAAAGATAAGCATATTTTAGAATTTAGTAACTGGAGACCTATAACATTGATTAACCAATAATATATATTGGCTTTTAAATGCATTGCCTACAGGATTTAAAAAGGTTCTCCAAAAGATTATTCACGAAGATCAAACTGGCTGTATGAAAGATAGATATATTGGGAGAATATTAATAGAATTTTAAATTCAATTAATTATCTATCGATGAACAGGATATTTCTGCTTTACTTGTTTCAATAGATTTTGAAGATGAGTCGGACTTTTTAGAGTGGAGTTTAATTAGAAAAGGTTTACAGTATTTCAACCTTGGTCCTTCTTTGTAGAAATGGATAGATACTTTATACACTGATATCCAAAATTGCGTCGTTAACAATGGTTGGACCTCGAAAGCTTTTGGTCGCTCTAGAGGAATTCGTCTAAGATGTCCTCTCTTCCCAAAACTCTTTGTTTCAAGTATTCAGATATTATCTTCATTGATAAGAAATGATTTGAATATAAAAGACATAAAGTTAGAAACACATGGATTCAAAATATCGCAGTATGTCGATGATACTTACTCGTCTTGCATCAGAAAATAAGCTTAATTCAGCCATTAATGAATTTCAAGTTTTTAAAAAAAATTCCCAGCTTAAAAATTAATATGAATAAAAAAGAAATATTAAGATAAGGGACTTTAAAGATCACAGTATTCAAGGTTGCAGGGTATTTAAAGTTTCGATTGAAATCTTACCATGTAACAGTCCTAGGAGTTCAAGTCACAAAATAGAAATATGGAATGGAAAATATGATCTAAAGACCAATAATTGAAAAACAAAAATTATTCAACCGCGGAATTCTTTGGATCAGAAAATTTTGTATTTAATATGAAAACATTAGTTGCAAAATCTTAAGCAATATCGCAGCTCTTGTATTTAGTTTTACTTATGCCTAATCAAAATGGCAAAATACAAAAAGAATTAAAAAATATAAATTTTAAGTATCTTTTGAATAATTAACCTGATAAAATTAAGCGTAATTATGTAATAGCTCGAACAACAGATTGAAGATTATGGTTTCCACATGGAAAAACTCAGTTTAATGCTTTAAAGGTGTGTATGGATTAAAAGCTTGATTTCAGGTCCACCAGCTTCGTGGCAACAACTTGCACTTTAAAAATTACTATGTCAAGATACAGAATATGTAGCACTGCAATTAAAATTTAAATGATATATTTTATCCTTTTATCTTACTTCAAGATGTTTTTGGAAAGAAGTTATTGAAAGCTGGTGTCAATAAAATTACCATTCTCCGAGTACAAAAAAAGCAAAAATTTTGAACAAACAATTTCGATAAAATCTCATGTTAAAATAGAACATAAAGTCAACTACGAAAAGAACTGGTGTTAAAAAGGGAGTAAAATATATTCAGGATCTGTTAGGACAAGATGGCAGTTTTCTATCAGTTGATGATTCCAATAGAAAATGTGTATTGAATGTGAATTTTATTATGTATTGTGGTATTTCATCAGCCGTTCCAAACGGTAGGAAACAAATACTGAATGCTGTTATAATTGATGAAGTGACAAATGAAATTTTAGAAAGTAATTTAAAGAAAGTAAGTAAACAGGGTAAAGTTCCTAAATATGCTTATCCTTTACTACTGAGAAACAGATTGAAAGCCAAACACAAGTAATTATTAAATGACAATTGGTTATACATTGATATTGAAGAATAAAAAAGAATGGTTTCAGTTTTTAATATTTCACATAAAGCATCAATATCAAGCCAAAAATAGAGAATTTTAGTTTAATGTTAAACACATCCCTGGATTTAGAGGAACGTTCAGAAATTGTTTTGAACGAACTATCGCTTTGTGAGAAAGGTCTGCAACACTGATTTCTTGATGGCAGACTATATATTAAATGACAGTGGTGGCTGCATGCCTCACATTGACTAAAGGCATCACTTGCACCCAACATAAAAAGAAACACAGTGGGCCTGCCACGTCCTGTAGCTGATATTTTATAGAATGCGTCCTGGAGTCGAGGAATTTTTGAAGTTGAGAGTTGTTTGCACTAAACCAATTAAAAATAGTACTTTTAGTTGGTACATATCTCAAGTCACGAGAGAGATGTTTTCCTTTATGATGTCTTTCATATTTATTCGCTGATAAAAAATTAATACTTAGTTGTTGATGTGTCTACCTTCCACTTGCGGATTTTGAATTTGCTTGTTTAATGGCTAGTGAGATTTAATCATGGGTAGTTCCTGTTTGCTCAAATTTTCGGCCAGTTTTTCTGGTATTGTTAAGAAATTCTTTCAATGTAACATCTGATAATGTGCAGATTTTCAAAGAATAATGTATTGCTTGGTAGATGTTGAAATCTTGCTCTTATGTCTCGGGATGTTAATATTGATGTGCTTGTCAAGATTTGGATGAATTTAAAGTTGTATCTAAGAATTATCGCATTGACATGCTTTGTTTTCTAACCACTATTAGGTTTACCTGAGTGTCAGCTGAGTTCACAGCGAAAGAAGAAAGTAGGCCTTCACCGTCTTTGTGATATTTATAAATCTGATCCTCAAATGGTCCACCTCCATAGTAATTACGAGTCGGAAAATATAGCCCTTGGCACATCATAGCCAATAAAGTATATCTATAAAAACTATAGTTCAGAAAATACAATACAGCTGGCTTCAATAGTCACTCGCTAGCACTCTGGCAGTGTCCTTAAAGGCGTATTTTTATAAAGAGGCGCTGGTATACCATTACAATTTATTACAAGTATTTGTCTAATACCACAGCTGGACTGAATGTTTAATCAGAGCTTTTTATCTTATATCCGAATTGTACACAAGAATCAGTTACTAACTTTAACTGGTTGATTCAAAGAGCATATGGTGAAATAACAATCCTCAAGCATTGTTGTGTTCAATTATGTATTACTACTAGTTTTTTTGTTGTTGTTTTTTTGTTTCTATGGTTGTGTCTAGTAAGGTAACCTCTATGGTTCTGTAGTGCTCATATTATAAATGGTAATGTCTGAAACGAATGTCACCAATGCAGTACATAGTCCACATGAAGTCCAAATCGAGTGGGACCACTTGGAACCTTTCGCATACTTCGCCAGTAGCATGCTGTCCTACTCTCCGTTCAAAAGATGGTCCAAGAGGCACCTTGTTTGTCTACAATCAAGGTTTGTTAATATGCAGCCTCCTGCAGCTTCTATCCAACCTGACTAAAGTTACTGTCTCGTTGATCAACCCAGTAGATGTCAATTAAACACTGCTGGCTCTGGTGGTAGTTAAATGGTTCATCAAGAGGCTATAATTATTTTTATTGAATTGGACCACATATGCGCCAAAGGAGGTTGCATGTTAACTAACCTTGGTTGTAGAGAAACGTGGTATCTCTCTGTTAACGAAGAGTAGTACCTCATGGGTTCATGAACTTTTTGCCAGTAAAACAGTCAACATGTTGCTGAGATAATTATCTGAATATAGTGCATACACAGTATACAAAAGGTTACAGTTGCAGGTTTAGAAAAAACACAGGTACAACACTATGTAAAAAGTGATATGAAACAAGCATAGCTTCTTTATACCTGCTGCTAAATCTTAATCAGTTATATATGGTAAGGAATGCACTGAAAAAAATCACTATTAAGATAGAAATTTTAAACTTCTTGAAATTATTGTCCACAATCAAACTATGTCAGGTTTACCACCATATTTTTGTCACTTGCAGTACTCGAGTGTAGGTGAATCTACAGACTCTGACTGAAAAAAAATCTGATCCGGGAGTGATTCTTTGATATCTGCCTGTCTGTAGTGGAAATTGTTATTTTCTGCTCTTTGTGGAAAATTGGAAATCGTATCATTAAATGTAATTTGTGACATTGTGTCAACTTCAGTGCAAATGAAAACCTAAAGTCACCTCAGATTTTATCCCTGATGAAATGAAGGGCGGTGCTTAAGGTAGAGAATGGTGTAGATTTCGGTGGGCAATATGTCACAACTGCCAGATCTTGCAAACATTGTTCTGAAAATATTAAAGATTATCTATATATTGATGTCGCAAAATGCATATGGACAGCACAGCAGCAGCGACACTGAAAAATAACCCATTTTTACATCACAATGTTGAAATGTGGATGTGCTTGGGACAGATTATCAGATGATCACCATTTCTAGAGCCATATTTGGAACAGATACAGAGTTATGCTTGGGAACATATTGTCTCTTGCTAGTTTTTTCCTTTCGACTGATGTATCACAGAGAGTGGTTAAAAATTTTAAGCGCCACCTTAGATTTCAAAATATAACTTGCGATAGTACACTCTATCTTGTGGCTGCTTAGTGATAGCTACAGCCTTGACCCAGTAGTTTACAGATGTTGATTTGCCGTAACCTCGTAAGTTCAGCCTTTGTATTTGCATCACTTCTTTCATTTCAACTTCATTTCTACATGACACAATATGAACAGATCAACCATGCAAGTGTAATGGGGTGTTGGAACATCCACTCAGGGAAATTCTGCAGTCAGCAGGCCAAACTGCTGATAAAGCTCTGCAACCCTTTCGTCTTTTATCTCAGTCACACCAACAATCACATTGATAGTCAGATACCAACACACAAGAAAACATGGTCGGTTCAATGTTATGGTCTAAGTTATGTTATGACATAGAAGATATGAGATTTTATTAAATATAATGTATATTAAAAGGACTACCCGAATTAATAGTACCTTGTTGTTTGTGGTAAGATGGACCCTAATGCAAGGGCTATATGGCTGGTGCACACTTTGCGCACTGCACAAGATCACCTGCGGTGTAGTTTATCACATAAGACTGCATGAGTAGTTGATTGATAGGCTTTCCTGCAGTTTGGCTGACTCGCGCCAGTGAAGAAATGCATGTTAGTTAGCTTTCTGTTCCATTGGTGCATACCTGAAAAATACATTAGCACAAAGAGCTAGTGATAGATATACAATTTTAAAATAATAAATGTATCAGATAGTTAGTTAAAAATATGATGTGCATCTAACTACAAAAGAAAAAAATGTAAAACTTAAACATGTGTCTGTCATAAACGAGAGCCAGTTTTTCCCACGAAATTAAGATACTTGCATAAATAAGTAAAGGTGCAGGACGTAGAAACAATTATGTACTGCCACACATGGCACATGCATGCAAATTAGCTAATTGACATGTTGATAATTCCACACAAAATGAAAAAAAGCTTTAAAATACTAAATTATAATTTTAAATCCATTTAAAATGAATAATAAGAAAGGTACTGAGATAAAATATACTTCATATGTTAGATAAAGTATTTAAAAATATTTTGATACCTAATTTGGAAAAATGGCGCAGATTAAGTGAACAAGATAAACATGCAAGGAAAGAGTATTTCTAAAGGTAAACTGCTATTTGACAACCCCTGCCTCTTCAAAATAATAGGAACTGTACTGATCATGGGATGTGAAGATATATATATTTAGGTAACATACTTGAATTTAATACAGGGTATCTGGGTCGTTTTTTTAAATATAAGACAGGGTCATTAGATTGTCTGTGTCATGCATGCAAATGTGAATCTTGTTACCTAATTTGACTTTATTTGTTGCATATTTTATGTAAGTTGTGCCACAAAATGCCAGGGTAGTCTAGTGTATGCTACATAGGCCTACTGCTTCAGGCCACTTTTAAACTTTTCGACAAAGCATGTTCTTTTTCTCAAGATTGTCTTTTACATAAACAATTCAGCAAAGTGGCCAAATTGATAGTTAATCATCATGTTCATTACTGTCAGATTCAACATTAATTTAGTGTTCTTACATTCATCAGTATGACATTCTCAGAATTCAGTACACTGCAGTCCGCAAGTAACAGCAAAGCAAGCAGATTAATGTGATACTAGAAACTGGAGAGGATTAAATACCCGCAATACAGAGCAAAATTCATTGGCAGATTCGCATGTCCGCCATTGTGGACCAAAGATTTGGATTCCCGGATCCTAATGCTTTATTTCTACTGTGTGAAGGTACCCTGTCAACTTTTTTCTGTATAAAATATACTTTATTGAACAAGCGTATACAAAGGAAAATGCATATATGGTTATGCTATTCTGTCAAGTCCATCAAAAGTGTATAGATAAATGACCAGTAGGGGAAATTGCTATTGTTGTTGACTAACACCATTATTCTGCAAACTTCAGAAGCCCAAATTGCGTCAAATTGGCTTACATTGGAGTTTGACTTAGGATTTGTACCTTGCAAATAAGGACACCTCTCTATCCACATTATCAAATATTATTGCATTCCTGTACGACCACAGGCGCTTTTTTACAAGGTTAGGAGGAACAGAACTAAATCTTTCTTTGCGTTTACCAAATTCCGTGACATCAAACTAAATAAAAGAGCAGTTTGCTCACCTGGCAAGATTAGCTCACTCACTTCTCGTCACCTCCGATCAAAGACACTTATGCCTTTATCATGGCGATGGTCTGCTACATCGGCATGCAGTGTTTTGGAAAACTCTGAGCTAGTACAACCTACAGTGATCTTGGAGAATATTTACGATTGGAAGGGGAAGCAACGCAAAACCGAAAAATGCCCAGGTATCAACGTACAAAGCAGAAAATGAATGGGACTGTAAAACAGCGACTGGCAAAGAGGAGAGACCAGACCACAGACCCAGACCCAGGCAGTTTACATGCAAACTGTTCCACAGGAAGGAAACTTTTGGGCGATGCCGTCCATCCCCGGGACATGGATCAGTGCACGGAAGATGCCGTGTTGTGTGACTCTTTGCCAGCTGAGGATGTACACCCAGTCAATGAAGAGATTATTCGACCACCAGACGGTAACCCTATTATTGATATGTCTGTTCTGCAGACTTTGATAGATTGTGCCGTGAAGTTTGTGGACACTGTCACGTCGACAAGTTGACATATATGGAGGATTATACACGACAACGTGGCTGGGCTTCGTATATGACACTGAAATGTAACAATGTGGAATCTACTGTATGAGAGGCAGGGTAGTGAACATGCAAAGCTACACCTCCTGGGGCACTAGAAGTCAACAAGCTGAGTGTCTTTGCTATGCAGACCATTGGGAGGGGACAGAGAGGAGCAGCTACCTTTGCGAGCCATAGGAACTTGCAGGCACCAATTCTAAAAACGACCTGGAAAAAATACACAGCCCCATGGGGTGTTTCAGCTCATGAAGGGTTTCAGGAAGATTCTGACGGGTACTGTAATGTTTATCTATTTAGCTGCTGTGTAGCTCATTTAAAAGCTCCGATTTTTTTAAAATGAAAAATCACGAAATTTCCGTCTTTATCTATGGTTATTACTCAATTACAAAGTTTCACGTCTCAACATTGAAAAGCTTGATTAATGAGAAGGATGTAGGCCGATACACGCTAATGCTGTATGGATTGAACGATGGCTATCACTTCACAGCTTACAAATGTGAACATTTGCCATACAGACAAGACACAACTACTGTTAGTGGTAAACCTATGTCTACCAGCTATCTGCATAAACATGTAATCAAGGTGAAACAATGATAATTCTGGTTATATTCATTCAAGAATGGTAAATATATGTTTAAACTGTAAATGTTCGGAAATACGTTAGAACGTCGTATTTTGTCGGCAGCATCAAATTAGTTATTTGCCTTGCTTGTTACTACTCGTTGATGAGCACACAAAATACCTATTCTAGGGTTGTTTTGCAGGTTATCACGTCCCGTTCTACTGCATGTACAGTGGTACCTGATCAGTGGTGTATGTGACCACTGCCGTGAGTGACCATATGCATTTTTGACCATATATTGTGTGACACAGTAGTCTTTAATCATTGTATCTTTACCTGTGGTGAAATACCACCTGTTGTATATGACACTTATAGCTAGGCAAAGGGGCGGTCACATGCAGCAGGCACTATTCTATAGATATAATTGCGAGTATTCAAAATGCTAACATGGACAAATTCAAATGAGTATCTACTTTGTTTGAAAGATTATAGCCAAGTTGTGTTTGTAGATCTTTGCAGAGAGGACTGATTGCGTTTTAGCCATAAGTGAAAAAAAAATATTATGAACAAAAGTTTTTTTGTACTTTTGTTTTCCATAATTCTGCAGAAGCGTGGAAATTGTATTTATTTGTCTTCAGTCACAATATGTCATTGGTTTCCAAGTAAATATATGTCCCTTCATTATTCACATGTAATATGCATGATGTACATGTATAGTTATTACGTAAATAAGTGTGTATACTTAGTGTACTTTAGTATGTCAGGGTGGGAATTCTTTCTTTCTTTCATTCTTTCTTTCATTTTTCCTTCTTTCTTGCTTTACTCTTATATGGGGAGGCACGTGGGATGTGAGGTAATGTAACAAGACAGGTAGTGGTACTTCAAAAAGTGAAGATTGTTCAAAACATGCACCCCTTTTCCTGGCAATTTCTTTATTGTCTTCACAGGGTTATTCTGAAAGTGAAGAGGAAGTGAATTAGGGAGGGTCTAGTGGAAGGAGTCGATCCCAAGGTGTAGATGACAGAAGAAGAAATGCGTCAACAGGTTGTTGACATCCCGGTATCCCTAGATGGTGCCTGGCTGAGTCGAGGTGCCAACAGTAAGCATGGGTTTGTGACCGCCATATCAGCGGACACGGGAGAGGTAGTGGACAGGCATTACATGAGTATAACGTGCAGGCCTGTCAGAGTTGGAACCACAAGGACAAAAACAGTGCGCAGAGAACATAGACTGATATCTAAACCATAGACCCAACCGCCTCATGAATCACTCACGCACTGTCTGCAATGAAGGCGGATGGTATGATATGATTCAGTAAACCTTAGAATTAATAATGTTGTGTATAGTATTTCGTCGATAATTTAATGGACATACTTGTCAAAGTTATATTGAATAAATAATAAAATGAAAAATGGAAAGATTCCTGACTAAATCCACATAATTGTTAAAATATACATTGATGATAATATACAGTCTACATATTTATTATTTAAATATGTTTATACCTACCCATAACTCTTCATGTTTGTTGGTACAAGAAGAGCAAAAACCAACATTGTCAACCATTATACTATAAGGACTGATTATACAACAATGCAAATTGTTGAATAGGGGTAATGGTTATGAATATTTAGATCATTTACATGTAGGCTTACTTTGCACTTTACAAATTTGAATTTTTAGGGGCTCCTGAGCTGTTTAGCAGATCTATGTACAAGTGCAATGTGAGGTATAATCCATACATTGGTGACGGCGACTCATCTGCTTACAAAAAAATCTGTAAGGAGAACCCTATGGAGAACACTTCATTGTGGAGAAGGAAGAGTACATCGGGCACATCCAAAAAAGAATGGGGACCGGGCTTGGGAGAGAACTGGAGAGAAACAAAGGTAACCTCAATAGCCACTATGGTAATAAGTGCATTTGAAAATGATGCGTAGCGTTTGTTGTTTTCCAGTCAAAGTTTATTTATTTTGAAAACGTAGCAAGCCAATCATGTCACTTGGGTTTTGGGGTAAAAGGGCAAGGAATAATAGCAATCACTATATTTACGAGATATGCTTTGGGCTGTGCATGTGTTTTTCAGAAGTACTAAAATAAAACACAGATACAGGTACAAAAGTGTCTTCATGTCGGGTGCTAAATACAGGTTTCACTGTTTGTATCATGGCAGGGCAGACTTAGCGTAATATATGCATGGATAACATGGAGCTTGGTCAGCTAAGGAGGCAAATCATAGTATTAAATGTACCAGTATATGATATTTTCCTCGAAACAAATGTGACTTACTAAAAAATGAAGATGCTAAAGTTATAAAAAGATTTCTTGAATTCAAAATTTATGTCTTCAACGGTTCATTTTATCTATTTTGACATATGTATATTCAGAGCCAATTAAATTTTAATTTAATGAAATTTAAAATACAATTTTATTTTAAACATATTTATTTTACCTGGATTGCCAAGTAGTACAGTAATACTAAGTGAATGGCTCTCCAGACACAGAGAGATACACAATCATATGTACAAAACACAGGATAAAACGACATCTGAGGACTGAAAAAAATGGTCAGCATACTAACATGATATCCATCTCGTACCAACTCAAGGTATCAACCCCTTGTATATATAATAAAGGTTTTGGACACAATCAAAAATGTCTAAGTTGTCACTTGGCGAAAGATTGCCATTACCGTGCATCAGATAAGTAAGCACTATAATACCTGCTGAGTGAACGTCTAGGTTTTCATTGACTCCCGGTGCCAAAATATTTCATACTGTTCACAACAAGGATACACTATGGTATGAAAACAGGGGGTATTGGAGGAAAAAATGGTATTTACTCTCATTGGGATATGAAGATTTACATGCAGCAGACGGAAGAATATTCTAGTCTATGAAGATGAGAATTTAGACGACAACAATCCAAACGTAGTTGTGTATGTATAATGTTAGGAAATCTTTTGCCGTGCGAGTGGCGACCTGGGACAGGATCAACGGACAAAAGAGTGCTTTTTAGTTTCGATTTGAATTAAGCAAGTAAAGTAGATTGCCTTATCTTGTCCAGAAGGTCGTTCCAAAGTTTAATAGTAGTGGAAAGAAAGAATTACCAAAACCGTTGGGCGTCAACTTTATTTGTCTCAAACTCGGGCGGTCGCGCAGATGGAAGGTTGGATGAACAGCATCAAGTGGGACCAGATCCGAAAGATAAGCGGGGTTCAGCCTGTTAGCCATTTTGTTAAACATAATCAGTTTATAGTATCGGCGCCTTCTGGCCAAAGTTGGTAGTAAAGCAAATGTCGTGGAGTACATTTAAGTGTACCCAAACAAATGCGTGCTGCTTCATACTGAACAGATTCAAGTGAATTTGTGAGGTCCATCGTGCAGTTATCAAATATGATGCATCCATATTCCAGGATGGGCGTATCATGGCTTTGTATAGTCTGGTTAAGGTGTTACATGATAATCTATATTTAATTCTAAAAAATAAAGTTAAGCATTTCCTTGTTTGTCAATGATTCTTGTAATGTGAGCATTCCATTTCAAATTATGAGAAAGGGTGATTCCCAGATGGGTATGATTTAAACATTCCGGGACTAAAGATTCGCCAAGAAATAAAGGTGGATGATCAGGTTTGTTGTGTTTAGCTGAAAACAAGATGGCTAGAGACTTACTTGCATTAAATGTAACTTTCCACTGTTTGCCCCAAACAAAGATTCTTCCAAGTTCAGTATTTGTACGCCTACCAGAAGGGACTGGGTCAAATATGCTGGTGTCATCAGCGAACAGTTTGATGTCACAGGAGATGCCAACAATAATAACATTTATGAAAACTAAGAACAGTAGAGGCCCCAAATACATGGATTCAGGTATCAGTATATGACAATGTGGTTGTTACTATTTGGAAAATTACAAAAATAAAATAAAAATATTAAAACCCATGCACGTTTACAAAATCTTCACACATGAAAGTAAATGTTCTTTTTCTTGTAGGAAAAGTCCTTTCCAATGGAAAGTATCCCGGTGGTCGTGGGCGACTGACACTGGCATGGGTCAACGCCCTGCAGACCTAAGGGATTGGCCTTGGAACTTTTGCAGGGGACCCAGCAGCCATGTCCAAGCAACCTGGGCCATGCTGAAACATTATGCAAACCCGCCCAACCACGAGGACTCTCTCGAGGGAGAATCCAGATGGTGCAAGCATCAACAAGAAAAAGCACTGGGCACAAACACTTACAGGTTAAATGTGAGAATTGGTGAATTTAAAATTTGTAATGTCCATAAAATTAAATGAGAACTTAAAATTAAATGAGTGTCTTTTGATTATAGTACTTGGGTATATCAAGATCAATATTATGTAGAGTTGTTCGTTTGGAACTGATAGAGCTGAAGTATCGGGGTATGAGTATTTCAAGAATATTAGGTTCATATGTTGGACACATTAATCTTATGACTTGAAACATGTGAACTGTATGCTATAAGAGAACACACACAGTATAATTTTCTTTTTGTCTTTGATTTTGATGCTTTGTATTTTTCATTTTCCTTTGCAATATAAAAAAAATGCATATACTGTAGAAGTCACCTGCCCTAGCCCCCCACCCCTCCAATACATGAGGTTCAAATTAGCTAAAGCGCCAGGGACATTTCCCAGTGCACCTTGCGGTAGGTTAAGTCGATTTAATGTAGCAGCCATATTGCGCCATAGTTAAAGTACAGGCAAAGGACATTGATTGTTATTTTCCAACGTACTATGGAAGTATTTACAAGCTACAATGACAGTCTACAATTGCAAAGTTTCTGACTGTAAGCCAAACACAAGAAAAGTGGGTAAATTTGATAAATACCCCTGAATGCAAGGGAAGCTTTCCACAGTCTTCCTACAAAGAAACATAGAAATGACGGGAGTGGTTGAATATGGCGAAAAGACCAGAATATTATCAACCACAAGGTAAATTTGACAGAATTTGTTTAAGACATTTTTTTTGGGGGGGGGGGGGGGGTAAAGGTCTGACACCAGAACACCAAGTGCCCACGTAATTTCCGTATAACTACTGGACGATTGCAGAAAACAACACACAATGAACCAGTGGCAGAACCAAGTGAGACGACCAAGGATCGAATGATCTACCTAGCAACGGAGAAAGGCCAGTTACCAAGTGGAAAGCCGGGGTGTGATCGCTGTGTTGCAGCGGTAGCTCACAGTACTAGCTAATTTGAGAGCTATTCACAAAAGTGCAAGAAGTTAGAGTGACTTTTTTGTCCAATATATATATGTATATTTATACATTTCCCCGGCCCTATAACACCCACAGAAAACACAAAACTTGATTCATTATTTTAGCAAACCGTTTATTTGGCATATATAATTTGTGTTGCAGGCCGCCTGTTCATCCCCTGGCACCTGCTGTCACAGAGGCGACTTGCCCGCTCTTCAAGAAGCATGCAGACCCAGATCTTCTGAAGTAGTGCAGTCAGGCAGTGACACAAAATGCCAACGAGTCATTGCACAACGTGGTTTGGAACAAAGTCCCAAAAAACCTGTACCACTCGCCGGAACAAGTCCAGCTTGGGATCGACCTGGGGATAGTATGGTACAACAGAGGCAAATTGGCGACAGCGGCGTTCCTGTTTGAAGAGGATAATCAGACACTGGTTGGTGATGCAAAAGCCATGCTAAAGTGGATGGACAGTTGACGGCTGCAGGATTGTCCCTAGAAGGCCAATACATTGACAAAGGACAAACGTAAAGAGCACAGGCAAAGTCAGTCCTCGCAGCTAGATGCGTTCAAGAAAGATGAGGGCCCCATGTACGCATCAGGCAGATTCCATTGCCAGTTCAAATGTTGCTGTGCCACGCAAACGAGCCCCACCAAAGTGCTGCACATGTGAGGAACCACGTAAGGGCCACCCGAATGGGTGCACCCAGCCAGATTAGGACAAGTAGTGATCATAACGATAAATACATTTATGCGACAAGTGGCATTGTACTTTGGATGGCGTTATCAGTGATACTTGACATCATTTGTGATAATAGGCACTCTTACCCGTATTGACAGACTGTCTTTTTCGAAGACCTGGATTGATGCACAGTGGAACATAGAGGGATGTGTCATCTCCCATTAAGTGATTTTCACGTTGAATCAAATTGTTGTAGTTTGTCTTATTGATTGTTTTCTTGAATCTTAAAGCTTATGTCAATAAATCATTTCTCAACTAGGATACATTAAAATTACATATATACGTGAACAACATACACACACTTTATATATATATATATATGATTCATTTCATACCCTTATGTGACAGAACTGTAATGAACAAACAGCGTTATCCCAAAGAAGTAATTTTACGAAAATAAATGGGGGGGGGGGGGGGTATGTAGATTTCCATATGGCAGATGAAGCTCTGGTATAACTACTGCACATAATAATACTATATGTGGAATACAGAAAACTTGGTATGTGTCCAGCAATAAATCAGGTGCAGTCCATTCATAAATCTATGTGTTATGGTCTGGGAATGTAAGGACTTTGCTGCTAAATTGAAAAAAAAAATCAACATAAAACATGTACATTTATATTTACAAATTTTATTTACACGAAAACTATTTGTGCGTGTTTTTATCACTTTGGCGCAAAAATAAGTCCATTGTATTCTAATCTCACTTGGCACAAACAGCACTGCAGAACTCAGCCATCTCAACTCTATAGGCCGACTAGCCGAAGTACCCCTAGACCTGTAAAGGCAGCATGGTGCATAGAAATGCCAGGATCTGGGCATGGTAGGTGTACTGACAGCCGTCGGGACCCACTTCTTTTTCGTGGGAAAAAAAAGGCAGCGTGACTAGTTGGTTACCCCCCCCCCCCCCATTTAGTTTATTATATGTAAAATTGATCATTCGCAATATTGACATACTGCATTACATTTTTGAACAACACCTAGATATAATACTACATGTCAAATCTTGGCAAAGTTCTGAACTGTCAACTTTGTAAAAAGATCAGATGTTATAAAAATGCTGTATAAAATCGTATCATAAGGAAACTTAGTTCGGATAAACAGAAAAGCATTCAAATGTTGTTATCTGCGACTTACTCTCAAGTTCCTAGCCCATGAGCAATAGTTAGTAAATCTCATCTTCCTGTGCGCCATGTTTCTCTTCAGCTGGAGTGCTGTAACACTTACTTACAAATCCATGATCGTCATATCTAGAAAAGATAAAATGAATATAGGTATCAGTCCTGGTAACTATACGAGCCAAGATGACTGTTTGTTTGTCATCATAGTACTCCCGATATGAAGGAGTGGGGGCGGGCATATGTATTCAAAATGACAAGTAACCGAAGGACATATTTTACACCAAAGGTGATGGGCTTTTCATGCGATTTTAGGAATATCATTTTCTTTGTATTAGCTGGAAGGGAACGTCTTGTATTTATTTGGCAGGGAACATGTGGAACTCACTACTAAATCGCCAAGAAATCACTCTATTATCTGCGCTGAGATATGCAAATTTTGAGAATAAATATAGGCCCAAGAGCATTATTTAGCTCCGGCTACATATTGAATATTGAAATACTGTATACTTGCTGCCATACATGGAAACATGAGATGGTCTACAAGCTTATGAACATATCCATATTCACGTTGTGCAAGAGCCAACTGCGATTAGACAGTACCAAATGAAAATCTTCTGCATATAAATTCACATATCTAAGTTGATATATTAGTTTCAGTAGGCAAGAACCAGAATAGAAGCACTTATGTTAATATGATCTAAGCCTTCAGAAATGTTGCATTTCCTTCTCTGCCATACCAATGCACTATAACACACACACATACACACATTTACCCCAGTTGCGTAATCTCGTGTGATATGCCGTCTCTCCCGCTGCAACTGACTGGCAATTTTAACGCTTGCATAGTTGGGCTTTCATTTCTTTCTTTGCTTTAGGCATTTTTTTTTTCATTTGCTTTTTGGGTTTTACACTTTCTGTGCTCTGAACTGTGCTGTCGCTGTGTGAACAGGAAAGAAGACTGATTGTAAGTAAGTCAGCTTGATCATATGAATACCCATACTGGCTCCAAAATTGAGCCAGAGAACCATCGAACTCACAGTGTAACATGTTCAAATGAAATGCGACAATAGATAGGACACCTTGGATGAAATTCAACAAAATGAAGGAGACCAGTCTAATTGTTAAATTAGTCCAATATGGTAATGGCTTGCGGGTGTTGCTAATCTATATTCAATCGCAAACCGAGATCAAAGGACTCCGAAGTTAGCATCGTTTATGTTCCATATAGAGAAATAACTCTTCAAGCAGTTCCCATTACAGATAGGAGCACCCCAAGAACATGAAAGTCACCCAGTTCTACATCGTTGAACGGCCTGTTTTTATAATGCTAATTGGTTCTGTAGCCTAATCACCTCTGTTCCACATCAGAGTGCAGCCATTGTTCTTGGCGACAGTCGTGTGCATCTTCCCAGTGCCAGGTATATGAACAATCACCGATTGCTGTGAAAACATCGTCGCAAATTACCATATCCTAACAAACAGAAACCAGCACATGTACCAGACAGCTAAAGACAATTTTCTCAGATAAATATCAATGTATTTTATCTGATTTTTGGTTACAATATACTTCAAGTATTGTGCTTTCAGAAAGTGAAAAAAAAAATATTTAGCAATACCCAAAAATTATATGAGTTCGCCAATTTGGTGCTGCCACCTTAAGAAACTAATCACTAAGGTAACATCAACCTGGAGTCTTTATAGAATATTACATTAAAGTTGGTACATGACTCAACTATTTCTGTTGGCTTGGTAGCTATTTTGCCATTTATGTTTAATTGTTTGATGCATTTGTTTAGCCCTACACTTTTCTTCCTGAAGAAAGATATGAGAAGGTTTTTCCTCATGTTTTAGCCCTTAACTTTGCTTCTAATTTTTTCACCCTCCATTTGCTGCACCAAAATATCGTCAATTTTGGTCTGAACCGTTTCCAACCACTCTGTATATAGATGTGATGGTATGTGGAGACACTGTAAAACTCAAAGTTGGTATTCTAAATCTGACAACAATTTCTTCATTTCAGCATTCCCTCTGCATGAATGTGCTGTTATAATGTGTAAAGGGTCAGTCACACAAGTAACAATGCCATGATTGTGAGTTAAAAGTTTGAGAATGACAGGCAACTTATTTATTTCTGCATCCACACATTGACATATGCACCACCAGATTGGGCTGTGCAATGTGATATACATGTAGGCTACTAATCCAATCAAGCACACATTACACCAGAAATCAGCTGAGTATCACAGCCAGGTAACATGTACCGGTTAAAGGCTCCGAAACATGTTGAGTAGTTACCCGCTGAAGACCCTTTAATTCATTTGGGCTGATACAGTCTATGTCAAAATTTTACAGTGGAACGTGTGCAATATGGACAATAGTAATTACATACGTATATAGATTAGACAGGGACAGATAAGCATATGGAGAATAAAGAGTTTGGACTGCGGAATAGGGAACTGACTACTAGGAAGTGGTTCTGGGCAAAAAGACACAAATACAATGGTGCACAGGGCACACAGACAGGGGGTGTATCATGCTAGAAAATAAAGTTAAACTAATTAGAATAGCTGCCATACATAGTGTACAGCATTCATGCTAAACGTCTAGCCATACATACTATCAAATAGTTTTACCATAAAATATTTTATGAAACCACCTTCTTAAAAAAAATTCAAATATTTTATTGTGCTGTACAATGTGCTACAACGGTTTTAATTTCAGAATAAAGCGGAGACTTTGTTCAACTTTTTACACAGGACTGTCATAACACATATAAATACCGAACTTGACATGCCACACAGAGTATTCTCCTTATGTTATATACATATATATATATATATATATATATATATATATATATATATATATATATATATATATGTATGTATGTATACATACATATATATTAATTCCATTACACAGCACTTTAAACATCTCATGATAATGTTTAGGTGCAATCTATGAAAAGAAGTACACTTACAAGCAAATGCACACTATATTGTATGTAGTCTCTGTCGGACATATCTGATCTTTAGCCTTGCCGAAAAAAAACTAATGAACGAAACTTAAAGGAAAACCATGGTTGAGTGCCATAAAACAAAAATGGGATTCATGTTGTACATACATGAGTTTGGCAAATCGGAGATTAAGTCCTGCCAAGTGACAAAGATATTAGAAAATGCCAATCATGTATCAATCATGGACTCACCTTTTTGGAAACAAAGTTCAATATAACACAATTTATTTTAAAAACAGAAAATCCATTTTTGGGTTTTTTTTTTTTTTTTTTTTTTTTTTTTTTTTTTTTTTTTGATGAATTTACGGAAATTGGGAACTTGTTGCTGCGAATTCATGATTCTGATACCTGTTAGGTATACAAATCTACATTTTGTATGAGTGGAAACACTCATTCTGTACAAAACCTTGGAAAAAAGGTCCCAACTGAGAGGAACCACTCACTTTGGACCTGCTGCACAATGCCATCGATTAGTGGGAACAATCATTTGGTACAAAATATCCAAAATGAGGCCCAGATGAGGGAAACCACTCACTTAGATCCACTGCATGAAGGCTTTGGTGAGTGGAAACACTCGGCTAGCTGGCAGAAAAATTCGAAATGGGGCCCACATGAGGAAAAATACTCAAATGGGCCTGTTGTGGCTGCAGACGGAGAAAGCTTAGGGTTGCTGGTGAGTGGAAAAACTCAGTTGATTCCGAATCATGTCAAAAGTAAGGAAAAGACCCACTTGAAAGACCACAGCTGTTTGTTTCGATCTTATTTAAGTGAAACCACTCATACTTTTCTAGATGCCGTGAATAATTGAGGAAATGAATAAAGTGATATTCTAAGAGTTTTTGTTTTTTAATGTTGAACCTATGACTGGTACCGTCTCATACAAAAATAGAGTTCGTATTTTGAGCCCTGAATTTTGATTTTTAGAAGCGTTCGTCGTAAGCATATCATCAGTTGGTGGGTCTGGACTATGGGGTCCCATTAAAGCAAAACTTTAAAACTTTTATTCCAGTATATTGCAAGTTCATCAAATCATGGCGCTGGAAAGGGATGGAGGGACAATTTGAAACAGTTCTCGAGTTACATCAAAATCACCGCCACTGATTCAGATTGGATTCTCATGCCTCGCTAGCCCTGTGATAATCAATACACACATTCAATGCTGATAGTAAGACGCATGACGGGGAGGGGATTAAAAAGAAAAGATGCTCTGAGATGCATTTTCCTGGCATATGAGAGTGTATTTTAATAGGATGATTTGATTTCTCTGAGACACAAAATTCACTACATTTAGCCTCCCTGCTGCTGGGAGGGGTGGATGCGCATTCACATTTCACTTCACGGCGTTTGGTATACATAATGATAATAGTTCTTACCATTTGTCCATCCATAGTTTCTTGGGACCTTATCTGTTCAAGTTTTGGCTTCTTTATAAGGAAACGATCCATATTTATTCCAAATACCAATTTTATTCAGCCCAACATTAATGCAAGCAGACATATCACTGTGTGCATTAGATCATTACGTGTCAAAGTTAGGTCATGACTCCATTCACATGCATCATTCACAAGAGCAAGCCCGGTGGCTGCAGGGAATGTCTGGGCCGAATGACACTCACTGACCCTTGCATTTAACATTTGACCAAGCCAAGGACAATGGCCGGGAAGTCAAGTGCTGCACCCATCTCCACATCTGGAAGTAGTTTCATATGCAACTGCCTCTCTGAGTACCTCGGCAGCGCTTTCAAAGAGGTTGTATTGAAACATGCTGTATGATAGCTGCTGGGTTGTACGATTTCCTGATCTCATTTTGCAACTAAAACTGAATATGTAAGCCTATGTACTTCTTTCTGGTCTTGTTAATGAGTCCCACGTCGTTTATCTTCTCTGTCTCCCTTTCCTCTTTTTTTTATGTACCCCTCAAAAAGGGGGGTCCAGGACCCATCTGACTCCCCTCTAAATTTGCTCCTGCTATAGACTTTTGATCGCCGAAAATTTTTACATCATTGCCTTTGTCTCCTGGTATTTAAAATGTGCTTTCAGTAAAATTGCCCAGAAATGGGTCAAACTCGTTATGTTCTTTCTATTCAACTGTTGGAAAGCCCTTGTCAGAAGACGAGAACACATGAAAGCCCTTATTTTACTACCCAAAGTCTGTGGTCTACAAAAGCGTTATTAAAAACGTAGCAAAGTGAATGTATTTAACCTCTGGCAAATACGACTGCACAGGACCAGTATTCCCAAATTTTCCATTCAAGACTACAGTCCATTTGGGCTCCAATTGGCTGCCCTACTCAGGTTTGTGTCCAGCTTATTATGTGTGATACGTAAAGTCACAATCTCTACATTCTTCATGAGGTTTCTTTCACCCAAACCCCGCAATAAAAAAATTCAAATGATCTGTTTATTTTTTTTTTATTCTTTTTTTTTTTTTAACAAAAACTACTAAGGTTCTGCAGTGGGATGCAGGAAAACACCCAAAACATATCTGATATTTAAAGTGTGTGTGTGTCAACACACTCTTATCTATCTATCTATCTATCTATCTATCTATCTATCTATCTATCTATCTATCTATCTATCTATCTATCTATCTATCTATCTATCTATCTATCTATCTATCGATCTATCGATCGATCGATCGATCGATCGATCTATCTTCCTTCTTTACCAGTGAATTTGTCCATCACTTTTCTTTGACACTATTTCACACAGAAACTCCAAACTTGGCAGGATTGTACTTCCACGCAAGGAGTTTGACCTTTTTATGCATAGGAATGCAAATAAGGGGCATTTGAAATTTTAAATGTTGAATATCTTCAAAAGTATGATAGATATCGATGTCATTCTGACTTCTTTACCATTGAGCATCTCTTCAATGTAAAACAAAAATTGTAGCAATTTAAATTATGCTAATTAGCAGCATTTTAAATTTTCAAACTTAAATATCTCAAGAACCTTTTTAGATAGAGATGTCATTTCAACTTCTATTAGGGGGTTGTTGAGCATTGCGCATGTAATGAATTAAAAACAAAAGTTGTAGCAATTTAAATTATGCTAAGTAGCACCATTAGAAAATTCCAAATCGTGAATAACTATAAAGCTATTATAGATACAGATGCCATGCCAACTTCTACTCCTGTTTTATGGAACAGTTGCACATTGCCATACCAATATGCTTTGAAGACACACACACTGATTTCCTATGCAGCAAATCATCTTTTCTAGTTTTGGACATTTTTCTCTTCAGTCCACAGATATAAATGACTGCAAAAGCTAAGAAATACTGACTATATGGCTGTAGCCAAATTTTTAAACATTCACCCAGGATAAACAATTGAGAACAAACCAGCAAAACGTTTTGGCTATGAGGTATGGCACTCATCAGGGAGTGTTATAAGCTGGGTCAAAATATGAAGCATGACGGTCTATAAAATGTTTGCCACCATGGGATCAAATCAGCCGGCCACGCAACCTCCACTGTTGGGGTGGGGGTAAATGACCAAATCCTCCCCCCCCCCCCCCCGTGAGATAATCATTCCTGATGCAGATTTCTTGAATACACTCCCCACCTCCAGCCCAAAGAAAGAAAAAAATAAATTCTTGGAAAAACAAAATGTCTGGGTTGTCACCCAGCCATTATTAAAGTTTGTGTGTCAACACACACTTTTCTGCTTTTCCTCGAGTTCTTTCTTTCTTTCTCTCTTCTTTCTTCTTTACCAGCAAATTTGTCCGACACTTTTATCGGACACTATTATACATAGAAACTCCAAACTTGGCATGACTGCACTTCCATACAAGGACTTTGGCCGTTTTATACAGAGGAATGAAGATGTTTAAAATTATGCAAATTAGGGGCATTTGAAATTTAATTTTGAATATGTTCAAAATTATAATAGATAGAGATGTCATTCCAACTTCTACTAGGGGGTTATTGACCAGTGCGCATCCAAAAAATTCAAAACAAAAGATGTAACAATTTGAATTATGCAAATTAGCAGCATTTGAAATTTTAAAACTTGAATATCTTCAAAAATATTACAGATAGCGATGTCAATTCAACTTTTACCAGGGGGTTGTTGACCATTGCGCATATAATGAAGCTAAAACAAAAGTTGTAGCAATTTAAATTATGCTAATCAGCAGTATTTGAAATTTTCAATCTTGAATATCTTTAACACTATAATAGATAGAGGTGTCATTCCAACTTCTTGTAGGGGGTTGTTGACCATTGCGCATCTAGTGAATTATAAACAAAATTTGTAGCAATTTAAATTATGCTAAATAGCACCATTAAAAATTTTAAATCTTAAATAACTTCAAAGCAATAAAAGATAGAGATGCCATTCCAACTTCTACACCCGTGTTAAGGAATAGTTGTACATTGCCATACCAATATGCTTGGAAGACACACACACTGATTTTCTTTGCGGCAAATCATCTTTCCTAGTTAGCATTAGAATGCCCAGTGACTTACATAGTAATCAATAGAAAAGGTGCATTTACCTTGAAGTACCCAAATTAGAAAAAAATGTTAAAAATCAGGAATCCACAGCAGTGCGGCCTAGTGAACAGTTTTGTTTGACCTTTCCACAAGGAACATATCCTTTAACTTTCAGCTTTATGCGAGTGATGGTTCTGGAGAAGTCAAAAATAGCAAAACACACACACGTGGTGAACAACTAGGGTCCCTGGGAGTGTCCCTGTGTGATATCAAAGCAATTGGGTGAGCGGTTTCAGAGAAATCTGTTTAAGATTTGTCCCCCCGCCAAATATATATATATATATAAAATACATAAAATAAAAAATCCAAAAATCACTGGAGCGTGAATATTTCAACAAACTTGGTGAAGACCTACCCAAGGTACATCCTACCAAATCTGAAGTAAACATGGCTGACAGTTATAGAGAAGCCGAAAATGTCAATTGTGGACGGACGGATGACGAACAAAGGACCATCTTATCAGCTCAGCCATGGCTGACAAGGTGGCCAAGCTAAAAAAATATAAAATAGGGTCCATTTTAAAACTAATGTAATAGGATAATTTTGGGATTTTTCAAGAATTGAAAAGACTGGCTGTGATTTTCAGACCTTCAAGGTCCATATTTTTTCCAATGGAATCCCAGAATTTTCAAGTGTTTACAGACAGTGAACCGTGTCGATTGGATTATGCATCCAAGGCCGGTTATAGTAGTAGTAAGTAGTAAAATTTTATTGACTGAAAGAGAGTGTATATTTGGCTCTACAGATTGTTCCTGTTAAACTGGACAATTGACATATTAAATGAATATGTTGGAATATAAAATGTACATTATGTACTACACTATTAGTTATTCACTGTTTTAGTGTGAAATACAGGAAGTATTTCCCCAAAAGACAGCTGTATTACCCGAGGCGAAGCCGACGGTAATACAGCTGTCTTGGGGGAGATACTTCCTGTATTTCACACTAAAACAGTGAAAGACGATTTTATCCCACTTTTGATCAAGTAATTTCATGCCCAAAAAAAACACATGTTCGACCCGCTGCTGCTGCAGTTTACTTCACAGTCTTGAACCACTTTCATGACTCATATTCACTGTGTTTTTGGGGGGTAGTCTTCTGTCTCTTTGCCTCCCTCTCTTCATCAGTTAGGTGTGCAAATCGACGTTTAACTTTTCGTGGCTGCTCTTCGCTGTTCGACCTGCTGCTGCTGCAGTTCACTTCACTGTAGTCCGCCATCATGTTGTCGTCTGCAGCAGCGTCAAGGCTTGTATCGCATGACAGAGACTTCTGGTGGCTGATCGATGCACTAACCAGATAGATTCAGATCCGGGGAACAGGCTGGCCCCTCTATCAACTGAACACCCTCATTACCAAGGAAGCCCTGGACATCACGGGACACATGTGGTCTGGCGTTGTCTTGGATTACCACAAACTCGTCCCCGATGGCACCAGCATACTGGATAACGTGAGGTTGTAGGATGTCAGTAATGAACCTCCTGCAATTCAGGGTTCCATCAATGAACACCAGCTCTGTCTTTCCGGACAGAGCTGGGACAATTTGCCTCAGGCTTACCTTCGTAAGCTTGTATACAGCATGAAGAGAAGGTGCCAGCAGTGCCACAGCAACCGAGGTGGTTACACAGAATATTGACTTTACCATGGTTCAACAAGCATACTGTGATGCGTTGATGATCAAATCATTGAGACAAGTCTCCTGTGATGAACAAAAAACTTGATTACCCACTTATGGTTTCTTTGAATCTAATATTGCGAACTTCAAATTTTGACTTTCACTTCAAACCAGTCATGTGCAGCGAAGCATGGACTCCTTAAGATGGTCATTTTTCTGTTAACGCTGTACCAAGAGTATGAAGATAAAATATATGATGCCGAAATTCCAAAATATGTGTTTAATATTTAATAATATAGAAGTAAATGAGTGGAGAGTTATAAGTTTTCAGTAGTTTATATATATATATATATATATATATGGGTGTGTGTGTGTGTGTGTGTGTGTGTGTGTGTGTGTGGACAGAGAGACACAAAGAAAGTACAGAATTTGACATGGTAGAGCTGCAGAGCCATTAAGTTTTTTCCCATATTTGTGCAATATCCCGTGCGTAGGTGTAGGCCTTCCTGTGGATATTAGATGCAGCCAACAGGCAATTTACTCGCAAAAACTTTTTTCCTTTGAATGCTAATATTGTAAACTTATTTTGCCAACATTTTAAAATTTTGGTGTCAAAAGGTTTTAAAATGTTCTTCCTAAGCAATGAATTGCATTTTGGACCTGTATCTAATCTATTTTTGCTTTGTTTAGTATTAAATTCAAAATTAATGATTTTTCATGTATTTCTTGCATTTTATGCATAATTGTTAATACCTTAATAAAATAACTTGCATATCAAAAAAATGGTGTCGAGTACACTAATTAATCAGTTTCCATTTGATACCAAATTCGTGACCTCATCTTTATTTGAAGAACGATGTGGTCAAAATAGTGTAATTGAATCATTTTCCTTTGGGTTTTTTTTTTTGGAGGGGGGGGGGGTGCCTTGCAAACAGGCTAAAAAGTATTATAAACCAAATTGAATTTTCCACATGCATTCATTTCTCTAATGGGAGTTTACCTGGATGAGAAAAATAGGTTGTGCTTTGTTATACCGGTGGTTGGGATTCCTCTCATTTTTAGCCCCTTTTTTGCCATATTGACACAATGCTAGACTGTTGGCAGGTTATTCCAATTTAAGGGTGCTGGAGACTGTAGGGATGTCTGACAAAGAACTGTGTGTTGCATGATTGATATTCTAGGATAAGGCTATCCTTGCGTCGGAGAATGTAGTTTGTTATACAAAGTTTAAAAACCACTTTTACGTACAACACCTGTGCAAGCCTAATGCTAGGAAACACAAACAGATCCAGTATAATCTTTCAACCACCTATATTATGAAGAGTATCATTATCACTCTCATAATCCCTTACTACTAGTCACAAACCTCTCAGCTGGATTTTTCTAGCTTTTGTTCAATTTTGGGTACAACATAAGTGTCAAACAAGTGGGCAGTAGTTGAAATTCGAGAAAACACCGATCAAAAAAAAAAAAATTCATTCATACATCGTATGATGAGAGTGAACCAATTCCCATGAGAGGATTTAGCTTTTGCCAAGCTTTTATGGCAAGTTTTGTCATATGTGCCTCAAACGAAAACATATCGTCTATGCTAACACCAAGGGGATTTACATCTGAATCTGCCATTATGATTACATTTCCGATTTTTAATTCTACCTGTTTTCTCTTCTCTTTGTTGCAAGAACATTTTGTTGAAATTTAAATCAGGGTTTGCTAGCAAGAAATGTATTTGAAACCAATTGATGGCCTCTTTGCAGGATGTAACAAGAGTCACTTTTCAAATATTTATATTTGGATCACTGGCGGAGAGTTTGTATTACAGTACATATTTTTTAGATCAGCACTCTTCAGTATATAATAAATGTTGTCCATGTAGACATTAAACAATATGGAACCCTGGATAGAACTCTGGGGTACCACTTAGCTCATACATTCCCATTGCCTGCAGTTTTTCCAATATTCACCCCTCTTCTGTCTACAAGGCTGGTAATTCTCCAAGACTCATGAAGCACCATTGGTCAGGCCTTATGTTTGGAGCTTGGCAAGCAAAAGGTCATGGTAGAGGTAAATATATACCTTTGAAAGATCCATCATTACCATACCAACATGTCTCTGCATGTCTAGTAGTTGGTGCCATTCCTAAATGGAAATATGCTGACAATTGTTATATTCCTATATGCTGATAGCATGATGGAATTTAGATTCTTAAAATGATCGGTTGTAGGTCCATTATACACTCAAACCATTTTAGCAGAATTCCAAGGATGCAAATTGGTCTTGAGTTTTTCTTTTCCGAGTGTTCTTATCTGAAAGCTGCATATGGACCTCCTGGTAATTGGTGGTTTAATTGGAAACCTAATCTAAGCACAATGATGGCTTCAAAGTTATTGGACTGAGTCTGATTTTGTCTAAATTACGTTAATTCGAAGCACCCGCAGATCAAGCACATGTAGTCCTTGTTAGCACTGGATTCCCATGGACTGCATAGTGACTGTTAGCCTTAGACTGGCCAATTATACTTTATATTTTCTTCTTTCTACTACCGTTCATTGCAGAAAGTGTTTCCAGGTTTCAACAGAGAACTGATAACATATGAAGCTGACAAAAATCCCCCCCCCCCCTCGAACACACACACACACACACACACACACACACACACACACAAAACAACAACAACAACAACAACAACAACAACAAAATCAACAACCAAAACAAAAAACAAAATTCAATTACCTTAGGAGGGATAAAGGCTAGTAGTCATGGGTTTAGGTGGGCCCATTCTAGTTTCATGGCACCAAAGGAAAGTTTGTGACTGAAAATGCTGACAAATATTGGTAAATTCATTTCATTGAAGTTCCAGATTAAGGTTTATATTTTGTTTTGTCCCTGAGTGGTAATATAAATTACCTCAATATCAGTGCATTTGGTAACTGTAGCAATACAATCACAATACTCCATGGATATCTCCTCAAGAATGGAACAGGTATGCTGGAGTGTGGTTAAAAGGCACTAAAAATTGGATTGACACTGAAACAATATTATATTCTGTAGTAGGGTCTCCATGCTACACCTGTCAAAAGTATTTGAAAGTATAAAATTCATTGGGATTTTCTATCTAAAAATAAAATATAAATGTATAAGGCAAAGCTCATATTCTGAGGTACAATATTCTAGAATTTTAAAGGATTCCTTTATCATCTGTTTACCTACAAAACGAAAGAACTTTCCTGTTTTCATTAAGCACTCAGAGTATTTCTCACAAGATAACCTACTTACTTATCTGAATTGTTGGTTAGCATAATTATGATACTCTATAATTGTGGTGCAAAATTGAATGAAAATGTGTAAAATCAAATCTTTAAAAAAAACAAGCGATACCTGTTTAATCAAAAGCATTTGATCCTAATCTGTGAACATATTGGTTCACTTTAACCAAAATAACAACTTACTCACTTTGAAGTTACCAGAGATACATTTCTCGAATACTGGAAATAAAACATGCAGTTGTCACACCTCACTGCTTGCATATGTGTTAACCTTGAGGCAATCTTTTGGTTGACTTTCTAAAATGAAGATCTTTTCTGGAAAGCTGGTTTTACCTTTTTAAGATTTTCAATAAAACTGTTCTTTTAATGTATTGCAACTTAAAATGTACTCCTGTCATTGGGAGGGTCATTCCACTTACATACTTATCCACAGAACTCTGCACAGATTTGGCCTCCATGATCAATGTCATTTTCAGACTGATTGATTTAAATTAAGAGGAAAACAAATTTTGACAAAATAGTAGTTGGACAACCATATGTCAATATAATAGTCAAAAATCAGTCAACATCTGAAACCATTCAAATCTAGAAAGGCCTACCAACATGAACACTATCAGACACAACAGGAAGACGTGAACAGCCATCCAGCGATTTATTGAACACCTAAAGAGGATAAATCTCATATTGGCAATGCAGAAATAATGGCTGTCACAAAAAAATGGAACTTTTCCCCAATACAGTAGAAGTTGCACCAAAATTCCAAATCAACAAGAAATATCCATGGTCCAAAACCTTCAGTCATTAAAAAAGCTAGTTCGCAATCCAGAATTTCAAGGTAGACATAGTACCAGCTATACAATATTTTCATATATCAGTGACCAAATATCAATTGCAGTATAAAAGGAAATATCTGTGTCGTGACTTGAGGCAGATACCAAGAAATATCAGTAGTTTAAATCCATTTAATCCCAGCAATTCTCATCTTTAAAAAATATCTTGCCTCATACAAGCATTGTATAATATGGCAGTTGAAAAAAAAGGAAATGACAAGAGCTCAAGTTGTCAAAATTAGATTATAGTCTACCAAAAGCTATTACCTTTGATGCGTATAGACCATAAGCTGGCTAGAGTGGAATACTTCTATCCATATGGGGGTAACTTACTATGTGACATTTAAAATCACCACGTTTGTCATATGATATAAACTTCAATCGACTATTATCGTTGAACATTATTTTGCAAGAAATGAACATTCCATGTCATTTTCTGTGGTTTCTTTTAATTCAAAATCATCTGGGTATATTTGTGCATCATATTCTCAAAATTGGTCTTTCTCGATGTGTAAAAGGTCATCAATATATGTAAATATGAACTTGAAAATATTTATCATAAATTTCTTCCGTTTTGGCAACTTTACACGAAACTTATGCTCATAGTAGAATATATATAAATTGTCCAAAAGAGGCGCACAATTGGTACCCATTGGAATACCAGTAAGGGAGTTTAAGACCTGATATGTCAGAACCTGACAGCGTTCATTTGCAAAAGTGTACATATTTGACAGGGCAAAACTTTAAAGGATTTGTTGTTATACAAATCAGTAAAAGTATGCACATTATCACCCAGTGCTGCCCTCTAGGGTTTTAAATAGCTTTATTGTCTGTCTAAAATGGAATCTCTAAATTTGACATTAGTGTTATCAGTCACAAAGTCACAGTCCACTTTCGTTGTCGAGTTGAGTCTTTTCCATAAAATTATTAAAAACAGCACTATGTATACTCCATGAGGCCATGCATATCTCTGAAAGTGCATGTAGTTCTGTCTGAAACACAATCGACTATATAAGGAGAGTGACATTTTTCACGGGCTCCTTTTATAAAAGAGGAGTGTGATATTAATGGACACAAAGTTGGTGGATTGGAAGCACGATATCATCGAAAGTCACAAAGCTGATGGTTGAGAATCTTAGATTTATATTCAAAGGCCTGGAGATCAGGAGTTTGATACTCTGAATGGAAACAACATTATTTGTGGATTTGTTAAGTGGTTAAATGCACTGGCACAATTGGTGGAATGAAATTGTGGTATCAGTTATGAACCAAAAGGGGGTAGATTATGACTGTAGTATGGTTTTGAAAAAAAAACAAACAAACAAACAAACAAACAAAGGCAATTTGAAAACATGAAATGATTAATAGCAGGTACTTGGCGTGATTTCACCATGGTTTCTAATTTTATGGAATACTAGGATTTTTCATGAAAATAGCTGAAATCAATAAAACAATACACGTTTTGTAATATTAAAAACGTTATATTCTGAATTCGACGATTTTGCGTCGAAAAATTATGATGTTTTCCTATCACATTTGTCGTTAATGAGATAATCCTTTACCTCTCTCTTCATTATCCATGCACTGTACAGTTCTGCCAATAACATGAATCACCGTTTGTATGAAAAAGTTACCCGACTAATTAAAGATTATCACTCGAGACAGCATTTACTAGGTCTTCGTATTATTTGCGCCTTAAGAATCACTAAGGAAACCTATGGTATCCATTCCACAAGAGAACACATATATGTGTCCCTCTACCTGTTTCTTCTATAACGCTCACTGAAACGGAAATGTGTGAATAAATTATAAATAAACAGAGACTTGAAATCAATGAAAAACGTGCATAAAGGCTTTCTTTTATCTATTTAGTAAGATTATAATTCAACAAAATTTCAAAACATTTGAACAGGCTCAGTCCTATGTAAATTGTGGCCTTCTGTCCAAAAAGTTGATATTTTTAATGTATTCAATTTAGTCCTTTATCCAGCCGCGAAAAAAGGATATACTCTTCGCAACGGGCCTGCCTCCAGCCAACTAATGTATATAATTAAGAAATTGTAGATTGTGGAATTGTTCTTTTGAAGCGGCAAATAAATCAGACCAGTATAGACATAAAGGAATAGTCCTTGTGAAGAAAGTCTTGTTACAAATCAATTCTTACATGTTAGGCCTAGACACCTTGGTGAATATGCTCATATTGCTGTTGAGTCATCATAGCAAAAATGCTTGTAAAATCGTGCAAAACAGATAACACCAAGCAACACTATTTATGTTTGAAAACACGTGGAATGCGTATAAGTGACCAAACTGACCTGGAGTATGACCCACTAGAGTTATATGTAACTTAGAAAAGTGGCATGAGGAATTTGTCCAAGAAACTGAGCAACTGTGAAGGTCCATTTTAAAGGACGGTTTGTTGCAGCAATGTGATTTCTACATGTTTATATCATGGCCTCGATACTGACATCAAATGTTTCATGCCCAAATTAATCAAGCTTTTGTTACGAACTCCATGATATCCAGCACAGCTAGGTGTGACCACGGATTCAGATAGCTTCATGAGTTTGATCCAACCTAAGTCATCAGTAATTAAGTAAAATTTTCTTTAGTTAATTTGTGTACCAGCAAATCAAAATATAATAAAACCGTATATATATATATATATATATATACATACATATATATATATATATATATATATATATATATATATATATATATATGTATATATATATATATATAAACCATGTCTACAGAGACATCTCGAAGAAGAGGATACGTCCTCATGTGGGACATTTTTTTTACAGAAACAGATATTTTAAAGGCATTTTCATATTAATATTACCTCAGTAAAGGTCACACCTCTCTATTGTGTATTATGGACAGTAATCTCAGTCCCAAATGGAAACGCCATCTCTCAATTTGGAACTCAAATAATGGTTGCACTTTTTGTCTATTTTATAACATAAAGTTACCAGATATTATGCCTGAAAATCAATTATTGAACGTTCAACAAGCACAAAAACATGAAAATACATCAGCACTACAGAAAAAACTTCTTTGTTTATGGAGATTCTCAATGTAGGGACCAATGGTTATGTGAACTGTAGACTAATCCTATCTTTGAATTGAAATGCTTGTCCTGTTTTCCTGATTTTTCCTCAGAACCCAATCTTTGACCAGACTCTGTTTAGAAATTGTTGTAAAGCAAAACGTTTCAAATGTGGCAAATTGAGATAGGAGGAATTCAAGTGATCTGAGTCTGAAGTTTAGGTTGGAGCTTTTGGAAAACATTCAGGTACTCGTGTAACAGTTCGTAATAAGGTCTTCTATATGGAAAGGTAGACCTGCTGAATAGTTTTTTTTTCAAACTTCATAAATGCTGGACTAGTGTTCTCTTTACCTTTTCAGAGAGGATTGATGACCCTCTTTCAAGAAGAGAGCATCAGACCTGCAGCCATTATATTATTTACGGTTGATGCCATTGGCATTTCATTTTCCACGTATGGTGCATTGATATACAATAATATGGGTTGTCTGTAATTTTTTTTTTTTTCATTTCATACACAAAGTAACAAACTCACTATTTTTTTTCCTACACAAAGTGCAGAGATAGCATCACCCCATCCGTTTGATATGTACAAGGTGAGTGGTATTGGTAAATTAAACAAAATAAATCTAACGCACATACATCTTCAGTTTAGAAAATCTCCCTTTATTTCATAGCTGAGTGAAAGTTTTGCATTTCCACTGCAATAGATATCATCTGGAATGTGACCCACTGAACCAAAATAGAGCTGCACTGGGAAATTTAAATAGACTGTTAGTTGAGAACACCATTTGTAAAGCAAAGAACACAATGTGTGAAACAACCAAATCTGGTACTTTAGAAGCTCTAAGCATTGGGAATCCTTCAATGATTTTTGTTAGTGAACAATTTGTACATCCTCTGGTGTGAACCATCAAACGTACTGGGCAAATAAAGCTCTGCATAGGATCGAGTTGTCTGCAGAGTTTTTTTTTGTCTGTCTTTAAAACTTAGCTACTAAAATTAACACGAATGATGTGAGCCAATCTGTCCAATCCTTTCCCTTGTACAGAATCGTGAAAAAAAGGTACAATGTTCTATGACAAACCATGTCTTGTACCATAATGTGATACATTTGCAACCAATTCAATATCATAAAGCCAGGTTCTAACTTGAAAGATGGGTTTTCTTCGAACCTACTTGATATAAAAACACTGTGATATGACCTTGAGAAAATTTAGATTGTGAATTCGTATATGAATTCATTTTAGTAATAAAACTTTCCTAGAATGATCTGTGTAAAGGAAAGTATCCATAATTGGATACAATGGTGCGAAGAGGTTTTTATCATGCAGGAAATATGAATATGAAGGCAAACATATAATACACGGGATGCAAATGTAATGCTAGCTTTTTAACATAATAGTCATTTACTACCCTCAATCAATCAAAAATTATTCATAACAACCAATTCAATGTTATTTTGGCATGATGCAGTCGTCAAGATGGGATACGACTTGCAGAGGCTGTGATATCTAGGTTAAACTTGTTAGTCTATTCTTTACCTAATGGTTCAGGATAAAATTGGTGTAGTTGCTGGGCTTCATGCGGAAATTAACTATTATAAATTCCCATTCAGTACAGTTTGTTTTAAACTTCCAATCAGATACAGGTGCAACATGCTTTTCACCCTTGTGGCCTGGGTCCAATTCACGGCTGGGGACACAAGTGAGTAGAGTTCCTACCCCCCGCCCCCCGACTGTGCACAGTGGTTTTCTCCAAGTCCTTCGGTTTCCTCTGCCAAACAAGCAGGTAGGAAAGTAAACGCCAACATCTCTACCATGGAAAGTAATTAATGTACGCTTGGTCTGTTTCGCAATCCATGTAAAAGATATGGATTTACACTTATTAACAACGATTTCTTGTATGTAATCAGAATATCAACCTGTTCCAAAATGAACCAGGCTTATGTCAATGTTAATTCTTCTCTTTAGCACCACATATTCCTAAGTCTTTAATTGTTCATAGTGACTTTGAGCTTCTAAGTCAGCACCAATCCTTAACTCTAGATGTGTGTAAGTGTCATCTTCTTTCGTAGAAACTTTTTGCTGAACATCGTTTATATTGTAATAAGCGGTAGTATCAGCTTTCGGATCCCTGAAAAACAAACCAAAATCAATCTATCTCCCTTCCAGAAATAAACTAATGCAGTTATGTACTCCTGTTAAAAGGGGGGACTGAAGGGTACTATTGACATACTGTTTGGGCATAGTATACAGGGAAGTGCAGAGGATGTTTTTGGTCTGCGATTTCATTTTTTTAACCACTCCTTCGGAACAGTGTGGTAGCCCAGACGAGGATCTTCTGTTTTTAGTGTGAAGGGGTGTGTTGAGGAACTAGTAACGATTGTACCCTTTGTATTTGTGCAAGCAATATCTCGATAAAGCATAAACTGGCGTTTCTTGACCACATAACATAAAAATTGCAAGGGTGCAAGTCATTCCATAAAAATCTTCATATTTATCATACTTCATGTTAAATCAACGGAAGTTCTTTTGGTTTAACAGGTGCATTCTGTTTCTGTCTGTTGTCCAGAATCACTATCCATATAAATAAAGAATATAACATGACAGGAATGAAAGTATTGGACTGAATAATGGTTACAGAAAGATTAAGTCCTACCTACAAATTAATTGTTGCAAAAAAGGAGGAAAACACCAGCATGGTTTTTCAAAAGGTGCATTGTGCTCACATCAAAAGGTTAGATAAAAGACATTGATTTACAATCAAATTACAAAATAAACAGTGGCGCATTTGGTAAAACAATGGTCTAATGATAGATAAACCTAATTCGTGTCAGCATGTCCATACATATATTTAGTGTTACGTGTACACATGAGAACATGACACATCTGGAAGAGAACCCCAGCCAATTTTTGCACTTTCATGTTAATTTCGCTTCAGTCACAAAATTAACCATAGGTAAGGATTTGCTTATGTAAAGTCACTCACTAACTACCCTAGGATGTTACTGAAACAGAGAGCAACATTAATTATCTTAAATTCTTATTCGAGCCTTGCCATCATGCCTTAGCAAGAAAATCAAGTATTTGCTTCATTGAAATGATGTTGATAGGGTAACAATTTTCTAGTATTTCACTTGAGAACATACTAGGGAATCCGCATACTGTGCACGGAAAAACATTCACGCTTTGCATAATCACAAAATGATAAACATTTATTTGGCTGCACGAATGAAATATTTGTGTCCTTTCATCTTTCCTCCCAAACCATACCTTGATGCCGTTGGTTCAAATGTCCTTTTGTCTCTAAATCCATCCTGTGTATCATCTACACTGATATTGCCTGGCAGCTTCAAATTATTGCTGTGGTGTTGCTTCAATCTAAGTGTCAAAATGTTAAGAAGATTACCTGACACAAATTATCATGGATATTAAATTACACAGTAATCATATTTCCATTTCATGAAAACCCAAAGACCGTTTTCATGTGTGCACTAAATGCGGGTCAAGGAATGTGTTTTGAAAATTGTCCCGTTATTGCTTTGATATATGTGCTATTGCACGCATAGACCTGGTCCATACAAGTATGGAAAGTCTCATCAGACCATCGAACAGCATTCAGTGTGACCAGACGGACGGCCAACATCATTACAAAAACAGGTCCTATCTTCACGTGCATTGGATTATACAACACAACTTTGCCAGGTAAATTATAATGACATCTTGTAGATTAATAAGACAGGTGTCTATTAACTTTTATTCTCTTAAACCAATCTTAAATATAATTTTGGTCACAGTATTACAAGTCTAGGTATTGTTCTTTTCCATTATAGTCGTTCCACAGACTTAAATACAAGCTTTAAAGAACTTTTCCAAGCTCCTGCGCAGACAGGAAGTACAAGCAAAAAGATATTTAGGTTTGGCTTATTTCATGTGGATTTCCTCTAAATTGGGTCCGAAAAAAGCTGTATGTTGTTTGATTTGAAAAGGCGCCTACATCTAAGATCCTAGACACAAAGAACTCATGAATATATATTACCTGTTTCTCATCCACCAAATAATGACACACTGCACTACATTGATGATGATTGCGAGTACAAAGCATGCAGCGATAATTGTCAGAGCAGTAGGCACTGAAGAAAAGAACATACATGTAAACAGAGCACATCCCAAGTTCTACAAGACCTAACTTCAGACAGATATGACACTATTCATTGTTCCATCAACAGTACCTAACTGGAACCTGGAGGAACTATAGGTTTCCATCCCACTCATTTCTCCTGCTGTGTTTCAGTCCAAGAATGATTGATCAGGCCATATTTCCTATACACTAATATGTATACACTGATACTACATTTGGTATGTGTATATTGATTGAAGTATGGGTGTTGTGCAAATTAAACACTGTGACCTGGTCCTTGGCTTTGACACCCTCAGACAAAATGATTGTTTGGGCCCTATGTTACACGCATTGAAACCTGTCTTATTGGAACACCATCGGGTTCCTATTTTACAGTTATTCCTGTTTTCAGGGATGGTAATTTAAGCACGTGCTAAGAATATTTGAACATATATGTGGTGAAACCTACCAATAAGGACACAAAGGGGTATCCACATTTTTAACTCTGACATCTGGCTCAGGACACAGGGACGCGATCCCCCGAATGTCAAACCCTGTACCAAACCAAAGATTATTGCCTGACAGATTTTGTAGATTGCGGCCTGGCACTTTACTTCTATTAATTTTCGGTTTCCTATCTTGTCTCCTAATAAAGATGTTGGAATCAAAAGATGGAAAGGTGTATAAAATCAGACAAATAACGAAATGCACTGAAAAGGGGGAAAGTATTTCAGTAAAAAGGCCCTGCTGAGCCATAGTGAGAACTGCTTTCTCCATGAAATTGTGTTCTCTGTCCAAATTGAAATGCTTATCTAGGTATTACGGATGAGAACCAAGGCAAAATGAGTGGGCCCGACAAGTGCAAGATCCTAAACAACTAAATCCACTTGTGTGTGACTGGATTAATATGCATCCTCAAGTAGGTAGGTGTGCAAAGAAAGCCCTATACTGGTCAACTAACTTCCTCAGACTGAGTAAAATATGCATTGTCCCCTTTGGACAGGTGTTGTTTTTATATGGTACTACAACTACTGACCCTAAAACACAATAGAGATATGTCACGGGACTGTCCCTATCAAAATGGATGAAACATGTTTAGTTATGGGGGAAACCTGTCCCATTTAGGCAGGTATCCGTCCTACCCAGGTGTCTTCATTGGCAGGTTTCATTCATTGCAGGAACAACACATACTTATCAATGACCATCAGAATATATTTGTGAAACAAAGGGCATAATTATTACGCCTGTGAGTACCTAAGGAAAGCATGATGGAGCTGAGAATATGGAATGTATCTGTATGCAATAAATAATAAAAACAAGATAAGATATATGAGACATATTGTCAAGGACGTGTCAGAATGACCCCCCAGCAAGGGATTCAAAGACTGCTATCATCAACACCAATATGAAGCTTTTTATCGCAGGCTCCAACTTGAAAGGAAATTCAGGATTCTATTAAAGATTATGACCTTGTTTTCTGTTCATATTAATATAGCACTACTTGGACAAGGCATGTGAAATTGCATTCATTGATGGTCTATCGTAAAGACCGGTGGGCATTGCAAAGGGATGGCCTTGACCTAGTTCAAAAGTATGCAAGGTTGCTTCATTTTTCATTTACAACTATATAATAATTCTCAATGTGTGTCTTCATATTGGTGTTGGAAGATCTATGCCTATCTTTTGGTAACTGTTGAGTCTCATTGCTATCATTATTGGCTTGACATTTGTGAATGTGGGTAATGTTTTTCTGAACTAAGTGAAAAAATACTTCATTGACTATGTGCTGTGGGCTATGTTGTCTAATTCATAGTTATAATGAAGGCATAGTGTGCTGATAATGTTCTAGATTCATAATTGTCACAAAAATGATAAACTTAGCTGACTGGCAAGTCAGGAGAATAAAAAAGTGTTAGGCCTATCATGTCTCTTTTATGTGTGGCAAAAGTATTGGAATTTAAGATTCGTATTGGAATATGAATATTGATGTTTTGGGCACTCTTAAGTCTCTTAGCTATCATTATTGGATTGAACTTTATGGATATGGGTTATTCTGAACTATCTGATCAAGAACTTCAATGCCTCTCAACGTGCATTTACTTTGAGTTTATAGTATTATGCATGAAAACACGCAAGTTATTTCGTTAGGTATGGGAAGGACCTTGAAGGAACAGAACTGTACTGTGAACGGATTAATAATAGTGTTTATTTTCCAATTTAACATAGTAGAAACGTGTGCAATATGGACAATAGTACTTCTATGTATATAGGTTAGACAGGGACAGGTTAGCTTAAGGAGAGTCAAGAGTTCGGACTGCGGAATAGGGTAATGACTACTAGGAAGTGGTTTTGGACAAAAAGACACAAATACAAAGGAAAGATCTGGTGGCTTGACACAGACACTGACATGTTGGTCTAAGTACAAGGCTTTAAACAGTCTAGTTCCCACAGCTCTTAAAGTATATTCCGTTCACTGTCGCCTGATTTGGAAAAATACATGCACAGACCTCGCAATGTATGCACGATTTTCATGTTTCGTCTCAGAAATTAAAGTCAAGAAACTTTAAGGGTCCATATGGCTTATATTATTCAAGTAAAGTTAAGCTCACAATGACTGTTAGTAATGTGTCTCGTACGTATAAGTTCGATAGTGTACAGCAGTTTATTCTCCATGCTCATTTTTGCCTTTCTGGCATAAGCTGTTGGCGAGATTAAGCACTCACTTTTCGGACATCTGTCATATTTACATTATTATGAATCATAATGGATAGAGAAATTAAAAAAAAACTTTACAGCTGTCATATATTGCCAACATTTATTTACATTATTATGAATCAAAATGGATGGAGGAATTGGGAAAAAAAAAACTTTGCAGCCTCAAAAAGATCATATTCTCACACAAGAAGATTTATAGATGACCTGTGTGCTTTAAACAGCTGAAATAAAGGGAAATTGGAAAAACATATATCCCAAAAAAGTAATATTAAATCTGAAAAATGAAAGTGAAAGAAAAGCTACTTTCCTTGATCTCGCTATAGAAATAGAGAAAAACCAATATATATATATATATATATATATATATATATATATATATATATATATATAATATTTGACAAGAGAGACCCGTTCAAATTTGATATTATCTCCTCCCCTGATCTGGCAGGAAACATTCCTGAGAAACAAGCATGTGGACGCTGTACCGGACAAGGGATACGTATTGCTAGAAACACCACAATTTTTAGCGATTTTGTAAATAGAGTCAGAGCTCTGTTGCAAAACTACAACACAAAGGTTTAAAAAAAAACAACTACACAAAACTTGTTGAAATGTTTCCTGAGATATGACTTAATAAATACAACACTAACTCAAGAACATTAGTTTACCTGTGTCAAGATGGAGCTTGAAATGACAAAGTGTAGTCCTCAAAGTGTTTAGAGTGGTAAGAGGGAAAGTACCCGGGGTAAAGTATACTTAACCCACCTAGAGAATTTTCTCTAGTCCATGTTAAGTTGGAAAACCATGATCATACTCACTTTTTGCAGGATTTCTTTCTTTTCAATCTTCATCCAGTATTGTGAATTAGGTGGCTACGAGCTAATATCTTAGTACACTTTAATTCATAACACCTCTAGTCAACTTTATGGTGCTAAAAATGTATTACTATTCAGCTGTTTATACCAGTATCGGTATGGTCGAATAGTGTTTGCTTTTCAGTTTCAAATGAGACATTCGTCAGTCCGCCCGCCCTCTGTCCATCAACGAGGAACTTCATAGTGGCATTTTTTCACTAATTACACTGGATAGGGCTTCTATACGTGGGTAAATGATTTATAGTGATATTCAATACAGATTTGTACCATTACTACTATACGTTATTCGTTACATCAAGCTTGAATGAGCATTGAAAAACTTTTGAATGGCATTATTTCACTAATTACACTGGGTATGGCTTTTATACTTGGGTAAATTATTGACAGTGATGGTTCCTACAGATTTGTACCATCACTGTCATACTTCACCGGTTACATCTGTCCAACGGTCAACAACAACTTTGGAGTGGTATCATTTCACTAACCTCATTGGGTATGGCTTCTATAGTTGAATAAATGATTGATAGTGATGGTCAGTACAGATTTGTACCATTGCTGTCAAACTTTATTGTATACATGATGCTTAAATGAGTATTGTAGAAAAACTTGGGTGTGGCATTATTTCACGAATTACACTGGGTAGGGCTTTCATACTTTTGTAAATGATTGATAGCGATGGTCACTTCAGATTTGTGCCATCACTCTCATACTTCATTGGTCACATCATGCTTCAATGAGAATTGTAGAGAAACTTCTGAGTGGCTTAAACTAGCTGGTAAGACAGCCATGCCCGGGATCATGCTTCAATGAGCATTGTAGAGAAACTTCTGAGTTGCTTAAACTAGCTGGTAAGACAGCCATGCCCCCCAGGCATGGCTGTGTTTTATATTTGCAACATGCACTGAAAATTTTACTGTACCTCATTCAGGAATTTGGGCGGATACTTATACAATGGAATCAAAGCCAATTTAGAATATTTGGTGTTTGGAATATTGTGTTGTGTAGCACGTCTTGGACTTCATTTCGGAAATAAGTATAATTTTGTGTTGACAGGGGAACCCCGGCAAAAGAATAAAACTATTGCCGTTTATATTTGGAGCTTTGTTTTCTGGGGGAAACATATTTAAGTGGAGGATGTCCTTTCCGTTGTAACCGTATCCTTTATTGAAGAATTATATCAAAGCTATTGAACTTAAAGCGATAAATATGCTCTTTTTATGTATTTAATTGTATCACAAAAATGAATCATGTTTTCGGAGCTATTGAAGTATCTAAATCAGCCCTCCACAGCATTAATTTAATCAACAATGTTAACATTGCCATGGATGATAGAAAAACCATCTTTCTTGCAATGGCAGAACACTTGAAGTCCTCTGTTACTTTCGTTATATTCAAAAAATCCCTCTAAACCATCTTTTCTTGTACTTTACAAGACAGGGTAGCATGATATGTTCAGACAATATAGATCAAACTTATAACAGATCCTACAGTTTTGATTAAATAAAAACAACGTACCATATGGTAAAGAAATGTGTAGTTTTCAACTATCATCATATTCAGAAGCCTTACTAAACAGTTACATACATATAGACAATCTTTAAGTACCTGTACATGTTGTAATAGTTCCTATGACTGGTATGGTTGTCCTCCCATTAGTTGTCCAATGTTTTAGCCTATCTGATTGCATGGAAAAAAAAATAAAAAATGCATTTCCCTTTAGAGGATGAAATCCACACAGTGAGAGTGATATTATAATCGTAGCGTCCCACTCTGAAATGCCACAGAGGTGCTGTCAAGTTTAAACATTTAAATCAAGTACACATTCATTGGACTTATGTTAGATAGCAAGTGCAGAAACGACCTATCCACAAAACCACCGATTTAGATTGATTCTAAGCAGGACAATTTTACATTACTTTGCAATGACACAGTAACTTTCAAATTATTCAAGCCATTATCAAACTGATGTGTTTGCCAGTATCCAACCCGATCACCACAGATTCTCATATAAGTTCAACATCCGTGGTCTCATGCACAACTCGGATCTACCAGTTGGAACACCACAGAATGTAAGTACACACACACACACACACACACACACACACACACACACACACACACATATATATATATATATAAATATATATATATATATATATATATATATATATATATATATATATATATATATATATATATATATATATATATATATATATATATAGGGAGAGAGAGAGAGAGAATGAGAGAGAGAGAGAGAGAGACAGAGACAACGGCGTGAACAGCCACATTGTTTTTTCCTGGCCACTAAGCTTGGACACAGAAGTGAGTTTCTTTGTAAATTTACCTGCATTGACAGGTCACCTGCTGTATGTAGCCACTTTTTCTTTGCTGAAAGGGGGGCCATATACAGCACGTAACTTGGTATAATCTAATGTTGTCATAATAACAACAAGGCAAGCAGACAGAAATGGCATGGTTTCAAATGTTCCACCCGTGACAACTTCAAATGTTGGCCACCAATGACATTAAGTGTGAAATTGAATAGATGTTGTGTCTATTCAATAATTTGGTAAACGTAATGTTAACGATATTTCCAGTGGAAATTGGACAGACCAGGGTTATGCATATCAGCCATATGAGTATCACAAAAAAAAAAAAAAAACAAACAAATGCCACAGAGTCTGTCATTATGTCATTTGGAGAGTATTACATGTGTAGTTGTATAAACGCACATGCACACCCCCCGTACACCCACGTTCATATACATGCATAATGTCGATTCATAGCTGGCTTGATCACCTTGCTTATTTCCATTGGGGTCCTGGGACAAAAGTTAGGGACAAAAAAATGTTAAAAGTGAATACATGTAAATACATGTAGTACTACGTTAAAATGTAAAGAAAAGTAATTTTGAGAAAAATAGATGAAATATCACAATATATCTATTAGAACTTAATACGAGCTCTGTGCACCAGCATCACATTGAACCCCAGTAATGAATCACTGTTTTCCTTTAGTTTTCCTTTTTGGAGAAGGTGTGCTTTTAGTTGAAGTTTGAAATTTCTCTTGACTGGTCTTGCTTTTAATTGCACCAATAATTCGTTCTAAACGGCAACGAAGAAGAAAGAATTAGCAGCAGTAAGTTTGACACATGGCACGGAAAAATATTGTTGTTTTGTTTGGTTAAACCTCGTAATTTATTGGTGCTTATCATTTACCTTATGTACGTGATGGTGCATATACGCCGGTAGAATGTATCATAAAAACATGATTCATTTTCAATGGTTTGACCCAGTCTTCGACATTAGGTGCTCACCCGGGATAAAAACACTGTCACTCTAATGTCGGTAAAAGTGCTGGTGATTGCTGTCAATAGCCACTAAGCATCGTCAACTGTCACAAAAAAGTACCAAACACCGCCAAACAGTGTTTATACAGTGTTTTAAAATATTTCTGATTTTAAAGCAAACAGCACTTGATGTGTTCGTTTTGGGGCAGAAGACAGTTATACCATTTACAGAGTCACACATACTACAGTCAGAAAGGTGTATGTGATGCTAGTTGTAAACGATATCATGGGCCACTCTTAAGGAGATGTAATGCATCATTAATGAATTCATGAATATTCAAAAACCATGACATAAACATACCAGTAGTCTATGTAAAAATGATTTTCTTAAAGTGCATACCTATCGCTTTTGTGGTTGTCCTTCCAGCGGAGGTCGGTGCTAACGGCTGGTCTACATTATACAAAATGGGGAGCACATTTTAATAATAATGCATTTCAAAACGTGACACACCATACATAGTTTAAAAGAAACACATTATTAGATTTAAAAACATTTTGACATTCATTTTCTGAGGCATTATTCAAGTCTGTTGGAACAAACCTGGTCGTCAAACATGGTCTCAAACAGAAGTATTACTGGCAATGAATAATATCTGAGAAAGATTAAATTCATTCGTGCTAAATCTTAGCAATCTTAGCGCAATAAAAATAACATGTATAATGTAACAGGGAGTGTATTATACTATTATACTTGTTCCCCCCTCACACGCATATATATATATATATATATATATATATATATATATATATATATATATATATATATATATATATATATATATATATATATATAAGGTTCTTATTTTGTGTTCCATTTCAGAAGCAGTTTGAATCTTACCTTCCCCACACACAAAGGCATAAGTATTGGTACAATTCGAGTATGTTGGCCCACTGTCGGAATTTATATTGTATGCCATGCACTGCCCTTTCGAAATGTTTACACGCAGTTTTTCTGGAACCAATTGCAATTAAAAATATTTAAGATGCAAGATTCACGTTAATGTTGTCATAGATCTAAGGTAAGTGGTAGAAAAAATTATATATCAGAAAAGTACGTACCTTCAAGAGGTTTATGCATATATTGCAAATCTAAACCCTTTCATTAATAAAAAAAGTTGCACAAACACTCAAAAAGGTTGGAAAATACAAACCGTTCAATTATCATGACGAGGTGGCTTCTTAACCAGTTGAACAGTAATTGTGTCTTCGTATTAATTCACGGTAAGAAGGTTCATAGGAATGGTAAGTTAAAATCCTTTACACGTCCAAATGACACAGAGCCAGTAGTACTTGACTCATGCCAATGAACACTATTGAATGTGGTCGTGTTCTCATAATATAGTAATATATATATATATATATATATATATATATATATATATATATATACATATATATATATATATACATATATATATATATATACATATATATATATATATACATATATATATATATATACATATATATATATATATATATATATATATATATATATATATATATATATATATATATATGAGATATTTGAGCAAAAATACAAATGCAGACGGTAAGTTCGCTATGGGGAGTTTGGAGCGGTAATTATTGGTGTTAGTAGAGATGGATGATACCTCTTTCGTCTCTGCTTGTTCTAATCGCTCGTATCATCAGAAATTGCATCTAAGTGATAAAAATGAAAATAATGAAGACTTCAACCTAATTCCATTCTCTTCTATGACCTTTTACGTATTCTGATATATTGCCGTCATGATAAAAAAAGGATATTATGCGCAAATGTAGGCATAAGATTGTTTCTTTAATCTACAGTTGAAAACGTTATGCATCACAAACGCACTAAATTTTCGGGATAAACAGAGAGAGGCTACATTTGTTTAGTTTGCGTCCTGGAAAATTTGACAAGGGCGAAAGGACGAAGGAAAACAGGTTCTGTGCATGTATAATATATTCTGCAATATGATGTAAATTATGACGATGACTTTTTTGTGGCACGGAGCTGTATTTAATCAGTTCTTCAAATAGATAGACGGATCTCATAGGTGAGGAAGCAAGTAATGAAAGTCTATGATAGCTAACGAAACACAAGTCATACAGCTGATTACTCGTACTTACACAGATTTGGACTGAATTATTCACCAGAGATCCCATATGCTATATTTCATAGAATGCCATTGCAAATTGCTGACAAAATATAACACCGAATATATGCTGACGTCTTGATATTGCAGACAAGTCGGAATATGCAATCTATGCCCACAATTCTAAATGCTTAAAATTGTTATCTCTGGATCTAGACATACCTAATGGATTTCTATTTGTCAAAAGAATAAGAATTAAGTAAGCAGGATAAACACAATGATATGATTCCATACCGAACAGAATCCAAATACTTTCAAGTCCATGCTTTTTCAATTCTTCTCTTGTATTCGTGATGTCGCTTTGCTTGATAATTGTCTGGTTTTTCGAATTACACGTTTCGTGAGCATAGGAAAAGTTCACTTTTGTGATGTAAATAGAGTATCTTCGCAGAAATATTACGAAGGTTTCTTTCGGCTCTGGAATTAAAAGGTATGAATTTTTAGTTGTATCGTTCTTGTTTCGGAGGTTATGGCTAAATATCATCAACTCAATACAAACTATCAAGGCACAACCTTCGGTCACTGCTTATGCAACAACAACAACAAATATATAATAAGTACTATTTGCCTATGTTTGATTGCATTTCTATAAAAGTTGCTAAATTTTATTTGACCTTACAGGGTGTCTGGATATTTAAAACATTGATTTTCTCTCTTACTTGCTTAGTTACATACTTATTTACTCACGGATTTATCGGTGTGATTTGATGCAATCATTATATCAATATATGTGATAAATAGGAAAACCACTCTTACCACTAATGCATACATAGCCATATCTGTCATCACATGCTGTCATAGAAATTGCTGTGTTGTTTAACATGTAGCTGCACTGCGTTCCTGAAAAACGTAACCATGGTAGTGTTAGAACAAACATCAATATTTAGCTTGACTCCAAATTCTACAAGAGGCTCACCGTAATTTACCAGGAAAAGTGAAAATCGTCTGACACAATTAAGAAGTTACAAAATATTGACAAAGTCCTAGTCCTAATAAAACAAAAGAACGTTGTTTAGCAAGATTTTAATTTTTGACAATTTAGAGTAACATATTGACGTATTTTCAGTAGAAAAAAAAAACATAAGAAAGTTCTCTTGTAAAATTAATCAAACCGGAAATTAAACATGGACTTATCAATACATGAAAAGGAAAGACTATCGTGTAGAAAATAATTGTCCACTGTATTTGTTTTATGTGTTTGCATTTCCTTGTTCTACCAAACATTTACAATTGATCGATCTTACAACACTGCCTGGCAAACTGTCTACATGCAGATACTCCTGGCAAATGTCTTTATTGTTTTGTATCTCCGTTATTAGATTTTAACAGGCGGATATTTTGCCAGATTCCTCAATGGTTATACCATGTAAGTTTACATGTAAAACTGATTTCTTCTCTCATTATCCCAGGACAAATGTTGTATATATTGGCTTTTCTGTGTGCTTGACATCATCAGTTATGTTACAAACAGCAAAGATGGCGATTACAGTTTCAGACTTATTACCTGTTCTACTGATCCAAGACTGATTCAATCCAAGACGCATCATCTGAGCAGATACGTAAAGTTTGATATCTCTTTGTTCCACATGCACACTGGAGAGTAATGTTCTCTTTCGGTTCCTACACTTTTGCTCTGCTTCGCTGTGCTCAACGGCTTCGTAATTAAATTGGTAGATCCTGCCATCTTGTATGGCTTGTTCTGGACCTGTTATCGAACATAATGTTTACTGATAGTCAAATTGTATTTCTATGCTAAAAGAAATAGTACGTGTACATCAGTGAAACGTACTTTCACCATATTTTCTTGTTTAACAGTTTTCATGAATGTCAATTTTGCGCACTTGCCATGAGCCAATTGAAATGTTTCTGTTATAAGTTTTTGTGTATCTCCTGTGCCCTCAGTACAATGGAAAATTTAAAAAAAGAACGTATCCTATACTGTGATTCTGTATTGTTATTAGGCCCTTCCCACTAGCAACCACCTCTCATAAAATGCCAGCCTGTAGAAAGTATGACATCTTCATAACACATTTCCCCCCAAAAGCCCGCCTGTTGCACTGTCTGTAATTTCTAGAATAGTGGACTAGTGTTGGAAGTGATTGAACTGTAACATATAAAAGGGATTTAGAAAATCTCCGACCTCCACCTATATCATTTAAAAGGTGTCACCCTCGTGTTTTCCCGTGACTTTATACCACAAGCTCTTCGGAGGTGTGCCCTGAAGCAAGAGCGAAACGTCCTGCCCATATTTCAAATGGAAAGGGGGGAGGGGGGTACTAGAATGTAGACGTTGCTGTTCAAGTGTCACTGAAGAGCCTACTTCGAAAAATATATTTGAATGTATTCATCCGAAGGGAAAACTATACTGTAACTCCAGAAAAAAAGTCAGAGTGAAGTGTACTTCTAGATATGCTTTGCACTGGACACAATCAGTGGAGTTAAACGAGTAAAATGACTTTAAGTTCCCAGGAGCACATGACACAATTAAACCAATGCAGTTCTTTCACGGGCTGGACCATTGTAGCCTGTCGATTCAGGTATTGGGATTCCCTCACAGAAAAGGAACCATGGGGGCTTAAGCTGTTGATTCAGTCCACAATTTTGGAAAAAATCGAAAAAGAAAATGCTACTAATTAAAAGTTGAAAAGTTGTGAATTTCTTGTGCGTATGGAAAGTATATGCGCAGGAAGGAGTCACTCAAATTCATTGATCGAAAACTGTGCAAGTGAGAACGGGGATTTATTCCTTTTTCTATGGTGGCACAAACGTGCCAACTAAATTATTTTTCTCTCTCCATAAAAATGCGAAGGCGAAAACAAGAAAATAAGAAAACAGAACAGGGAAAACAAGAAAAAACACGAAGGCGAAAACACTAAAATATATAACACGAAGGCGAAAATGCGAAAACACAACCGCCAGAACACGACAGAAAATATGTCGTGTTTTCGCACTCGCATTTTCGTGTTTTCGTGTTAGCGTTTTCTCGTTTTCTTGTTTTTCTGTTTTCTTCCTTGGTCGAAAACAAGAAAACACGAAGGCGAAAACACTAAAATATAAAACACGAAGGCGAAAATGCGAAAACACGACCGCGAAAACACGACAGAAATTATGTCGTGTTATCACACTCGCATTTTCATGTTTTCGCATTAGCGTTTTCTTGTTTTCTTATTTTCGCAATATCGTGCTTTCGCTTGTTTTACTTCCGTTTAACACCTTCCCGTATGTTAGCTAACGGAATTAATCCACTGAATACTTTTAACTTTTTTGGTTTATACTTGTATTTTCCAAATGAATTCAAAGGAAATGTGTGGATGCACCATGAAAGAACCCCGCTTGATTGGTTCCCCTGTTGTAACAGGGTAGTTTTCCAAATTCATTGTTCTTGTTGTTATTATTTTATCTCGTTGGTGGTGTTGTTGCGGTTGTTATTATTATTATTATCATTATTGTATTTGTGTCTTTTTTGCCCAGAACCACTTCCTAGTAGTCAATACCCTATTCTGCAATCAGAACTCTCCATAAGCTAACCTATCCCTGTCTTACCTATATACATATGGAATTACTATTGTCCATATTGCTCACGTTCCTCTGTAAATAATATAACTATTATTATTATTATTATTATTACTATATCTTGCTAGTACTAAACAAAACTGCTTAGCGGACGGTCATAATACCAAGATCAAGCGAACAGGTAAACCTGGTATTCGAAAGCCAACAAGCATATAAATAAACAAGCAAATAAACTGGAAGCCAGTCATGTCTGAGGAAATTGATGCTGATTCACGGAAATCCTGGTGACAAAATTATCAGCGCCAAGGACCAAGAGGACAAGTCCTTCACAGGTAGTGTTCGTGTGGAAAAATAATAGTTCGGTGATAAAAATGGGTCTTTAATACAGTGTTTTGACATAAAAGTTATAATACCCCCCCCCCCCAACATGTCATGTCATACGAAAAAACAAAAACAACCAAAAAACACACCAAAAAACAAAAAAAAAAACAAAAACAAAAAACAAAAAAAACCCCCAAAGGCATTCACTTTTTGTTGCAGGAACAATGAATGCATGATGCACCGAAACTAGTCCACGAATTTCACTGGCATAAGTCCCAGAACTCCGGTTCCGTGGTTGATCACTAAAAAAGATTGCTATATAATAGTTTTCAATGTAATACATAATTGAGCTCTTTATGGCAGAATTTTTTCTTTTCTACACGATAAAGTCCACCAAGCATGTTTTGAGCTACATTTCTGCATGTAATTAAAGTTCATGCTCTTATGTGCATCTATCATCGAGCAAAATATTAAATCAATTATTGGTATAATATCAACGAAGTTTGTAAAAGTATTTATGATTTATATATGTTTAAGGAATTTAAGGAACGGAATTAAGCATAATTGAGGTGGCTGTGCATAATCAAACTTGCTTCCATATCGAACATCGCTTTTTAAATTCTACTGATGAAGCATTTAACGTACCAACTGAGTATCTTTTATCTGGTTTTGCTTTATCAGAACTTTTTGGGGGTTGAAACCCTAGCAGGAGACCACAATATTAAAAAATATGTCACTCCAAAGAATGCACATGGAGATCTACACGGAAACCAACCCACATTCAAATGCCAAACTACAGCTTACACCATGTTTGCTGCCCAGAATCTTGTCAGAAAAAGTACAATACATCATAAAAAATTACGATATCACGTTTGTTTCAACAGGTAAATATAAATTTCTACCATAGAGCTGTGACTCATGTTTTTTCTTTTTCGTAGTCTGTCTGCAAACTGGCCCTGCACACTGCTTTTTGCTTGGTCAATCAGTCATGTATAATGTGTGTGTGTGTGTGAGCGATCTGTCACGTTATCGCTGCAACCCAGTCACGAAGTTTCAGTTTTGTGTCGCGATCAGTTTATTGCAGATCTTCATTTGTAAAGCATTTGTAAAGGCCCAATAATATAAATGCCAAAACCCGGGGAAAGCATGACAGTGTGTATGGTCCCCTTTATCACGAGAAAGACCAAAATTTGCAGAAGAACTCGTGAAATAGGCTTGGCATATAATTAACACTCCTGACAACCTTACATACCAGCACCCAAGCCAAAGCCACGAAGACTGAACTCTGCCTAAATTGCCCTATTCCTTTTCCAATTCCGTTTTGAGGGAATTGGAAACTTTCTTGCAGTGAATCCCTTGTTCCAGCAACAAATAGTGAATGCCTTTGGATTTTTGGGGTTTTTTTTTTTTTTTTTGCTTTTTCGTATGACATGACATGTTCGGAGGGGGGGGGGTATTATAACTTTTATGTCAAAACACTGTATTAAAGACCCATTTTTTCACCGAACGATTATTTTTCCACATGAACACTACCTGTGAAGGACTTGTCCTCTTGGTCCTTGGCACTGATAACTTTGTCACAGGATTTCCATGACTCAGCATCAATTTCCTCAGCCATGACTGGCTTTAAGTTTATTTGTTTGTTTACTTATATGCTTGTTGGCTTGTGTACAGAGTTTAGTTTAAGGATCAAAGTCTAGTATTTACCGTAAATATAAGCATTATGCAACATGTATTAAAATGTGCTTTCGAATACCAGTTATACCTGTTTGCTCGATCTTGGTATTATGACCGTCCACTAAGCAGTGCAAGATATAGTAATAATAGTAATAGTAAAAGAGATAATAATAATAACAACAACAACAACAACAACAACGAGATATAATAATAACAACAAGAACAATGAATTTGGAAAACTACCCTGTTACAACAGGGGAACCAATCAAGCAGGGTTCTTTCATGGTGCGTCCACACAGTTCCTTTGAATTCATTTGTAAAATACAAGTATAAACCAAAAAAGTTAAAAGTATTCAGTGGATTAATTCCGTTAGCTAACATACGGGAAGGTGTTAAACGGAAGTGAAACAAGCGAAAGCACAATATTGCGCTAATGCGAAAACAAGAAAATGTGAGTGCGAAAACACGACATAATTTCTGTCGTATTTTCGCGTTTGTGTTTTCGCATTTTCGCCTCCGCGTTTTGAATTTTAGTGTTTTGGCTGTTGTGTTTTTCTTGTTTTCGACCAAGGAAAAAAACAGAAAAACAAGAAAACGAGAAAATGCTCACACGAAAACACGAAAATGCGAGTGCGAAAACATGACATTTCTGTCGTATTTTCGCGGTTGTGTTTTCGCATTTTCGCCTTTGCGTTTTGAATTTTAGTGTTTTTGCCTTCGTGTTTTCTTGTTTTCGCTGTTCTGTTTTCTTATTTTCTTGTTTTCGCCTTTGCATTTTTATAGACAAAGTAAAAAGTTTTATTTGGAACTTTTGTTGCACCATATTTTTCATAGTATCCTGGGTCATTAGCGGCTAGAGGCGTGGTGAATGCGAAGGCCCACATAATGTATGCATTCTCCTTATATTTGAGATCTGTCCTCCACTTGGCGATTGAGGACTGCTGTACTCGTGCCACTTTCGGAAACTTCTATGTATAATTCGTATATTTTCAAAATTTATGCAATGCTTAGTGTATTTGCTCAATTTGTATTGCAAGTCACTACGTTTCTACAGTTACTTGACAAATAAAATCTTACTTGAAAAGCTTTATTCACCTGCCGAATATATTGCTGAAGAGGGCAGAGACGTGCACGTACCCTCTCGATCTTAAACTCAATATGACCCCAGTCAGGACGAACTAATTACATGACACATTTGCATGCTTTTCGTAACCAGGGTGTTCGCATAAGGTAAATCTATAACTCTCTATTATCAGACAATATTAAAGCATGGACCGACTTACTATTTGAAGGACTGAGCCCGGCGTATCTCAGTAGCGCAAAACCCATTAAGCCCACTTATACAAATAACAATGTCTTCGATCCGCCTTAGTTTTACGCTGATTGCCGCAACGAAATCAGCGATAAGGGGGCCCCACAGATAGTAGGTCCATGATTACAGGAGTTCTCAGAAAAAGCCACATCGACTTCAAACTTGGTGGGGACATACCATTGGTAGTATCTTTTAAATTCGAAATTGCATATGCGCCATTCTGGAAATAATTAAACCGCACGTGTTCAATAGGTGGTGCGCCGATTTATTTTCTGAGTTCTCAGAAACCGTTGCTCAGAGACTTCTGCAACTGTCATGATGTACTTTACAGAGACTCCAACATGCGGAGCCTAGCAAACTGAGGACTTTTATGAAAATAGCTGCTCTCAGCGGACGCCCCATTTGCTAATTATGCGGAGCACTGCCAGTCAGGCAGGAGGTTATAAAATTTGATAGATTTTCATGATGAAAATGCGGGATATCGCCCACCCAATTTGGAAGGGTTCGAGTCTCCGACCTTGTGGAAATATCAAACAAGTTTGTTCGCCAATGGCCGACCCTTCAAAGAATTTGATCTGTTTCCTGATTTTGATCCTAAGATTGAATTGGTGCACTTTTGAACGTGAGCTACTTAATCATTCGTCCTCATATGTGAAGGAAAATTTTCATGATTTAACAATCTGTGTTCTGGGCGACAATACAAACTCTGTTTTCAGCATTTCCTTTGTATTAGATTAAACTTAGTTTAATGCAGTACATTACTTTTAAGCTGGATCACGATCTGGGTCAAGTTAAGATTAAGCCATACTGCTAAAATGTTAATCACATGCTTTGTTTATAGCCACAAAACAGATTTATTGACCTTGAAATTCTTCATGCATACAGAATTATAGAATGTGGGATCCAAACAAGTTGATTTGAATTTTGATCCTGAATTTCTTTTCAGACTAAAAGTCTGTGTGACTATGGCCACAGGTTTTTTGCTCTGGAACCTGATTTATTTTGTCAGTTAATGCATACATTCCTGCTGATTACCAGGTATGTCAAAAGGAATTGCAATTTAATTCACGTTTTTGACCTCCCCAAAACTGTCAGCCAGATTTACTTCAACCGTAGAGGTAATATACCTTAGAGAAATTTCTGCTAAGTGTCTTCGATGTCAAACACCGAACCTAAATACCAATTATAAAATCTTATAAAGCAATATTTGAGTGGCAGAGAAAGCTATTTTCAAGTTCCTGTTTTCAAATGTATAAGATGATAACCAAAATATTTGACTGACTGAGCAATATATCAATTGGATGAAACAAAAAAAAGTTATAATTTTGATAATAAGGTAATGTTGCTCTGGAACCTGATCTATTCTGGTATTTGTCAGTTAATACATACATTTCTGCTGATTACCAGGTGTGTCAATAGGAATAGCAATGTAATTCTCGTTTTTGACCTCCCTAAAACTGTCAGCCAGATTCACTTCAACCTCAGAGTTAATGTACCTTAGAGAAATTTCTGCTAATTGCCTTCAGTGTCAAACCCTTAACCTAAGTACCTATAATTAAATATTATAAAACAATATTTGAGTAGCAGAGAAAGATTATTTCGAGTCCTGTTTTTAAATAAATAAAATGATTTCCAAAATATTCGGCTAAATGAGCAATATATTCAATCGGATGAAACAGAAAACAGTGTTCCTGATAGTATTAAACTAATGGTAAGACTATTAGTAACCAATCGTTAATGGCAAATAATTTTAACACATGTACTACGAACAATGGACCCAGCTTGGCGTCCAAAATTGTTACTCCAGCCAACTGTCCTTTCAAAGATCACATTAGAGACCCAGTCCAGCATAGGATATTTCATTCCGTCATTAATAAAGGACACACCTGTCAATATTACTGAAAGAATCAACACACATCCCTACCCTGTTTTTTCTGAATATGTGAAATTATTTCTTGAAAAAACTTGGACACCTATATAATTTCAAAGTGTTGAGTCCGTAATTTATAATTTTTGTTCTCAGTTGAATACATGTATATTACAAACCTCCAGCAATTTTATCTTGGTGCTTGTTTTCAATGTGGTCAAACGAGAATAGTTTCCTATGATTATTTGCCAACGACATGCTTTGAGATAACCCTGGCTCAACATTGCTGTGTGAATTCGTCATGTTTGTTCTCGATTTTTCAACATTAAATAATGCATTGACTAATCGCACTTTTATCATTGTTGTTTCATTTTCGTTCATGGTGGTCCCGTTTTAACCCATAATTGCTATACTTTCGTGTTACCTGTTCAACCTGCGCCTTGCTTTTTTTTAATAATTTTTTTTGATTAATAAACTTCTCCACTTACTAACCCAAAGTAGGTTCGGTTGCCGCTTGTTTTGTTTTCAAAACGGACTATGTTTAGACTATTGGGAACTCTTAGGCTTTCAAACGAAGTTAAAATCACCAAGTTTACATAGCCATTTGCATGTGCAAAAGCTTGTATGATTGAATATAATGATCTTTCAACATTCGTTTAAAATAGCATTACATTTCATTTTCTTCTTTGTAACAAATATTAACTGATGTTGGCTAATCGATGGAGGTATATTGTTAAAAAAGAAAGGAGAATCGTCATCAATTTCATCATAACCTTGCTGCCTTTTTTTTTCTCGGTTTTTAACTTGTCCTCGTATTAATCCAGAGGACTATTTATAGTGGTAACTCAATTACTTTTGCTTCCTTTGTCCTCAATACATGTTGCTTTAGCCCGCTTTCAATTGCCTTTTCTGGCGTGGACAACCACTAATCTTTTAAGTATTTGCCGAATGAGTACATTTTGGAGGAGAGAATAGTAAATCTGGTGACACCTTTTGGGGTTTGTTTTGTGTGGCTATGAAGACCAAGATGAGAAATCCAGAATATCGTAGGACTTAGTGATGCCTATTGACCATGCGTTCATTAAAAGCTCACGACTTTGACCTGATATATATGCTAGATCTGATAAGTCGCTCAGAATCTTTCCTTTGCTATTTCCGCACCAAAAATGGGGTCACGGTAATTGAATTTTGTGATATCGCACAAAAGGTGTGAACGAGAAACCTCGTATGATCAATAAAGTATATACTAACTGGTTAATATTAATAGGTAGGATATGAAGGCATGTCAAAAAGGGACGAATAATAGGCTTTCTTGGGCCTGATAATTCGAATTTTGACACCCAGGCGTTGAGCGTTTCCTGCAAATAATTTTAAGTGTAAGAAGGAAGGGATTCTCTACACATTTGAGACAAATGCGCTTGGATTGAGTGTAGAATGAATGTCTGCATAGAATTTAGAAAAGCCGTCAAATGTGCTTTAAGAGAAAATACTGTACAAATAGGAGAAAAAAAACTTCTACCGTGAATGAAAATTGGATAACACTCAGGATGCTGGCGTCTGTAGTAAATGGAGCAAATGAGACAGCGAGTAAGGTCCTTAGATAAAGACCTGCATTTGTGAAAACGATAAAGTTATGAGAGAGGGAACACATTGGTTTGCCAGGAGTCAGGAAAAATGAAATTACTTAAAACTAAACATTGCCAGTTGTATGAGTTTGATACTTTATCGACAATATTACATCAAGCACAAACAATGTTTTCTTTCTTTCTTTCTTACGCTTTTTTTTTTTTTTTGCAAGTGTGAACAACGATTGTGTGCAAGGTACAGGGCTTCAACAATCAATACCTGCAAGTAGAACGCAATTTGCAAACAAAAAACCCAAAAGCTCACACAAAAAAGACCTATGAACGAAATAGTCATACATCCTTAATGTAAACCTTGTGTATGGTACATGCACCCTTCTGATGCTGAATCAGTTTGTCGTTGTTTCCAGACGTTTGACAATTTTAAATCCCAAAGTTCCTTGATGAAATTGAATTGTTGCCTCGTATTTTACTCTTTCACATCCAAAAATATTTCCTTCCTTTCTTCAATATGATTCAGGGTACTCTAAATTGATCCCAGTTCAACAAAAAATGTAATTCACATTGGATGCATTTACCAGTATTCGATGTCCTGTGGTCGTTTGTGGGGTGCTTGTACCTACCTATTTCAATTTGCAAATTATTGGCACTGATGCAGAGCCCATGGTGCTTTTGTGAATATCAAAATGTTTCACAACATTCAAATGAAGTTCAAGTTCCAGTTGTCTTTCGTGCAAGATGAGAGTTCGTAACTCGTTTCATTACTGTTTTGCTCTGACATGTCATTTTTGCATTGTGGAAATTTCTCCTGTAACTCGTTCTTAATGCCATGCAAAGATATCATACCAGACCTCTCTCCTAGATCATATCAAAGTTCTTGCAAACCAAGCTTTAACAATGCATAGCCTATACACTTATTCCATGGTGTGCACTCCTCAGCGGAAGATACCTGGCTCAGAGCCTCTTTCACTCATTCGTTCTAGCCCCATTTCTCCTAGCAAGCCTTGTCTGCACGGGTCCATATTGACCCAGACTTCCACAACGCCTAACAACTCAACCTAACTGCTGTTGAGTAATCGATGACCTTGCACTTCCGTCAAAAGATTAGACACCCCGATTAACATTTTCCCTTGACTTTTTCACATTAAAATGAGCATATGTAAAGCTCATATTCATTTTGAGAATAAGCTATATTAAGTTGACACGTTGGTCATAACAGTCGGCTGTCAGAAAGTGGAATTGTGTGCTACTTTTGTACCAAGAGGTAAAGTAACGCGGTTGATGTGGTTAAATCACCAGCATGCTCTTGAGGTGCTGCATTGGAAGTGTTTGGCATTACTTGTTTAACTTGTCTCCACCATGCAATCACCTTTTATGTCTTACATACCACTATTTGTAACGTTCCATCGATTTGCTTGAACAAAATCATCTTGGAGCAGCGAACATGACCTCAATCAAAATATTACTATTATACAGCAGTGCACACATTTATTGATAAGAGCAAATATTTCAGACCTCTAACGCTTACGTAACATGGTTCAATTATGACATTGCTTTCATGCTCATCATAATAATTTTTTAATGATGGTTATTTAAGGCTATTTCTAATGCCCCTCTGCGACGCACAGTTTACAGCTGTCTTCCACTTTTTTCTGTCGTTGTGACGCCTCACTGCGGGTGCCCCTGCACGGAGCAGGTGGGGGCGTAAGGGTAGTTTGCCATTTCCATTCGATTCGATCCGTTGCGGTAACGGTTGCATTTGCAGTAATAATAAAACAGTAGAAATACAACCATCAAAACTCTTTGCATTTTTTGTCTCCATTTCTACTTGAGTTTTTGGATATGATGGGGTCTATCTGTTTGATTTCCAATGCTTGAAATCCAAATTCGCATCAGTGATCATCGTAATTTTAGAATAGGAAAGTCTTGTAACATCGTGCAAATATGCTTGAGTTGTTCTAAAACATAGATAAACGACCGTCATCTTCTAAGTCTAATGCCTGAAAATCCTCGTTAACATCATTCGAAATCGAATAATGAGTAGAATTCAAATCGAGTATGAGAACAGTGGTCATAGTTCGATTTGTGTGTGCATGTGAGAGAGAGAGTGTGTTTTAGTTTGTTTGCTTTTTGTTTTGTTTTTTTTTTTTTTTTTTCTTTCTTTTTCTTTTTTGTTAGTTTGTTTGTTTGTTTGTTTTGTTTTGTTTTTTTCTTTTTCCTTTTTTTTTTTTTTTTTTTTTTTTTTTGATATTTATTTTTGTCCCGCCTATTACTTAAGCAAGAGACATATAGAAATCACAGTACTTCAAACTTCAAAACATTCAAATCCGTGTACAATTGTTTGGTATGAATATTGTGTTCAGATAACGTGATGATGCAAACTATTTTTTTTAAGTTTAAAGTGATCCATGTTTATCCGGTACTCTTGATCTAAAATACTGTTCCTGCTGAAACTGATAGAGGTCACATGTTTTTAGCTCAGCTGACTTCTCAGTCAGCTGAGCTTATAGGATGGTCTGTCGTCCATCCGTCCATCCACAATTCATATTTTTGACTTCTTCTCCAAAACTATGAGCCAGATTTATTTCAAACTTGGTGGGGATGTAACTTGAGTAAGTACCAAGTTTGTTCAAACGGTTCTGCTACAGTGATTTTTTTAAAAAATTATAATTATGAATTATTCTATTCTTCCTTTGGGCAAATCTTATAAACAGTTCTCCAGAACCGCTGACCCAATTGCCTTGATATAACACAGGCACACTCCCAGTTGTTACTTTCTTCACCAGGTGACTCTGCATGTTTTTCCATTTTTGTGTTATTTTCTGTGTGCTTTTTCTATTTTCGACTTTTGCTCCATAAAAGTCACTCAGATTAAGCTCAAACGTGGTGGATACGTTCCTTGTGGAAGGGCAAAACAAAGTTATTCACTAGGTGGCACTGCTGTTGATTCCGTAATTTTAAAGGCTTTTTCAATTCGGGTACTTATCGGTAAACACACCTTTCCTATTGATTACTATGTAGGTCAATGGGCATTCTAATGCTAATTCCCATTTGTGACTTCGAAGTAAAAACTGTCAGGTAGACTGACTTCAAATTTGATGGCACTGTACCTTCGGTGGGTCTCTACCAGCCAAGCTCAATTGGTCATGCTTTAGTGGTTAATGGATTTTGTATGAATTTAAATCTTGAAATATCTTTTTCTCAAACATCGGTCACCCGCTTGATTTGATATGATACAGGAACACCCATAGAGAGGCACTCCTAGTTGTTAATCTGTTCGCCAGGTGGCACTGTAATTTTTTCTATTGTTCATGAGTTTTTGTGTGATTTTGCTATTTTTCATTTCTTCTCCATATCCGTCCTTCAGATTAAGCTGAAACTTTGTGGATATGTTTCTTGTGGAAGGGTCAAACAAATATGTTCACTATGTGGCACTGCTGTAGATTTCGGATTTTTAAAGATTTGTTTCAAATTGGGTACTTACCGCTTAATTCACCTTTCCTGTTGCTTACTTTGAAAGTCAATAGGCATTCTAATACAAATTCACAATTTCGACTTTTTCTCCAAAACCGTCAAGCAGACTGTCTTCAATTTTGGTGACAATATTCCTTGGGTGGGTCTTGGCTAACTTCGCTCAAATATTCATGCTTCCGTGATTTGAAGTGTATGGACAGCCTTCAAAGAAACGAAACGGTCCTATTCAGGACCACCGCACCCTCTCAAAAGAGGTTACAACAGCACTGATACAATAAAATGAACAACCTCCCCAACACAAACCTCGTTACACGCATACCCAACGTTGACACGAGGTGCCGGGGGTTTTTCGCTAGGAGAATATCAAGGTATATACCCTCCTATCCAGACGTTCCCATTGAAATATATATATATATATATATATATATATATATATATATATATATATATATATATATATATATATATATATATATATATATATATATATATATTTATATATATATATATATGTATAAAAATATATATATTATATATATATGTGTGTGTGTGTAAATATATATATATATATATATATATATATATATATATATATATATATATATATATATATATTATATATTATATTTCCCTCGCTTTTTAAGTACCATCCGTGTGTAAAGTGGCAGCTGTCAAGGAGTGACACTTTTTACCAGAAATAATGTTTTCCCTATCTCATAGTTATATATATATATATATATATATAGTGGCGCACCTCTAAGGTGCGATGTATTCACAGTGTAATCATTCTTCGCAGCAAGTATTGCGCTATTCAATAAACTCTTTCAACCAACAGTGGTCCTGATGGTGAAGGGCATAGAGTAATTCCGCATGTGCAGGGAAGCCCAGGTTAGTCAAATTGTTCATAACGTTCTCAATAACGTTTGTATCATCAATAATCATTCTGTGTAATTAACATTGTCATTGAAGATCACTCTTTTCCAGAGTACTTTCTTTCTTGCTATGAGTCGTCGGCCCCATATAAGGCCACATGTCAAATTCGCGTCATTGTCCTTTGATGGGGTCTGTGGTAGGTATAAAAATGAATATCTCGATTGCTGCATGCAAAATGCTGTTGAATATTACCATCGCCGAGCGCCAAAAATCTCTTATGCACGGTGTACAGGCATACCTCAGTCAATGCAAATACTATGCTACTTGATCTATATGCATCGCGGCATCACCTTCTAGTCAACAAGACCACCGCACAAACAACATTTGGAAAGCAGCAAGTGGTAAGTAAACAGCTTTTAAGTACCTCCGCCATTAGTGAAAAGTAGTATAAACTCCCCAGTTGAGTGCAGGAAAGTCTCCTTAACAAAATTGAATAAGTTTTAACAAGAAGAATGCATCCATATTGCTGTAATTAATGCCCCCCCATAGCCAAGTTGTGTCTGATGCCAACCCTCAGTCGCTGTCCTGAGGTCACAAATACCTCAGTATCTTATCTAATTTTGGCTAACTTGCTACCCAAAACAGAAGCAAATGCACCCCTGTATCCAAACACTTATAAGCAAAGAGCAAAATATAATCCATGTGAATGAAAGTGGCAAAAATACAGCCTAATATTCGGATTCCATGTGAAATCCATGGCCACGGCCAACGCTGCAAATTGGCAGCTCAGGCTTTGCAAAATGCTCCAATGATACATGTATAACAGTGTCTCCAGACTGCTGTCTATTAATAGAAATCTTTCAACTTTCCTGACCCTTTGGCCCTATCAATACAGCCATAATGATACATGAATACAAGACAAAGTCAGCGAACAGTTATGGGGCATAAATCTATGATTAAATTAAACATTTAATATTTTGCCCATGCACTCAATTCTACTGTACTCCCCCAAACCACCCAATCTCCGTATTGCAACCACTTTTCCGTCCCATTTAATTTTTTGTGTAAATATACTTCATATAAAGACCACTTTCCAATTAAGACCATTTTTGATAGTTTCTTGGATGGTTTGAATTGGAATCTGTCTTATTCAATTAACTCTTTCAAACCCTGTAATATAAAAATGGTAGTGGATACATGTATATTTGGTAACAGTTTATTTATTAGATCTTTGGCAATTTGTAAATAAAAAACCTCTCAATGCATCCCACTCCCCTACAAAATAGTGGCAGATAAAATATTTTTATTTTCCTATCAATTAAAAAAGAGTGAGTTTTTACTGATGATGAAAAAAACTAACACTTGAAATTTTAACTGATATTGAATTAATGTTTTTAAGACCTTTTAATTATATATGTATAATTTACTTTTATTTAGGTCTGAAGCACTATGGACCTTGAAGATCTCTTGGGTGTAGGCCTGGAGTTTTACAGTGAAAATATCTGATCATCAGGGATTGGAGTATCAGCAGGAAGAGCATCTGTAGTTTTTTCCCTGAGTGTGCAGTCTGGGTTTTTTAATGCCCTTTCTTCTGTTTAGGGACTGTATCTTGGGCTAAAGTAAATGAAATAATTCAATCTAATGATTTGCATTGTAAAATATTAGAAACACTTTTTATTATTAAAACATATGCATCCTTAGGGTTTATACACAACTGTTTTATTAATACTGTGTGTAGAATATATAAATAAATAAAGTTTAGTACCTAGTGTTTAATACAACTTCTAATGCATATATGGTATTCGCATGCCTCATGTACAGCGAGTTAAGGCGTGGCCACAAATTGTGGTTCTGCATTTTAGGCGTGGTATTTCTGTTCCAGCAATATTCTACTTTTCTTACAATGTAACATATTTTCTATTACTTTAATCAGTCCATAGCAACCTGGATACAAAATATTTATACACAGAGGGAAATTGTGCTACATTGGGCCAAACATTTTAACAAACACATCAGTTTGAGTCCCTTATATTAACAGTGCTTGCATATACCTTGAACGGGGGATTGTTGTTACAGATAATTGTGCCATGTACTTCAACAATTTGCATCAATACTTATAAATTTATTTGTTGGTCCCTCAATACACATGATTCTGATAAAATACTGAAACATATAACCTTTTGATGAGGGTTTTTTTCTGAGAGGTGTTGTCATTTTCTCTGTCAGACTCCATTATTTGCTGCAAAGAAGCGTAATATCATGTATTTTGGCCGTTACGAGCCATAAGTTTGCATAGACAGAGGTATGCCTATACAGGGTGTTATGCCCATATTTGTAATATTTGAGATCAGTTAGCTCGAATGACGTCATTTTCCCTTTACCCAGTATTGTCTTTTGCTTCGTCAGTAAACAGATCATCAGCCTTTTTAATCTGGACATATTTGCTCGATCAAATTTTAAAATTCGTGCCGCGCATTTATAACATAGAAGTTCTTCAATATCATCATGGATCACTTTCTAAATGAATAGTGTAGTATATATGTCAGGCAAAGTAGGAAGAATGTCCCCTTGAGTATTAGCCATAAGCTTTGTCAATGGGCAAGACACTTGATCGTAATTTATTTTACTTTTCACATGGACAAAATGCTAATTGAAAAACGTTGGGCATTTTACCAGTCTGTTTTTTATTGTAATGGCAATTCCTGGTATGGTCGAATTATTTTTTCTCAACTAATAAAGGTAAAGCCAATTGGTTTAATTGGACAGGTAGGGGTACCCCTAGGCTGAATCAGGTAGCAATACCATCTCGCCACATCATATTTTTAAGCTTTTTGTCCAGGCCTGTCTTTCATTCGTCTCGGGAATACACCCATCTCTCATCTGCAAAACTACACTTGTGGGGAAAATATACATGTCCTGCCACTAATGCAGTCAATCATGGGCAGGGGAGTTCCTGACTCGCAACAAATATTATCTATCTATCTATGTCTATCTATATATCCATCCATCCATCCATCCATCCATACATCTATCTATATCTGTCTAGCTGTCCATCCGTATGTCTGTCAAGGGAACTGCACAGGCGCATTTGCTTATTGCACAACCAGTGAGTCGTCCTATTCAAAGACATTTAGCTTCATTGTCTTCATTCATTGCCAAAAATTGAGTCTTTTAGATCCCTGTGTACTCATTACATCACTCCCTTCTACGGTGCCATTACATCACCTATATTATTCACATTAAAAGTGATCCATTTCAATTTACCCAAGTCATTAAGCCATTACCAAAACTTAGTCATTATTCATGCTTTCACCTGAATTGTGTCATTTACAACCCTTCTGCGCATGCGCAGCCGAAAGTGCCTGAGCATCAGTCGGGACACATGCATTTTAGCAATAAGTAAAAAGATCAAAGCAGACGATAATTGGAAAAGTAGCAGGTTTTGGCCAGTGTAAGGGCACAGAGTCAGTGTTAGGTTGATCGCAGTGATTGACGGCGGCTGTAAGACTAAAAGCCCCAACCCGCTGCTTCTATCTGAGCCATTGTCCATTAACAATTACAAATCTTACTTCAATATACCCAATGATTAGACGTCTTGCCAAGTGAATGTCGTATTACACATGAAAGTTGGCGCCATTGTAATTTTGCTAAAAACTGTTATCGGTGGATAAAGACAACGCTTTACTGTGGTATTTATAATAAAATGGTCTTACCTTTAAAGCCGAACACTTCCACCTCACACAATTGTACACTTGCAATAGAAGTACCCGGTGTAGAAAAATAGATCGATACAGATGACCCCTTTTTTTGGTTACAGTTAAAGCTGCTTTGGGGGGCCTTATACCGTGGCAAACCCGATATATCAGCACACTTAACAAACTCTTTTCTGTCGAAGTTTGAATCTTTGAAGCTGCTCCCAATTAAAATTTCAGCGCCGTTCACAGCATGAACTGTTGAGAGAAACCAACAACCGAATTCGAACATGAAGTTTTTTTTATAATCAATACATTAATTTTTTCATCTGTTTATATGTGTAAAGCTCATATCGGGATACATGCCTCTGTCAAATTTACAAAATACCATGTTCCTATAATTTCAAGATTCTTTGCGATGAGTATATAGGTGAAAAAATAAATAGATGAATAATTATGAATGAATAATTTAAATATTAGAATGAGTGACTGAAACTATACATAGATCGAAGAAGGATTAAATTAATACATGCAGTGAGGCAAGAACATGCTTTACAAAATCAAAAAAAGGACAGCACGGCAATCTTTCCTCGCAATTGAAATAACGAAAGTACAATATCAATTTAAGAAGATGAAGTAAATTTGGAAACAGATGGCTATGAAAGACTTGTGCTCAACTGATCTATCCTTGATAAGCCAAAAATTAACAAAGCATGACACATGGATCAAAAAGGCTCTGTTGATATCATTATCCCGCAAATTTATGCTCTGATGGTACCAGGATGGTTTGGTGAATGAAGGCTGTGCCAAAAAAAATCACAAAATGACTTCTGTTCTCTATCTGAAAGATAAACACCTAAAGTATGTGGTAACCGAATATTGTTTGGAAAAAGAAATATCTATATGACAAAATGGATGAAAAACTATGACAAGTTTCAGGAGACAATTGAACCTGCATCTTCTGTTAACTTTGGTATGGTAATGGTCCACAATGTTTGAACAGTCATCATTCGTTATGTCCATTCCCTGACAACGACAGTCGCATGATCGTAGGGGAAAAATGGCGGCACGCTTGATTTGATGCACAGATCAGTCGAAGAGAGAAACACCAAAGGACATAGTGCCGCTTGAACAACTATTTCTTTTTGCTGTTACAGTGACTTATGACATTATTGGCGATCTAAAGGTATTTTGCACGATATGATTCATCTAAATGGAGAGTGAACTGGGTCACAGCAGCTGGTCAGTTTGACATGGTTCCATCGTTCCGACTACAAAGCTTGTCAAAACTTAACAAGATTAAACACCTTGCGCCACTGAAATATCGCGCGTACTCACGCAAGCTATATGCCAGCTTTGAAACCTGGGAAACATATTTCAACTTAATCTTAAATGAATCAGTGGTTGTAAGCCAGTTATTTCAAACATGCTTTGAATACCATCGTTTGCGAGCGTATTCGACTGCACCAAAAGCCAACATTCATCAGCTCACCGTTCACCCGTATTGTCTATTTACCTGCGAGCGTGTACTTTTTATTGTAGACAAACTTCAATACTTGCGACTGGTTATTTGCATTTTGTGTTTAAAAGGATTATTTCCCTCTCACACGGATTAAAATCTATCATTCGCCCGTTTTTGTCGCAATCTGATTGACTAAGCCCAAAATTGACACAAAAACCAAGGTAACTTTGTCCTTTGCAGCCTTAATGTTTCTTTACGACCGCCATGATATTTTATACAGCTTGAAAGCTCAGGAGTTTGTCCCTTTGAATAACAAGCTCCCCAATCGGTTAAAAATAAAGAATTCCTAGGATATCCCTAAAAAAGTGTAAAATTCTTCAGTGTTTTAGTAGAGGGAGGTTTCTAAGCCTGTCATTGGTAAATTTAGTCACGTGATACGCACCATCCAATCAAATGTGTCTAATCCCATGTGATCCTAGTATGTCCCAATTCCAAGGATGAACACGACGCGTGTACGTACAAATAACTGGACCTAGGACCTAGTTTGTTTTACGTTGTAATTTCACAAAAAGACTTGAATTGAGCAAATTGTGAAGACAGAGTAGGTCACGAGTGAGAAGTTGTGACGGAAATCAAATAAAGAAAAATACATAGATTCGTCACCACACAGTAACGAACACAATGACGACTGTGTTGTTATCGTTCTGGGTGATCGCTACATGTCAACACGACACATTAATATTGGAACAATAAACTAAAGTTGATAGTTTCATTAAAGAGTTCAAGTCTGTAACACAGAACAAATATTCATGTCGCATCACGGAAAAAACATAGGAAGTTACGGTAAATCATGCCCGTGATCATGCAGACGCTTGTATTCTGCCACCCATGTGGTTTCGAAAAACTGCAACCGCACTAGAGGCTACATATTTTATATCTCCAAGGGTACCTAAACTTTGGGTAAGCTGACCTGGAAACTACACAGCAATATTAATCATGTGATTTGGGACAAACATTTTGGTGGTCACTTTCAGTGAAACTTGAATCTTGACACACAGAATATATCAAAGTTGAAGGCTCTTATTCACTCCACTCATCCTGAAAAGCTCGACCCATGATGTGTACACCTCAGCTACCATGAACATTGAGTTTTTACCCTCATTTTAATTTTCCCTACCCAAGTCCAACACTCTTTGAAGCCAGACGCTGATCACTGCACACACACTCTCAGCCAGCTTGTTTGTCACTTTCTCTCAACATCTTAATTACTAGAACACTGTCTGTGCCCAGTTTCCCTTGTGCCATAGTACAAAGTAGATGTATAATTTCACTCTCTGTCATCCAATTTTTATGATCGATGTGGCAATTCAATATACCATTTTCTGAAAATTAACATGATTATCACATTTTTGTTTAAATTTTAAAAGAATAGTTACCAGCTAAAGCTAATTACAGCCCCCAATCTATTGACTAAAGGGTTGTCTCAGTGATTACGTTATAGCAATTAGGTTATGTTATTGGGTGTTGTTTGAAGTCCAGGATGAGTGTGACCCCAGGCAAATCTTGCGTTGAGAAATGGGGGTGAAAACCACTGAGGTGTACACAGCATGGGAGGGAATGAGATATTTTTGCACGACGGTCCGTTCTTTGTAAAAAATCACAGCCATGACCTTTGAAAGTAATTTTCTCGGAAGTCAATTTTTACAAGATCAATCAAATTTTAAAATGACTTCAATCAAACACGGATAGATATATCATCTCAAAATAAACGGGTAAAGCAAGATAAATGTCTAACTTATGAACCGTATGTATTTGGCCTTTCAACTCTTCCTTCTGTGACTTTTGGAGCTCCAAAAAATAGGAAACTGTAAAACACCATCGTACCAACTTCAAAATTCTAAAATTCTATAAAATCATTTTCACCCCCAAACAAAAATTCCGTTCCTGGGGAGTGGCCTATATTATCGTTTCAGTTAGTTTGAAGATCTTAAAATTAGATATTGCGCAAACGAGCTGAAATAAACTTGTGAATCTATACTCACTCACATAATAGCATTAGGGGTCTGAAAAAAAACAACTCTATATTGATTTGATGTTCTGTTTTCACAAATTTAGACATCTATACAATTATCAAATTATATAGTTTTGTGGGTGAAATGATCAATTTATATGAGCTGGCCAGTGTCAGAGTCTGTAGATTCTGCAAGCGAGCCTGAAACCACCCTTGCAAAAAGGCCCTGTTGATACCAAATATCCTGCGAATTTATACTTTTAATCTAAAATGGAGAATTTTCACATGTTGTAGTATTAGAAAATTGTGAAAATCTAATAATGAACGAACAAATCACCATTGTATTAATGCCACCTATTTTCTGGGCTCCTTTGACGCTGATGGACTTACAGATGCACAGTTCCAGATCTGTAACAACTCCGAACCCACTTCATGTAATTGAACTAGATTAAATAAAATTAAATGGGCCGTGTCGATTAGAATATTCACGCATGCCTACCTCCATTGAAGCTTCTTTGAAAAAAAAATGGGGATTTGTTGCAACGGATATGTGGGTTTCCCACTTTTTGACAGGCAGTTAATGCTAAAGTTTGCTGGTTCGAGAACTGCTCGCTCCGTGTTCAAAGACAAACAGATATGCAGACCCAGTTAAGGTTCCATCAATACATTATGATAATCCAGCCGCAGGCTTTGGAGAGGAGGCCACTATTGTGAAAACATAAAACAACTCATATATAGGTTCGGGGAGAGCAGGGATTTTTCCCTACTACCGTATTACGGCAAAATTGTTATTTGTACCAGCGTAACAGGGCCCCCCTTCCTACTTCCCCCGATTTGCCCAGTTCATTTTTCTTCTGAGGGGACTGCTCTTCATTCTACGTTGTTACAAGAATGCAGTGGCAGTCAGCAGGAAACATAAATCTACCACCGGAAATTATTAAAAAAGATTTTCTATCGATTACCACTCTTTACTGAAGACTGCCTTCAGCCAACCCTAGCCAGCAGTAACATTCAAGGGCCAAGTTTGGTTTCTGGAGGCAGTAAGCGGTGAAGTGGGGCAGTTGGCAATGGAGTCACCCATTGCCGCCAACCAGCACATGTTCCACCTGTTGGTGGCCGTCGCTCTCTCACTCCAAAACCGCAACATCCATCCCATGCCAAAATGGTTTATCATGGTACATTGACGCATCACAAGAGGTCATTCACTTGTGATATAAATTAACTAGAGAAAAAAAGCAATTACCCCAGTCATTTCGCCATGTAATTGTAACCTTTGTGATGTGATATTCCTGGTCCAAAAATACAACCCACCAGAGAGTTGCAGCGTCATATCTGTTATTTGTATGGGAACAACCGCCTTTGTTAAAGTCCGTCTCCTTGTTTCCGTCGACAGCATTGCTGGCAAATGCCGTGCGAGAGTTAGCGAACGTGCTGATCTGTCGCGCCTGTTTGCCCAGTGCCAAATTGACAGCACAAATTCCTTAATGGAAAAACAAGCTACTGTAAAATAGCATGATGAAAAAAGCATATTTGTATGTGACGCTGGGGCCGCTGTATCATGTTACAAGCCACCAGACACAATAGTTCAAGAAGGCAGCCTGTAAAGGTAGATTCTTAAATCAAGAGAGCTAATTTCAGTTCACAATATTCATTTTATTACCAAATGGTTTTCGTGCCATAATCAGAAGAGTGAGTTCAATCATTCTGCATAGCAGTAGAAAATGGTCATTTCAAAAGCAATGTTGCAGCCCTAATTCAATTATTTATCAGGTTATCATTTGTGTATTATCTCATCAATCGCATGAATCACTTCCTAGAACCTCTAACTGTAAAGGACATGCTTACGTAAAGTAACTAAATCAAATTACATTTCAAATGCCCTTTCAGTCATCACCCAAACGCTAAAACGTAAATCGTTCCTGCAAACAAGGCAACTGCGACAATTAATGTCTCCCGTTTGTATCCTCATTCTTGCCCTTGTAGGGGACCATTATATTGTGCAATTGCAAATTCATGGAAATTGCAGTTGTAATCTTGACATCGCAGGTACTAAAGTTACTTCTTTGCCTTGAAATTTAGTTGAAGGTTACTTCAATCCATTTGAACCCAAAGATTTAAGGCGCCGGCACTTACCTGACACCTTCAAATCAGTGAAATTGAGCTTTTGCTACCGCTTAGATGATGAAGTACTAATCTTTATCCATGCCAAAAAGTGTCACTGTTACATGTTTAATTCCATGCAAATCTTTAAGATGAAAAAGTATCCCTGCTTTATAGAGTCAATCAGTTGGCTGTTAAATGTAATCATTAATGGTGATATTTAGATAACCATTCACAGACAAAGCCTCATTAGATGTGTTTTTACAGTTGAGCAGATTATTTCACAGGTGCTGATCAGAACCACCATATTGTTTTTAAGTGTACAGGTCAAAGTTATGACAGAATATAAGAGATTAACATTTATTCATCCTTCTTATTAGCCTGAGCAGATGCCACCTGTGAGTAATTAAAGTCAGCGAATCTCCTTGGTTATCTTTAGTAGTGAATACCAATTTTTTTTTAGAAGACTTGTTAATTTTGAGACAGACTCACTCAAAACTGGCTGGATGAATGTTTATCAAATTAACGGCTGTGTAAAGACAAGAGTATAACTTTAGTAACAATTTTTTTTGTTTGGCAATACTCCAATTTCAAATGCTTATTTTTGAGCTCCAAAGTGGTAAAAAGTGATCAATGTTAATTGCAGTTGCTTCAAAATTCAAAAACATAAAAACATTCCTTTTCACAGAAAGCAAAACAATGGTTAACTAAGTTATACTTTTGTCTTTGCATGACAGTTGATTTCAAGCTTTTTATGCAAAAACGTTTGTTGTGCTCCTTTCTCAAAGTATAAATCAGACCCCTTGAATAAAATGCCCCTCGGATTTAAAAAAAAAAATAAAAAAAAAAAAATAAAAAAAACTTTAGAATATTTATTGTTACATGCAGAGAAACTACACGTGTTGACAAAACCAAAAATGTATACATCGATGGGCTTGTATACAAAAAGAACGACACAGTGGCAATTGTCGTACAATTCTCTTATATGAACCCTCAGTAAAAACAGGCACCTTTAAGGAGAAGGGAATCATGTTGACATCAATTTCACATTTCCAACAGGTCTTGCGATAACGCCCCCAAACTCTCAATTTCTCATATATTGTTGGCTTAACGTTTTTGTTGTTTGTTTTTCATCAAAATGATCGATTTTAACACACAAAGCGGAATGGCCCCTAAATATACGACATTCAGAAACTGGGTAGGTTTCCGGAAAATTAATAGTAACTGGTGTAAAAGATCAAGACACCTTTTCTGCTCCTCTGGTGAATGTTTAGGGTATTTACTTTTCATGTATCAATAAAGCCATAACAGATTCCAGGTGCTGTGACTTGCTGAGGAAAAAAAATAGGATGGATTAACTTAGGAATATACAAGAAGTCGTATACTTATATGCAGGTAAGTATCAAAGTCTTACTTTTTATAGAGACTTAGATTTGGGAGGTGAAACGTTTTTGAATATAATTCCCATCTTATAACGCAAAACTCAGTATTAAGTTATAGTGATAAATGGAAACAACTGGGACATACATTTTGTACTGAGAGCAAGAACGTTGTTAGTATTTATTGCACGAGTTACATTTCATCACAGCTTAATCAACTAGAATCGCCGACTTGATCGGTCACAAGATTTCTCACCTTTGTAGCCGTTAACCTCCACTTCACACATCTCAATACGCGTCGATTTCCCTGAACGATATAGCGATACAAATGAACCTCTTATTCCTGAACAGTTATAATTCTTTGTGGCACCATCCGCAGCCTCTTGAATCTTAACACACTGGTAAAATTCTTGCTTCTTGAATTGTTTCTTGTTAAACGTTGTTCCAACTGCCAAGAATACTCCATTTTGTTCCTGACCTGCAACAAACAAATATTTTCCTGTGTTGATTTTGTCTACTTTAGACACTTTCTTACGTTTACATGCAACTCAAAACATACATGTATGCATCTATTCTAGATATATCCTTTCATAAAGGGGTCATGATATGCCTCCTTCAAGCGACCCATCCCATGATGTTCATACCTCTTAAGCCATGATACCAGTCGTGGAGAATGGTGGCCACAGACGCAAACATGTTCAGACGTCAATTTACTTAAACTCGATAAAACCCTTTTGTTTTAGTTGAGCTTAGAGATCGTTTATGTGGGCTATTTTTCATTAAAAAGTAGAACAAGCATACTTACCACTTAAAGAATGATTACATTCAGCATAAACTCAGTGAACTTTTGTTTAAGTGCTTTTGGTTATAGAGGGATATCTTGGAATATCAGGAATGTTGAACATCTGTCGCCGTGCAGTTTCACACAAGCGACTTATGACGCAAAAAGTTAAGTCAAATACAAATATGTATTCGAAAAACATGCTACTTTGCAGACGCTGACTAGAAAAAAAGAGTTTGTCAGAATCGAATTAGTCAATTCATGAGGATTTGCAGTGTGTATGGGCGTGTTTGTGTTGTGATGGGTCTTACAGGTGTGCAAAATGTCCATATAAGGTCTATTTACCTTCCATTTTCATGACTGCAATTTTTTTAAAGGATCAAAATGGAAACGTTACATTCAGTCTCCCGATGCATCTGCAACAAAGCCGTTGCACGGGATAACCAGCCTGGAGAACTTTCTGAAGACTGAAGTCACGGACTGCATGAAAGCATCATATTTTACGGCTGCAGTATTGTTACCACGGACCAAATCATACTACGTTAAGTTGTATACCCCTATGGCATAATATTTTAAGCATATAAAATTTATGCCAAATTAATTAACCTCAAATGTGTGCTTTATATTTCTACTCCTAAGTTTCATGTGTATGTAGTTGTACAAAACAGATCACTCTGCTAACGAAGTCATGTATTAATTATTCAAGATCAAATGAATTAAAAACAAATAAAGTTGAATTTATTGCAAGTTTCGGTATTTGTTCAAACCAAAGTTTTTTTATCAAAAAAAAAAAAAAAAAAAAGAACGTAGGTAACAGCCTTATAATTTTTGACTTGGCAGCTAAGTGGTGATAAGAATGATATGAAGCAAAATGCCCATGTTTAGTGATGTTTGATATTTTCATCTAATTGTGAGTACAAATAAATATAATTTTGATTTTTCTAAAATCTACGAGAAATCCAGTGGTTCTAAATACGTATGGTACATTTTCACCTATTTGAATTTGCACAGAATCAACGGATCATTCATGGGTTCCAAATATATTATGATTGGACATATGGCACTTTATTCTTTTTATCAATCTAAATTTGGCATCTCCGAGAGAACATACTCGTGTCTTGATTTTTTATTTGCGCAGCAAGAAGAAGTGTAGCTCCTAACGTTGTCGCCAGGGAGCGCAATAATAAAGTTTGAGCCATATTGCCCTACTTTCATACTGAGAAAATCCACAGCGTCTTACTTAGAGAGTTTTCCTGCAAGTGCCGTGCGTACCTCGCACGCCTATAAATATTTCGTGGGAAAAGTCAGCTCGATTCGTAAACAATGGTAATAACTATATTATACAAGTAAAAAAAAAGTTGGTGACATATCTGTTGCGACACTTTAGGATCAACTAAGAGTAAACGTATATATATATATATATATATATACATATATATGTGTGTGTGTGTGTGTATATATATATATATATATACATATATAAGGTGCATAAGTGAAAGCATTTTTGCATCAGTGAGCCGGGACAAAATTGAAATGATGATCCATGATCCAAAAAAAAGATCAGCCAACAGATAGTTTATCAAAATTAGAAGTAAATCAAAGGTTATCAAAGCAGTACGAAATCTGAACATATTGAACTATGTTGCTTAGGAAAGATAACCACTTTCAGTTGCTTACTGTTGTAATTCCGCCATGTAATAGTCACTGTGGTGATGCAATACTCTCGATGTAGACCCACTACCCACCATGGGTTATCCTCTGTTTTTGTTCTGGAACAACCGCCATTTTCAATATCTGTGTCCTTGTTGTCGTCCACTGATTTGTTTGCATAATAAGGTACATTTCTATATTGGCTATCATCAAAAGTCGTGCTCTGCCAAGCTGGTCTTTTAATGGCCAGGTTTGTTGCACCTATATATCACAAAATAAATTGAGTTTGTAATTCTGAAAAAAGTCACTTCTAAATGATCACCTTAATTGGTTTTAACAAACAGAGGAATAGCACATTAAGGTTGGCAACACATAAGTGCAAAGGGCTAGTTTCCTCTAAACAAGCACATGATCACTGTTAAATACTTGATGCGTGCGCATCATTAGCATAACCTATGGAAGTCCCGTTCCAATAAAAATACGCGTTTCCTGAAAGAAAAAAATAATAAAATAATAGCAAATTATGTGGGAAGTAAACTGCAACTTACCCTCATATACCGCAAACAAAAATTCTTTAGACTTTTATTCAAAAATCAATTTTGCGTGGCGTTTTTATTGCTCCGTAAGCATGTTGATAGTTAAGGTACCTGAGAAAGAGTCATGTTAAATTGTGGGGTTCTTTGTATACTATATAAAACATTTAATTGCTTAAAATTGAAACACTATGTTTCATTTAGGTCTACATACAAGGGAAGTGCATAGGATTTAATCTCAACTGCGTACTGCTGCACAAAAACACGAATCTTCACAAATGGTTGAATAATTTACTAATTAAGGCAACGGAACATCTAATAAAATTATTGCATCAACGTAATTAGGTCTTAGTGAATTCACTTACTTTTTCCGTATATTACATTGATCCACCATGCCAGGGATGAGATAAGGTATGCATATTTCATTTTTTTGTTCATTCAAAACCGACGAAGTAAATACTTTGTCCTGCGAAAATATTTGATCCACAAGGTACAGGCAGTGGAGAAAGCATTGATGGTCATGTGAAAGAAGGTTATTCTTGATCGCGGATTATATCTCCCCCCAATACTGAAACACCAAGAATAGGCAAAAATGACGGACACAGTTTTTCCAGAAAAAAAAGAAAAGAAAGAAAAGACCAAAAGCCAAACAAACAAACAAACAAAAATCAAAAACAAAACAAAAAGAGAAAGACAAAAAACAGGCATGTTTGCTACGGAAATTATAATGTATTATATTATGCCAAGAAGTGCATATGGTTTACTCAGCTTGCTCAGTATACCTCACTGTCCAATTATGGAGCAGTAGATAAATGTCACGTGAGGAAAAAAGTGAAACCAAAAGTAAGATTGCAGTGTAAGGGTTTCTTCTTTACTTGCATCGTTAGTGGTGATAGAAACATCCACATCATTGGATGCCATAGCGACAAACATCATATTAAATACTTACAATCATTAGAGATTGGGACAACTAAGTTGACGCATCCGGGTGTCGGATCAGCTGGCTTTGGATGTCAAGTTCCATTAGAAGGCAGGACGTTTTTAAGCCAATTATCACTGTCGCCTCAATTGGCCTCAAAGAAGCAGTGTGGGAAAGTCATGTTGTGATTCAAGAAGTACAGAGAAATAACCCTGCATGTGCAGGGTCCTTACACGGAAACAAGAATTGCATACATGAAAGATTTTTTGCATTAGCATCTCTGTTCACCACTATTGGATGACGGGTAAATAAATACTCTGTGCCACCAGTAATTACACATATCAGCATACAAAGGATATGCTGATTGTTATTTACAAATCAAACAAGCTTAAGGTACCAGAGCCAAATACATTAGATTAAACATTTTCCGCTGATTAATAACTTGTGCATGAGCTCCCGTTATTTGTTGCAATAAACATGTTGATAACAATATGTACCTGCTATTGCCTACAACGTACCACAAATATGTTGAAAGAGCATTTGTTTTCTAAGCCAACTTTTTATTTTTTACTATCGATTATACCAGGATATAAAATGTTAGTGGCGGTAAATCTTTAATTAGGCCTGGTGCAAAATAACACACTTTCAAAAACTTCTGATGAAGAGGCCATACCCTAGAGATTCAGCAAGATGCAACTTCAACAGGCATAATTAAAATGGAAACATTTTCGTGAGTAGAAGCGTAGAAGAGTTTAATTTTCGTATTTTATAGACTGCAGGCCACTCACGTGATTATGCGTCGTGAGTCAAACTATGCGCGAACTCCAACTTGAATTATAAATTTAGAGCAGTTGAAGTTAAAGGCATTTTTGGTCAGTTATCGACATAACTTAGAATGCTAACCTACAACAAGTTTAAGTATTTCCATCGCCGGGATAGTTTTGGAAATAAAATTACATAATGGGACTTTCATCTGGAATACTACGTTTCATAATCTGCCAATTACTCTTGGAGAGAACAAAGAAGTGAAGTCGTATAATGTTGGTCATGTGCGCAAGGGTTCCCAGGAAAATGAATTACACAATGCAGAATAACAACAAATGTTTGCACCATACTCTATTTTAGGGTCTTTTAGTGTGTTTTTGTACTAATACTTCCACAAAACCGAGGGCACTTGCACATAGTTGTCACTGACAACCATGGAAGTGAGTTCTTCTCCTCCTCCTCCTCTTTATCGACATCATCATCATCATTCTTTACTAATCATAAACAGCCTAAATTCTCCGTAGTTTCCGTGGCAGCAGATTGACTCACGTTCTATCAGTTTTGTTTTGTTTGTAAGCTTGCTTGCATTCTGTGCGTTCTTTTTAATTTGCAAACGGAGAGTGATTGCAGCGTCGATTGATGAGAGGCACAGTATAGATTAATAAATCTGTCCTGTCCTTGGGTGTATAATTTATTTTGTCTCTTTAACATCGATTTGTCTCTCCAGTTTGCTGTGTGACTATTTTAAGACTCGACTATTTATTCTTCTAATACACATGTAATTTGCATTGAATCCGCAAGCTGCATTTAAATCTGAAGAAAAGAAACAAACACATTCTGTTGTGTATGCCTTAAGGCAGCCATATTGTTTCATCCAAGACATTTAATTATTAATGCCGTCCCGGCTGTCCATTGTATTAAATTGGTGAGGGACATGTGTTATACCAAACACTCACTTATGTTTTGGATGTCAAATTACCGACATTGTCCCCCCCCCCCCCCCCCCGACTTTCCGAGTTACAGTGAAGGGACAACTTGGTCTTAAATTATGTAGGCACGTACTCTGGTTGTCTATATACACGTTTTGCAGTAAAGAAATTAAAAAACAAAAAAAAAACAAACAAACAAAAATCTAGATTCGTACAAAATGATACATTTTTCAATCGTATGGTAGAAATCCGGTAGACTTTGCGATTTAATTTACAGAACACTGTACTTACTTTTTTTCTTAAGGAATTGCTATTACTTTTGAGAGGTACTTGCGTGAAAGGGGGTATAAACTCTTCTCGGGGTGCAGTATGCGGGTCATTCCCTTGGTCCCCATTTCCTGTGACTATATACCCTACCCGGGATCAGTTCTTTTTGAGAGACTACATTCAATGCCATTATATCCGTTCGAAATCATGTGTGCATGTAAATGTAAATTCATATCCACCATTCTGTGCCCATTTGACCATTTTTTTTCCACTATTGAATATTTGTAGAACTGAGTCACTTTCTTTTGTTGTTGAAAATAGTGAAAACTGGTAATTTGTACGCACTGTCTTTGCTCCGACTGGTTCCTGTTTACACTTCAGACATTAGCGCATCCCAGTTGAGACATATCAACAAAAAATTATTTCCCTTGTCATCACAATTTCACAGTTCCAAAACTGTTTGTATCTGAAAATTGTGTTAAGATCAACATGAACTGTTCACACAGTTTGCGCAGTTAACTCTAGAGATATCGAAGCATCATGCTGTTGTGCGATTTTATTTTCTTTCTTCCTTTGTTTTGTATAAGCCAACCATGGTAGACTTTTGAAATGTGAGAGTGTTTTCACCTCGCTTTTGAAATATTGTTCTTATACATATAAAAAATGACACCGTTTGTTTGCTTGATAATATTAAAACAAATTATATTGCCCTTTATGATTCAGTAGTTTGACTATTAGGCACCAAAATTGTAAAAACTGGTATACTCCTTTTGTACAGCCATATTTAGCATTAATATTCCAAAGTTACAAATGTTGAATATTTATTTTACATGTACATGTAGGTTTTACATGCTCGAGATTTGCAGTGCGACACGGTTAATTACGGCTCCGAAACCCATCCTGATCCCCGTGTGTATGCTCGCCAGCACCTCTTGGGGCCATTTATTAACTAAAATACGTTACTATTCATTTAAACCCCGTTAAGCTTTGTCAATATCGACACAGATAAAACCGCGTATTTACAAATGGCATAAAGAATCAATGTATACACTTCCACCGTTTTCCTCATACGTCACTTCACGGCACAAATGCTTTAAATGGGTCACTGATTCCAAAAGTTTGAAGTCCACAAATTTCACTTGCACATGAATTAGCACTACAAACCGAAAAGCCTCAGACAATGTAACATTGATACAACGACTGAGAGAATGGAAGGGGAAGAGGTTTAGATATTTATAGACTTTTCTGGATATAGCGATATTCTTGCACAGCAATTCTTCCACTTACAACATATTCAGTATTTTCACGCTTCGATGCGTGACTCGGTTACCTTACGGTACAACACCAGGGTAATCTTCCCCTGTCTGTATTCTTGGATCTTCCTTTCTATGAAGTTTGTGATTGTAAATATATAAAGACAAAGTATGTTCACTTACTTTAACGTGATATCTGACACTCTTGCTGAAGAAAATATACCAAATATGTTGCCATCACCTCAGGCAGGTTCTCACCCTGATCTTAGTGTGTATGCTACTTCCTGGTTAAAGAATAAACTATCCCGATTATGACGCTGCAAACTAGGACACATTTTTGTGAGTTCATGCCTATCCAAGTAAATAGTCCCGTCGTGCATGACAGGCAGCTCAATCTTTACTACATATGCAGGCAGGAGTATGCCCATTTAATGATATGTTTAAATCTTGCAGGCGGTAAGAACATTCGGTGGAAACCATCGGTTTTGATTCAACAGCACAGCCGTGTCAACTGCACATAAATTTGACACAACAGAGGCGTATTAATGAAGGTTATTATTTTTTTTATTGAAATATGGCTATAATGTGGAAGCAAGACTGAGACTAGCCAAAGCAACATATATATATAAAAAAAACAATAATAACATGATGGTTATTAAGGCAGCACCTCAAGGCTACGATTTCTTGGAGGGACATACTTCCTGACTCTTACTCTATCTGGCCACAAAGTGTCGCTAAACAAATCCCTTAACTAAGAGAGAGGAACAGTTAGTTTGAACGACTGGAATCTGGCATGTGGATTTTATATACAGCATCTGTTCCGACCCCCGTCTTGTTTTTATTTATAAATTTTTTTGTACCGCGTCCAATACATCTAATTTGGTACACGATTTGTTTAATATAAAACAAGTAAACCATCCTGTCAAACTTTGTCTACCAATGGTAAACGGGTGTATTGGCATACTGTATGCTTTCACTTCAAACTGTCCATTTGCAAAATATAAAGGTAAATTCATCAATATCGTTAAATCTTCTTCATTGTCATAAATTCGGTTGCTCGTCGATGCATCATTCATTATGTTTTTACATAAGAATGGCTGGGGCGTGGACACACACACACACACACACACACACACATATGTATATATATATATATATATATAGAGAGAGAGAGAGAGAGAGAGAGAGAGAGAGATACAGACAGACAGACAGACAGAGAGGACACATAGGTAAAATCCCTGTCATATACTTCAATTTGTTTTTTTTAATCAGGCATGGCTTGAATGCCAGCGGCTTTGACGCGCCAAAAGAAAACAGACCAGCAAAAAGAAGGAAAAAAGAAAGATATAAGGAACGAAAGAGAGAGAATGAAAAGAAAGAAAGAAAGAAAGAAAGAAAGAAAGAAAGAAAGAAAGAAAGAAAGAAAGAAAGAAAGAAAGAAAGAAAGAAAGGAAGCAAGCAAGCAAGGAAGGAAGGAAGGAAGGAAGAACGAAAAGGTACTCGAAAGAGTCGAACCCATGAAACTAAAATGATGAAGGTTGTTGGTACTCATAGGTTTAGCCATTCGGCCATTCCAACCAAGTTAACGTAAGTGTCGTTTTAAATGTAATATTTACTTCCTTTTTTATTATCCATATATTTTAGTCCATTTTTTTGGAAATAGTTCCCACACATTTTTATGTTATGACTTCTGAATACACAAGCTGATTATTCATTAATCACTTTTGTAATTCCTGCGGGCTGTTGTGGATATGTTCCCGGCAGATTTCAGCAGTCCGAACAGCATAGAGTCCCAGTTAATGGGTGCAGTGCGGAACTGACTCTTGAATCGGAAAACTTAAGTTCCATTAAAAGTAGCAATTGATAAATTTAATTTGCAAGAATATGCTTTCATAATCTGGGACATGGGGTCATTAATCAGGCACAAGGGGCGAAAATATTTTTTCTCGAAAACGTCATAAAGTACAAGGCAGTTCGGATGGTCCAAAAAACAATGTGTGATAGCCTTGAGTTAACGGGCTAGTGCGCTTTGCGTCTTTCAATTACAATTTCCTTTCTGGCGCTCTTGCCATGTCACAAACACATGTAAACACCCACACACACACACACACACACATACACACACACATATACATATATATATATATATATATATATATATATATATATATATATATATATATATATATATATATATATATGAATGACATAAATGTGTTTATATGTGTATAAATGACCAGTAGTCTCAAGTGCACTCCCTGGCCTTAAGCGTATTTATCTCACCGTGACCAGAATGATCTCTACCAGGTTTGCCCTGGCGGTCATTCACAGTGTTACCAGCGGAGAGTGAAGTTCGGTTCTTTTCTGATCAGTCTCATGTATATTAAGAACAAAAATGGTGGTTGTTGTTTGCTGCTGGTGTCACTAATTCAAAGTAGCACCTGCCTTCAAAAACACGAGAGATCTGGAGGAAAATACTACATATTTATGACCGAGGAAATGAGCTTTCTCAATGCCAGCCTCCCCGTGAATCGTCGATCCGCTGGCAAAAATCCCAGTTTACGAGTGTAAAAACAATCGTTCTTGTTGAAATATTCTTCTTTTCAGGACGACACAGCTTACAAACTGTCAACAATGTTATCCAATAAAAAAGAGGACGGAAAATCAGTATTGCAACAAATAACCCGAGATGTAACCACGCCATTGGGGTCATTTGAGAAACAACTGGAGGTAGGCCTGCATAGCCTATCACTGACTGTAAGCGCCCTTTGTTGAAATCAGCTCATAATTCTACAGACAATGTGTTTTCACATTTTCGCTACATAACTATTCATGGCGTTGTGTCTTCTTTGAGACCGAATATGTATATGTGCACTGTTGACATTCACTCAGGTTATCGTTCGGTTAAAATTCAACAGGATGATCGTCAATATTTTCGGCCGTCGTGGTCTTTCTATGACAACATTAAGGTCGCTTGGTTTTTACATTGCATTGACAAAAGTGACCAGTCCAAACAGAGTGTATCGGTACCTTCGTATAGACATAGACACGTCGTTAATGCAACTATATTTGCCAGATGATAAAATTGACAAGTTCCAGCGAGAAATTGGGTTTTGGGAAAACAAACGATATGCAACTGAAAGACAAATTCAAAAGTAATGCGGAACATTGATTCACTGTTGCAATATATATATATATATATATATATATATATATATATATATATATATATATATATATATATATATATATATATTATACAAGTCTTCGGTGGTTTACGGGCACTTGTACACTTCCCACAAAAAATAATATAGATATACAATGGAATGGGTCCTGCAGCCGGTTTCTGGGTCATGCCCATTGTCTGCAGGTCAATTATAATCCTCAAACCTGACTGTGGGCAGTATATACCAAGTATAGCTTTCCACAATTTTTGGGCATTCATAGCTTCCCATGATATCAGGGGCAGATTTGCTAATTTGTACATTTCTGAAACCCCCTAGGTAGTGCATTGAATTTAAGGAAAACATGGGTTATGGGCATTTTTCAACTGCCGACAAACCGAACAACTGCCCACAAGGCGGTCTACGGATTACAATTCTTCCCATATATATATATATATATATATACCCCTGAAAGCTTGTGTTTTTTAGTATTCAATTGTGTGTGAGTTTGTTTTGTTTTGTTTTGTTTTTTGTTTTTTTTTGGGGGGGGGTTGTTTTTAGTTTATTCTTACTCTTAAGCAACTTGTAATAAAGCAAAAGGCAAACTCCAACGCTTTACGGGCTCTGAAAAACATAGCAGTTATGATATGTTCTGGGCCTATTTTTTTTTCTAGCCTGAACAAAGCACATCTGGCAACGAGCAAACTATGATCCTCGGTTTTTAGTTGGGTACACGTAATTTTATCAGATAGACAGGCTTTCATTCCAAAGAGTGACTAAGTCTGTAACGGTCATAATGTTATGGCAGGCACATAGTTTAAAAAAAATCGCGTGTGCAAAAAAAACAAACAAAAAAACAAAAAAACAAAAAAAAAATCGGGTCTATTCACCTACGCAGTAAATCAAGAAAAAGATGGCACGATTCCCTTTAATAGTAATTTTGCTTTTATTTCCGATGCACCTTGAAACCGTATTTAGGTAAATTGCTAACGATATGCGCATATTCGCAAGGACCTCGACCTGACTTGTGTTGGAAATCGTTTTAACCCTTATCCCTTATTTAGGCAGAAACCGGCTCCTGCCTCTACGCTACCAACTACTTGGATACTTTAGGTAACGAAGACATGGTAATAAGTATCAAAATTTATTATTTAAAATGTTTATTGGTGTACTACGTAAAGGTGTTCCCTAATATCTACAACCATGTGTTTGTTTTTATGGGAAAATGAAGAGGCATACAAATGAAGTTGATCGGATTTCAGGATCATTCCATTTATGGCACGTAATACGCAAATTTACACAGGTACACAGCAGGAGATCATTGGATGCACACAACAGGGTTTCATTTTCTTTCTCGCAAAGTGTATCAGTGTTTTTTGCAATTCTGGTTGGTATTTACAATTAATTGTAAGTTGAAATTATTTGAGTAAAACAAAATATGTATTGGATGTGAAAATATTGTCCATTATTCCGAAAAAGTAGTGCTTTCATATTTGAAAACGTGCGACGCTGTGCCCGTTTGACAGGTCCTATAATATGATACAAAAACCAAAAAAAAACACTTTATTATCACAATTAGCTCTCATACCAAGTAATTAAACAACGTTTATCTCTATAATTTATTGGGAGTTTCGGCGGGATCATATATTTTACCAGAATTAGAAATAAAGACAACACTGTTAACATTTAGCAAGGTAATCATGCCCTATGGACAACGTCGAGGACATGGTGGTAGACAAGGTGCGTGATCATGGAATAGGGCAACCTGTGGCTGTAGCAGGGGGGGGGGGGGGCATGATCGGCCAATAGCAAGAAAAAATATTTTTGCAGACGAGATGTCGGGTAAATTTATCAAGGGCGATTCTATTACCTGTTGGGCTTGGGCTATACATGTAAAAAATATGGCAGGTATTTTGGGGGTTACCTAAGATACCTTATTACGTGAGTTAGTTTTTTTACTTAACCCTAACTTAAGTGCACTTATGACAAGGTAAGAAGAGAACAATATGTATGTATCTTTGTATCTCTCTCTCTCTCTCTCTCTCTCTCTCTCTCTCTCTATATATATATATATATATATATATATATATACACCTTTCTCTCCCCATCTTATGGGAAAGTAAAACGTGATATGCTTTGGACAGATGCTTAATGTATAAATATGATATGACATCAATTTGTTAGGTATCAAGAAGGACTCAGACACCTGTCGATGATGCTGAAATGCAGTTCAAAATCTTGTATTAAAGGCATAGGAGGACTCCACGCAGTCTATGACTCTTTCTCAGTCACTGGGCAATAGCTCTCGTGAGTAGTATATACACTTGGGGGTACTGAAACACGGGGGATTGAGACCATGGAGGACCGATTATTGTAACTCTGGTGAATAAAGATTATTTTCAATACACGTTGTATACAATAAAACGCAAGATTCCTCGCTATAAAACACTTGTGAAAAGTTCACTTTTGAATTCATGCTCTATACATGAATGTAAATACGACGAGCTGATGGCCACACCTTTAAGATGAGTCCACTGGTGTGACACAACTAAAATTATTGACCACAATTTCAACATTAAAAACAGTTGTATACTTCAATTTAAAGGTCTGACCAAAGAGGGTAGAGAGACTCTCTCTACCCTCTTTGGTCTGACTGTCATCAGCACGACGGATACTATCATAGATATTGTTCTAAATAACTGTACCATCTTAGGCCAATGAACATTTGACATTTTATATCTATTTTTTTTAAACAATGATCCACCTCAATTGCATTGTTGGAATGTCAATTTAATTTTGCAAATGACGAAAACATAAATTTGAAAAGGAACTTGAATATATTGATGAATTGTGAAGAGATAACGAAGTTATAAATCCTGTGAAAAACCGAGAACTACACGGTTGGAATTCGATGCTCTTGGGAATAATTTCAACAACTATATATGCCTGTATTGCTTTTAGTTCCTATCCACACATGTGTAAGTAGCGTTTACAATATACTGTGTTGCATTCCGTTTGTGCTGTTCAAGGAAAATGCCTCTGCTTTCGTATCTAAGGTTCAGCAATAAAGGTTCATTCATTTGTAAAATATAGACTGCCAAGGAACAGAAATGTCGACTACACATACTTTATATGTACACTGGACACTTTATTTATTTGACATAAATGCAATTCTCCTTTTTTCATGTCTGCACTGACATAGACCCTTGTGGTTCTTGAGTCGTTAATTTCTCTCTTTGCTGTATTTCAATTTGGTACATTTTCACCTTGTTTTACACAAACTTTTATCTTTGTCTTTTGACCATGCGTATCATACATCCTTTGTTTTTACAGATCACGTTTCATTCTGCAGATACTTTAGTTTTGTCATTTATTTGTTTCATCAAAATGTTTTGCTCGCGTTTCATATCACGCACTATTGATTCAAATTGGTAGAAGGTTAGTTGTAAGACAGTATCTGTTGATTACAATGTGACGTGTTGCTTTCGGGTGTTAAAACCAATGAATGGTTGTTAATAACAAGAATTTCCTAAATGCGCAAAATATTTATGACATTTAGACAACCTGCTTTAGCTTTCCAGGCAAAACTGATGTTAAAGACTACATTTAACATGGTCTGTCGTTATATTACCTTGTCAAAAATACACCTCCTTAGTGCTTCATACGCGGCAAATTCCCGGTCTTGTAAGTCACAGTCAAAATAAGGTTGAACTTGTCTTCACTGTGATTATATTTCTTACCTCCATTTGTACACGCATTACATTTAGCGACTTCACGACTATTTATGGACTATTAGGCCTGTGCCAAAAATGCATCTCCTCAGTGCTTCATTCGGCGCATGTTCATTGTTGCTAATAAATTGGCAAGTTCCTGGTCTTGTGAGTCGCAATCAAAATAAGGTTGAACTTTTCTTCAGCTTGATTATACTTCACCTTACTTCCCTAAAATATATTCGGGATCTGTTAGGATAAGAAGGCAGTTTTCTATCAGTTGATGATTCCAATAGAAAATATGGATTCAATGTTAATTTTATCTTGTATTATGGTATTTTATCAGCCATTCCAAACGGTTGGAAACAAATACTGAATGTTGTTATAATTGATTAAGTTACAAATTAAATTTTAGAAAGTAATTTAAAGAAAATAAGTAAACAGGTTAAACTTCCTAAATATGCCAAACACAAGTAATTATTAAATGGCAATTTGTTATATATTGATATTGAAGAATAAAAAGAATGGTTTCAGTTTTTTAATATTTCACATAAAGCATCTATATCAAGCCAAAATAAGACAATTTCAGTTTAAGTTTATACACATCCCTGGATTTAGGGGAACTTTGAGAAATTGTTTAGAATGAACTACCGCTTTGTGACAAAGGTCTGCAACAGGGTTTCTTTGATCACAGACTATTTATTAATTGACAGTGGTGGCTGCATGGCTCACACTGACTCAAGGTATCACTTGCACACAATTTAAAAAGAAATACATTGGACCTGCCACGTTCTGTAGCTGATATTTTACAAAATGTGTTTTAAAGTCGAGGATTTTTTTGAAGTTGAGTGTTGTTTGCACTTAACCAATTTAAAATACTACTTTTAGTTGGTACATGTTTTCAGTCAGGAGAGAGATGTGTTCGTATGATGCTTTTCATATTCATTCGCCGATAAAAATTAATAATTAGTTGTTGATGTATGTACCTTCGACTTTCGGATTTGGGATTTGCTTGTTTATTGGCTAGTGATATTTAATCATTGGTAGTTCCAGTTTGCTCAGATTTTCGGTCAGTTTTTTTCTGGTATTGTTGAGAAAATTGTTCACATATTTTTAAAGGCAGGTAATGTGTTTTTTTTTTTTTACTTCCTATGTAACATCTGATAATCTGCAGATATTCAAAGAATAATGTATTGCTTGGGCGATCTTGAAGTCTTGCTCTTATATCTCGGGATGTTAATATTGATGTGCTTGTCAAGATCTGAATGGATTCGAATTTACATTTAACTAAGAATTACTGCATTGGAATGCTTTGTTTGCCTACTACTATACGGTTTACCTGAGTGTCAGCTGAGTCCACAGCAATAGAAGAAAGTAGGCCTACACCGTCTTTGTGATATTCATAAATCTGATCCACTATACAAATGCTCCACCTCCATTATATTAACGAGTCGGAAAACACAGCCCTTTGCACATCATAGCCAATAAAGTATATGTAAACTATAGTTCAGAAAATGCAATACAGCTGGCGTCAATAGTCACTCACCAGCACTCTGGCAGTGTCGTTAAAGGGGTATTTTAGAAAAGAGGTGCTGGTATACCATTACAATTTAATACAGATATTTGTCTGATACCACATCTAGTCCGAATGTTAAATCAGAGCATTTTATTTTATATCTGAAGTGTACACGAGAATCAGTTACTAACTTTAACTGGTTGATTCAAAGAGCATATGGTAAAATAACAATCCCCAAGCATTATCGTATTTAATTATGTATTATTGCTAGTAGTTTTAGTTTCTATGGTTGTCTGGTGAGGTAACCTCTATGGTTCTGTAGTGTTCATATTATAATTGCTAATATCTGAAACTTATGTCACCAATACAGTACATAGTCCACATGAAGTCCAAATCGAGTCGGACCACTTGGAACCTTTCGCATACCTCGCCAGTAGCATGCTGTCCTACTCTCCGTTCAAAAAATGTTCCAAGAGGTACCTTGTTCGTCTACAATCAAGGTATGTTAATATGCAGCCTCCTGCAGCTCCTAACCAACCTTATCTTACTAAAGTAACTGTATCTTTTGATCAACCCAGTAGATGTCAATTAAACACTGTAAGCTTTGGTGGCAGTTAATTGGTTTATCAAGAGGCTATACTCATTTTTATTAGATTGGACTAGATAGGCCCCAAAGGTGGTTGCATATTAACAAACTTTGGTTGTAAAGTAACGTGGTATCTCTCTCTTAACAGAGGGTAGTACCTCGTGGGTTCATGCACTTTTTGTGAGGAAAATAGTCAACGTGTTGCTAAGACAATTATCTGAATATAGTGCATACAAGGTATGCAAAAAGGTTACACTTTCGGATTTTGCAAAACACAGGTACAACATTATGTAAAGAGTAAAACAAAACAAGCATAGCTTCTTCATACCTGCTGCTAAATCTTTATCAGTTAGATATGGTAAGGAATGCACTGAAAAAAGCAATCCCTATTAAGATATGAATTTTAAACTTCTTAAAATTATTGTCCACAATCAAACTATGTCCGGTTTACCACCATATTTTTGTCACTTGCAGCACTTGGGTGTAGGCAAATCTACAGACTCTGACTGAAGGAAAAATTCTGATTCGGTTGTGATTCTTTGATATTGTCTGTAATGCAAACTGTTATTTTCTGCTCTTTGTGGAAGATTGGAAATCGTATCATGAAACGTAATTTGTGACATGGTGTCAACTTCAGTGTAAATGAGTCACCTTAGATTTCATCCCTGACGACATGAAGGGCGATGCTTATGGTGGCGAATGGTGTGGATTTCGGTGGGCAACATGTCACAACTGCCAGATCTTGCAAACATTGTTCTGACATTTTAAAGATTAGCTATATATTGATGTCGCAAAGTACATATAGACAACACAGCAGAAGGGACACTGAAAAATAACCCATTTTTACATCACAATGTTGAAATGTTGACGTGCTTGGGACAGATAATCAGATGATCACCATTGCTAGACCAATGTTTAGAACACACAGAGAGCTATGCTTGGGAACATATTGTCTCTTCCTAGTTTTTCCTTTCGACTGACGTATCACAAATAGTGGTTAAAAATTTTTAAGCGCAATCTGTAATTTCAAAATATATCTTGCAATAGTACACTCTATCTTCTCGCAGCTTAGTGATAGCTCCAGCCTTGACCCTGTAGTTTGCAAATCTTGATTTGCCATAACTTCGTAAATTCACCCTTGTATTTGCATCGCCACTTTCATTTTACCTTCATTTGTACACGACACAATATGAACAGATCAATCATGCAAGTGTAATGGGTTGTTGAAACCACTACTGAGGGAAGTGAACTTTTGCAGTCATTAGGCCAAACTGCTGATAAAGCTCTGTAACCGTTTCGTCTTTTATCCCAGTCACACCAACAATCCCATTGATAGTCAGATACCAACGCACAAGAAAACATAGTCAGTTCAATGTTGTGGTCTAACTTATGTTGTGACATTGAAGAAAGGAGACTTTTTAAAATATATGAAAAGGACTACCCTGATAAATATTAGCTTGTTGTTTGTGGTCAAAATGGACACGGATCCAAGGGCTATACGGCTGGTGCACACTTTGAGCACTCTGCACAAGATCACCAGTGGTATGGTATATCAAATACGACTACATGAATAGTTGATCGATAGGCATTCCTGCAGTTTGGCTCACTCGTGCTGGTGAAGATATGCACGTTAGTAAGCTTTCTATTCCATTGGTGCATGCCTGAAAAATACACTAGCACAAAGAGGTAGTGATAGATATACAATTTTAAAATAATAAATATATCAGATAGTTAATTAAAAACACTATGTTCATCTAACTATAAAAGAAAAAATGTAGAACTTGAACATGTGTCTGTTATCAACGAGAGCCAGTTACTCTGACGAAATTAAGATACTTACATAAATGCGTAAAAAAGCAGAACGTGGAAACAAGTATGTACTGCCAAACATGGCACATGCATGAAAATTAGCTTATTAACATGTTGACAATTCCGCACAAAAACAAAAAATGTTTTAACAATCATAAATTATAATTTTAAATGCATGCAAAATGAATAATAAGAAAGGTACTGATATAAAATACACTTCACATGTTAGATAAAGTATCTTAAAAGATTTTGGTAGCTGATTTGGTTAAAATGACACAGATTAAGTGAACAAGATGAACATACAAAGAAAGAGTATTTGTTACGGTGAACTGCTATTTGACAACCGCTGCCTCTTTATGATGATGGGAACTGCTCTGATCATAGGATGTGGATATATATATATATATATATATATATATATATATATATATATATATATATATATATATATATATATATATATGTATACATATATATATATATATATACATATATATATATATATATATATATATATATATATATATATATATATTTAGGTTGCATATTTGATTTTAAAACAAGGTATATGGATCGATTTTTAAATATAAGACAGAGTCATTAGATTGTCTGTGTCATGCATACAAATGTGACTCTTGTTACCTAAATTGACTTTGTTTATTGTATATTTTATATATATTATAAAACAAAATGCCAGAGTAGTCCAGTGTATACCACATAGGCCTACTGCTTTAGGTCAATTTTAACCTTTTTGACAAAGCATGTTCTTTTTCTGAAGATTGTTTTTTACCTAAACAATTCAGCAAAGTGACCAAACTGATAGTTAATCATCATGTTCATTACTTTCAGATTCAACAGTAAATATAGTACAGTTGCATCCATCAGTATGACATTCTCAGATTTCAGTACACTGCAGTCCGTAAGTTGCAGCAAAGCAAGCGGATTAATGTGATCTTCAGCATCAAAATTGAAAACTATGATATTACCGTTAGTAGAAACTGGAGAGGATTAAGTGCCCACACTACAGAGCAAAATTCATAGGCAGATTTGCATGTCCGCCATTGTGGACCAAATGTTTGGGATTCCCGGGTCCTAATGCTTTATTTCTACTATGTGAAGGTACCCTCTTAACTTTTTTCTTTGTAAAATATACTTTATTGAACAAGCTTATACAAAGGAAAATACATGTAGGGTTATGCTATCCTGTCAAGTGGATCAAAAGTGTATAGATTAATGACCAGTAGGGGATATTGCTATTGTTGTTAACTAACACCACTATTCTGCAAACTTCAGAGCCCAAATTGCGTCAAATCGGCTTACATTGGAGTTTGACTGAGCATTTGCACTTGCGAATAAGGACACTTCTTTATCCTCATTATCAAATGTTATTGCATACCTATACGACCACAGGCGTTTTTACAAGGTTATCAGGAACAGAAATAAATCTTTCTTTGCGTGTACAAAATTCCATGACACCAAACTAAATAAAAACGAATAGTATCATCTTGCATTTTGAAATTTACCGAAACAAAAAAATTAACGAACTAAATAAGATAGTGTTTGTTCACCGGTACAGAAGGGACATTTGGTATGTTTGCGAATTTCAAGCTTGTATAACCATCAATTAACAGGCAAGATGCGATGCGTTATTTTCCATTAAATACTCCTGCACAGCGCAGTAAAATACTTATTTGACGCAGAGCCCAACACTCCAGTGAAATCTCCCACTCAACACGTGGCTGCTGGTAGACGCATGTCATTGATGCGTGACACAAACTCACAGTTGTGGAAGATTGTAAAAAAAACTGGGGCTGAGCTGTTGATAGCTTATACGGCCTTTGAATGACTAGATCATAAAATTTGGGTCTTTACACTGAATGTGTAGTAAGATTAGGAGCTAATTCAAGTTTAAAATGACGAACGTTATGACTAATCCTGTAAGTTGTGAAATACATCCAACGTTTATGTGTTCCACACAAAAAGTGTTTCGAATGGTCCAGACGTAAAGCTTCATTTTTTTTTTTCGAAATGCACACCACGCTTTGACCAGCAAATGCAAAGTTTATCTTTTAACCTGTTCGGTGTATACTAAATATTGGCGTTTCTTGGTAATTCAGTCACTGTACCTAGGAACCATAACTTAATGCATGCAAGGGCATGATACTAATTACTTTAACGTGCATAGGTAAATATCGGCTTCCCCAGTTACCAAGAACCTAGGTTCAGTGCACAATACATACAACAGAGGGGGGAGTCCATAGCCTTGTCTCATGCTACATGGAACGAAAAAATGGGATATATTAAACAATTAACGAGAACTGAACTCCAGACGTCCGAGTATAAAACTTCAATCCAACATCTGGAACTGGGTCCAAAATTAAAGGCTGCCAGAACATTATCTAGGTAAACAAGAGATATCATGTCAAAAGCTTTAAACTAAGTGAGGGCTTTTAGTGCACATTTGAAGTCATTTTGTTGTACATAATTAAAAGAATTTCGTAACATATGAAAAGAATCTTTTAAGAATCAATCAGGCACAGCACAACTTCATGAATAATAAAAAGGCAAAACGGGACATAGCTGCTGAGATATTAGTTTAGAAAAAATCTTAGAATCGACAGTAAGGAGGCTAATAGGCCTCCAATAATATAAATAATCAGCTTCAGAAGTATACTTACAGAGTATCAAATTAACACCACATCCTTGTGGAGGAGTGAGGCTGCCATTTTCATGACAATTACCAATCAAAGCAACAGAATGATTTCCAAAAAAATACCAAAATTGTTGGTAGAATTCTTTAGGTAAATTATCCCAAACAGCTGATTGGCAAGTCCCACACTCAGCACTTGTTATGGGACCGTCACAGAGGTCCCTTTCTTCTGTCATTAAAGCTAGTATATCCTTGAGGTGGCGGCGCCGTTAGGAGCGGTAACGCAGACTCTCGACTTTGACCTAAAGCAGCTTGTCTAAGTCCCTTATGTTACATGCAAAACTATGTATTTTCAATATCTCACAAATTTTAACATGATCAGGAATAATATTTGAATGTCATGAAATTGATTTTGATGCTATTTGGAGTCGTTTGTGGGTGTGTATGAGAGCACATTTTGCCCGGATTTCTCACAAAATGTCATTTTATTTTCACGGACAACATCTTAATCTGCACTATAAAGACTATCTGGAATGCGCTTACAGACATCCTGAATACGATAAGGTGAATCTGGAAGCTCAGCAAGACGTCTGTCACAAATACTATGTAGCTGAGTCAACTTTTCAGTGGCAGACCCCTTGGGTTGACTCAGCGGGGTTAAATCTAGGTGCTTTATTCCTGTCACATGCTAGATGCAAATTACGGGGGGTGGGCGCTTCTGTGGTATCTCTGACACACCACTGCTGCTGGTATCACTTTCGTGTTTCTTTGACTTAGTCACCATTAACCACCACCACCACCACCATGATATACATGTACCTGTACTATATGGTCACCATCACCAAACAAATGCAGTGTTAGCTACTTCTACAAAAAGCACAGGAAAAATACAGAGTGCAATAGTTAATAGATCGTGCAATGCAAGAAGATTCCCAATATATATAAACATACATACATACATATATATATATATATATATATATATATATATATATATATATATATATATATATATATATATATATATATATATATATATATATATATATATATACAGAGATACATATACATGTGTGCCTAAAAAGCAAGTTATTATTGCCCCCTCTAGTTAAAGAGGAAGTGCACGGCCCCATGCAGGAGTTTGCCATATTTCCAAAATATTTCACATTTTGTTTAGTTTAAAGGTATAAAGCTTGTTCAAATCATAAGGTAACCACCTGTATCAACTCTCCATGGCAAGGTTACACAGAAAAATGGGATTATTTGTCTCTATACAATGTCTCATTCAAAAGTTATGGTTATGATCGACTTTTGTTGAAAATCCAATATGGCCACCAAAATGGCCGCCCAAGAGACTCATGGGACAAAATTTCGACTTGAGAATATAAAAAATCGTTAACTAGACATCTTGAGGATTAAGAATATGTAAGTTTAGAAAATGTATTAATAGGGTGCATGGGGACCCCATTTTCTTACTAGGCTAAATGCTGTATGGATTGAACGATGGATATAACTTCACAGCATTCAAATGTGAACATTTGCCGTACAGACAAGCCACAAGTACTGGTAGTGGTAAAACTATGTCTACCAGCTATGTACATAAACATCTAATGAAGATGAAACAATGATAATTCTGGTTATATTCTTTCAAGCATGGAAAATATATGTTTAAACTATAAATGTTCAGAAATACGTTAGAACTTCGTATTTGGTCTGTAGCATCAAATTGGTTATTCCCCTTGCTTGTTACTTCTTATTGATGAGCATACAAAATACCTATACCAGGGTTGTTTTACGGGTTATCACGTTCCATTCTGTTGCATATACAGTGGTACCTGGGCAGTGGTGTATGCGACCACTGCCGTGAGAGACCAACTGCATTTTGACCACATACTGTGTGACACAATAGTCTATATTCATTGTATCTCTATCTGTGGTCAAAGACCACCTGTTGTATATGACATTTGTATCTGGGTGAAGGGGCGATCACATGCAACAGGTACTATTCTATAGATCTAATTGCGAGTATTCAAAATGCAATCATGGACAAATTCAAATGAGTATCTACTTTATTTGAAAGATCAGAGCCAGTTTGTGTTTATAGATCTTTGCAGAATGGGGAGACGGCGTTTTGGCCATAAGTGAAAAAAGCAAAAATAATGAACAAAAGCTTTTTTATACCTTTGTTTTCCATGACTCTGCAGAAGCGTGGACATTGTAATAAATTTGTCTTCAGTCACAACATGTCATCAGTTTCCAAGTAAATATTTGTCCCGTCATTATTCACATGTAATATGCATGATGTACATGTATAGTTATTACATATATTAGTATATATACTTATTGTGGCTCATTATGTCAGGGTGGGATTTTTTTTCGTTCTTTCTTTCTCTGTTTTTCTTTCATTCTTTCTTTCTTGCTATCATCTTACATGGGGAGGCACGTCGGATGTGAAGTAATATAACGCGACAGGGAGTGGTACTTCAAAAACTGAAGATTGTTCAAAACATGCACCCCTTTTCCTGGCAATTTCTGTATTGTCTTCACATGGCTATTCTGAAAGTAAAGAGGAAGCAAATTAGGGAGGGCCTAGTGGAAGGAGTCGATCCTAAGGTGCAGATGACAGAAGAAGACCTGCGTTAAAAGGTTTTTGACATCCCAGTATGCCTAGAAGGTGCCTGGCTGAGTCGAGGTGCCAGCAGTAAGCACGGGTTTGTGACCGCCAATCAGCGGACACGGGAGAGGTAGTGGACAGGCATGACATGAGTATAATGTGCAGGACCTTTAAGAGATGGAAGGACAAGGACAAAAACAGTTCATAGCACATAAACTGATATCTCAACCATGGACCAAACTGCCTCATGAACCACTCAGGCAGTGCGTCTGCCATGGAGGCGGATGGTATAATACGATTCAGTAAACCTTGGAATTGATAATGTATTGTATCGCATTTCATCGCTATTTAAGTGGACATACTTGTCAAAGTTATATTGAATAAAGAATAATAAGAAAAATGGAAAGATACCTGACCAAATCCGCATAATTGTTAAAATATACATTGATTATAATATACAGTCTACAAATTTATTATTTACATATGTTTATAGCTGCCCATAACACTTCATGTTTGTTGGTACAAGAAGAGCAACAACCAGCATTGTCAACCATTATAATATATAAGGACTGATTGTACAACAATGCAAATTGTTCTCTCGGTGTAATGGTTATAAACTTTTAGATCATTTACATGTAGGCTTATTTTGCACTTTCAAAATTTGAATTTTTTAGGGGCTTCTGAGCTGTTTACTAGATCCATGTACAAGTACAATGTGAAGTATAATCCATACATTGGTGACGGCGACTCATCTGCTTACAAAAGAATCTGAAACCCTATGGAGAAGACTTTATTGTGGAGAAGGAAGAGTGCTTTGGGCACATAAAAAAAAGAATGGGGACCGGGCTGAGGAGAGAACTGGAGAGAAACAAAGGTAACCTCAGTAGCCACTAAGATGACAAGTTCATGTGAAAATGATGCCTAACGTTTGTTGCTTTCCAGTCAAAGTTTATTCATTTTGAAAAGATAGCAAGCCAATTATGTCACTTTGGTTTTGGGGAAAAAAGAGTAAGGAATGATAGCAGTTACCATATTTACTAGATATGCTTTCAGCTGCGCATGCGTTTTTCAAAGGTTCTAAAATAAGATAAAGAGGGACAGAAGTGTCTTCATGTCGGGTGCTAAATGCAGGCTTCACTGCTTGTATGTTGGCAAGGCAGACTAAGCGTAATATATGTATCGATAACATGGAGCTTGGTCAGCTAAGGATGCAAATCATGGTATTGCGTGTACTAATATGTGATATTTTCCTCGGAACAAATGTGACTTATTGAAAGAAGAAGATGCTAAAGTTATAAAAAGATTTCTTGAATTCCAAATTTATGTCCTCACTGGTTCATTTTATCTATTTTGACATAAGCATAATCAGAGCCAATTAATTTTTAATTTAATGAAATTGAGAGAGAAAATTTTATTTTTAACATATTTATTTTACCTGGATTGCCAAGCAGTACAATAGTACTAAATGAATGGCTCTCCAGACACACAACCATAAGTGCAAAACACACAGGACAATACGTATTTATACGCCTACCAGAAGTAACAGGGTCAAATATGATCTCTAATATGCTGGTGTCATCAGCAAACAGTTTGATGTCACAAAAGATGCCAATAGTTATATTATTTATGAAAATTAAGAACAGGAGATACAAATACATGGATTCAGGTATCAGTATATGACAATATGGTTGTTACAATTTGGAAAATTACAAAAATAAAATAAAATATTAAGACCCATGCACATTTACAAAATCTTCACACATGAAAGTAAATGTTCTCTTCCTTGTAGGAAAAGTCCTTTCCGATGGAAAGTATATTGGTGGTCATGGGCGACTGACACTGGCAGAGGTCAATGCCCTGCAGACCTTCTATGGGATTGGCCTTTGGACTTTTGCACGGGACGCAGCAGCCATGTCCAAGGCAACAAGACAAAGCACTGGGCACAAACACTTACAGGTAAAATGTGAAAATTGTTGAATTTAAAATTTGTGATGTCCCGAACTAAAAATTAAATGAGAACTCAAAATTAAATGAGTATCTTTTGATTATAGTACTTTGGTATATCAAGATCAATATCATGTAGAGTTGTTTGTTTGGACTTGATAGAGCTGAAATATTGGGTTAAATATTTCAATAATATTAGGTTCGTACGTTGGACACATTACTCTTATGACTTGAAACATGTTAACTGTATGATATAAGAATACACAAACCATATAATTTTCTTTTAGTCATTGATTTTGATACTTTGTGTTTTCCTTTTCCTTTCCGAAATACCAAAAAACTGCATATACTGTAGAAGTTGCCTGCCCCACCCCCGCACCCCTACTCGAATTCACAGGAGGGCTGGTGACTTTTTTGTGCAATATGTATATATATATATATATATATATATATATATATATATATATATATATATATATATATATATATATACATATATACATATATATACATATATACATATATATACATATATATATATACATATATATACATATATATATATATACATATATATATATACATATATACATATATACATATATATATATATATATATATATATATATATACATTTCCCCCGCCCTTGAACACTCTGAGAAAGCACAAAACTTGATTCATTTAGCAAACCATTTATTTTGCATATATAATTTGTGTTGCCGGCCGCCTGTTCATCCCCTGGCCCCCTGCTGTCACAGAGGCGATTCAGCCACTCTTCAAGAAGCTTGCAGACCCAGAAATTATAAAGTCATGCAGTCGGGCAGTGACACAAAATGCCAAGGAGTCCTTGCACAACGTGGTTTGGAACATAGTCCCAAAAAACCAGTACCACTCGCCAGAACAATCAGCTTGGGATCGACGTGGGGATACTATGGTACAACAGAGGCAAACTGGCAACAGCAGCATTCCTGTTTGAGGAGGATAATGTGAGACTGGTTGGTGATGCAAAGGCCAGAATAAAGTGGATGGACAGTTGAAGGCTGCAGGATTGTGCCGGCAAGGCCAATAAATCGGCAAAGGACAAACGTAAAGCGCACAGGCAAAGCCAGTCCTCACGGCTCGATGCTTTTAAGGAAAATGAGGGCCCCATGTACACATTAGGCAGATTCTGTGCCAGTTAAAGTGTCGCTGTGCCAGGCAAACGAGCCCCGCCGAAGTGCCGCATGTGTGGACAACCACGTAGAGCCACACGAAGGTGTGCACCCAGCCAGATCAGGACAAGCAGTGAACAGTATAGATCACAACGATTAATACATTTATGTGACAATTGGCATTGTACTTTGGTTGGCATTATCAGTTATAATTGACATCACCTGTATAATAGGCACTCTTACCCGTATTTAGATACTGTCAATTTCAAAGAACCGGGTTGATGCACAGTGGAGCATAGAGAGATGTGCCATCTCCCATTAGTTGATTTTCATGATGAATAAAATTGTTGTAGTTTGTCCTATTGATGGTTTTCTTGAATCTTGAAGCTTATGTCAATAAATCATTTCTCAACTAGGATACATTAAAATTACCACCCTGGGGCAGGGGCGCTGCAATCGGCGCAGTTGCTCTCTAATGTTGGAGGTAATCTTGCACAGACTTCCATTGTCACTCACTTCCGCTACCATGCTGGTTGCTGTATCAGGTACGTAATCGGGTAAATTTACTGCTATGAACAAAAATAAATCATATAACGCCCGTCTTGTGCCCAAAATATTTCTGTAAGACAATATGCCTCACGTTTTGATGGAAATTATATGAATTACATGCTTAAATTTCTAATTAACAGCATAAGTAGGTGGCCGATTTAGGTGGCGCCTTGTTGCTAGGGAACTGTACATTTTGAGTGCGGTTTCAATTATGTTCAGAATACGGCCAGTTTTCCAAAATGTAAAACGAAGGCACTATAGCTAGGTAATTACGGTACTTGTTACCTACAAACTAACTTCGATTTCATGAAACACAAAAAAATTGAACTGGCGCTTTGGATCGACGGTCCTTTATTATCCCCCATGCCTCTTTGTAAATAAACCTGGGCCAAAGCACATTTATATGCCTAGTGATGGTACCTCACCATTTACAAATGTTATAGTGAATTTAATCACTAGTGTTCACATATCCCTGTTTGATATTGCCAAAGTATGCACTAGAATTTAGATTAGAACTACAGGTAAGGAACTGGTAACTTTTCAGTTGATCCAACTATAGGCCCACATGGCTTAATCCTACACTAATCAGTTATGTCCTTTCCTATACACAGGGAACAGCACTCCGACTCTGTGCATGTGCTGTGTAACAGTGTACCATGGCCATGGGAGTAGGCAGGAGTACCAGGTAATCACATTCACAATCATCTGCACCTAGGCTTAATCAATCAACTTAATCAAAGATTCCAGGCAGGCCTATATTACAACAATTAGCCTAATTGTTATGGCACTTCAATTTGAACTGAGGCCTATGGTACTGCATTTCTTTTATGCTGCCCAGAAAATGATGACCAATTGCAAAATATGGAACCTAGCTGAAGCCTAAAGAATATTTCTCTATATTTGAATTGTAGCGAGAATGTTAAAATCTAGTGACCATTGTCAAAATAAGTCTGGCCATATACCTATCTGGAGGCTTACAACCTATTCAAGTGGTACTGACTTACAATACTGCATTTCAACACTAAATAAAAATCTGCTGAAATGCATTTAATTTTGCTTTAATGCATGAACTATCCAGATATAACTCTGTTGGCCGAAATGCACTTAACTGCATACAGGGCCAACTGTAATAAAGCTTACTCTGTGGGTATCTGAACATTTTATGCAGAAATGTTTCTACAACGTTACACCATTTTCCATGGACATGTGTGAGATTGTGAAGGGTTAAGAGCTGACAGCAGAGTGGTCAAGCAACAACTGGGAGTCATCTACACAAACTAGTGTTATGTACCCCGTCTCGCAATATCAGGTAGGCCTATATTTACCTGGGAAGTTCACAAGTGTGATAAGTTAGTTTCATATGCCAAATACTCCTGAAAATGTCTTCAAATAATTACAGGTCACATGCAATTAGAGTTAGAATTGTGTCGGTAAAGTTTGGCAGATTGACAAGTGGCTTCCCTGATATACTTTTGAAGTATAGATAGTGCAGCTTGAATGATACCTTTCACCATCTGAACATTATGTACAAGTGGTAGTACGTGTACCTAATTGTCCATGCTTGGGCAAGTTTAAACTTGTTTATTTTACATGGATTGGGAAGCAGGTGGAGCTTATATAAATCCCTCTCAATGGGACAGATGCTAACTAGTGTATTTTCAATTTTTCCTTATGCTTAGCATAATTTATAGGTAAGGTTGTGGTGGTAAGTCAATTGATTAATTGATCCCTTTATTGATCAAGAGATGCCCTTTGATATGATAATCAGCGATCATCTATGCTAATTGATTACTCAAAAGAAAAACAAAGAATCAAATTGGATGTTTTATGCTCAACAAAATATATAACAAAAGCATCTTTCAGCATGTCAACACTACCTAACTTTTCCTTTAAATGTCCCTGCAGTATAAGTAGAAAGTATCATATTGAGACAAAACATAATCAATAATTGATAGCTTATATCTTGATAATTAGTTACTCATTTTATGACTGATACACAGCACTTTTATGTTGACAGATTAACTAGTATGTGGCTGACAAAAATGACATTCTGTTGAAGCACATGTTATAAAACTTGTTAACTCCCTAAATGTTATGTATCAATCTTGCACCATCTTCCTTGTATAGGTAGCAGCTTTGGCCAGTGGATCACAGATGTAGGCCCACAGCTGACAGCCAAGTCAAAAGCTGGGAGTCGTCTATTTATGCTACACCAGGTAGGCCTACATGAAACAAAAAAAAATTAACGTTTGTGATGATTTGTTCATTTGGTCCCAGAAAGTTTCATTTGAAGCAAGGGATTATAATTTAGATCACTTGAATTCAGTGAATGTAAGAAAAAAACTACTGTATGTGTGTAGCAGTCCAGCTGTGACACAGTGATATACAAAATAATAAAATGGCATTTAAAGAAAATAAGAGTGGGTTTGTCAACAACTACATAGTCATACACCAAATACAAACAGAACAATTACGCAATGTTGCTGGTATAGGCACATTGTACCCCCAAAATAGAAATAAATCTCCCCAAGTAAGGCCAAATGAAAAAAAATCTTTGGTTTTTTTCTAAGGCACCTCCCTCATCACTTGAAACCCTGCCTCATGGATTCTTTTTATTGCCAAAATGAATTTTAAAAAAGAATGCCTCACCAGTTTTTCTTGAAAAGTTGCCTTTTTCTATGTCCTTTGGCCTGTTTGTCTTAAAAAAAAAAGAAAAGAAAAAACAAACTCCCTCCCTCATTTCTTTTAATAAGAACCCGAGAACCAGAATATGTTTTTGGAGAGCCTAATAGTAATAGTACAGATGATTGTTATTTATTTTGAGAAATACTCCCATGTTAACTAAACAGTATTATATCATTAGGCTCGTGGCACATCTTTGTTTTCAAGTACTTGCATATATTCAACAACCAAACACATTTAAAAAGAGTGTGCTAAAGAAAACTTTTTGACGTAATCATCTCGACATTCCTATTCATGATGGACTAGGTTTTTTTGTATTTTTTTTCATGTAAATTTTGAACTGATCCCCTTCCAGTGTGTAATAGGGTGCTCATTTAAAAGCATTAAAAAATCTAATTTGGTTGTATGTATTACTATTAAGGTTAATATGGTGTTTTGTTGAATGGGTGTCAATTTGCAATAATATGTGGAAAGGGTAGGTTTTATTTATTCAAAATCCTGGTTTTCATTTTTTTTCTTCATTTTTTTCCTTTCGCTAGCATGCATGCAGGTATATGTACTTGTACCCCAAAGTTTAAGTTTACATAGTTTCTGGTGTACATGCTTACAAATTTGTAGATTTGAACTGTTAACTAGATATTCCACAAGAAAAGGCCATAATTAGCAATCAAAATATCTCAAACACTGATAAAGCTAGGTATAATTGATGCCAGTTTTCAGGGATTAGCATGGATTTCAAAGTTTTATTCTGCATTCAAAGTGGATGTTTAACGTAAGTAGAATAATTTAATGTCACTGTGGCTGAAGTGAACCTATATATAGAAGAGGTGGGGGGAGGGGGGTCTTTCAGGTTTCTTTTTCTTTTAAAGATTTGCCGTCTATTATGCATGTACACCTATAATGAATTACTCTACAAGGTACACAATACACAGTTTAAATTTAAAGAAAAATAATGACAGTGATTACATGTATACTTAATAGTCATATAAAACAAACTATGTTTAAACTTGTATGCATGAACGCATATTTGCACATGTATGACCCATTTTCTGCAATATGATCTGCAGCTTGTTCCATATTATTGCTGTTGTGTTTTCAGGGTTTGTGTCAAAATGCTTGTGTTCAAGGCTCTGCAGGATCATAACGACCTTCCTGAAGATTCACCTGATCCTACATTTGAGACAGAGAACATTCTTCCCACTACTAATACACCATCATGTAAACCTGGGCGGTTTCAGATTGGAAAGTGGGCAAAAGAAAAGAAAAGAAAGCAAACAGATGATATAGATGTCAATCCCTCTAAAAAATTAAGAGTGAACAACTCAAACTTAAATCTCTACAAGAAGAACATGCAGACACAAAGAAAAGGTATGATACACTGAGAGAAGAGTGCAACAGATTAGAAGAATTTCAGGCCCATCAACGCCTGTCACAGTGGGAGTCTATATGTAGTATCCAACAGGAAGTGACTGAGAAGGAGTTATATGTACAGCATCTGAAATCAAGTGTAACACCACTGGAGAGAAAGCAAGGAAATCTCTCCCAGGTTATCAAGCAGATGGAAGAAAACATAGGAAAGGTAATGAAACTGGACACTTAAATAAACCTGTACAGGTTTATAAATATACATTAATAAATAAATAAAAGAAACATATCATCACTCCCGGGGGTACTTAGAGTAGGGTCCCTGCCCCCATAAGCACCCCCCATGCTTTTAATAAGCTGGAATGAAGTAAGATATTCCACATTTTCAATAATGTCAACTAATTTTTTCTGCAATTTTGCAAACACCAAAATGAGTTTCTTTTATTTAAATTTTATAATCAATCACCCTGGCCACTAAAAAGAATAATACTGTATGCCTAAAGTATTATTGCCTCCTAAGCAGACTTTCTTGGGGCGATACACTATGTTGGCCCCCAGCGAAAGTCTGCCCGGCCGTGTCGCAATACCATTTCAAGAGGCAATTAGCAGATCTGGCGATAACGTTGTCAGGCGCCGCTGGGCCAATGAATTGTACTTCACTTATCGTGAAAGTTGCCTACTGCATTATTAATGAGCTGTGCGTCGTCCAATCAGATGCGAGCAATACGTCACTTCCCACACAGCAGTCAAAATAACTCCACGAGGTCGAGGACCCAAGGGAGTAATCCAATTGACGCCTTCTCAAACGTGGTTTACCTGCTTGTGTATCTGTGACTTACTGGAGTAAAAGATGTCAGAATGGAACAGGGTGCTGTGTATTGCGATCGGGAAATGTTCCTGGCGTCACCTTCACCCAGAATACAAGACGACACTCCTAACTTGCTCAGTTCTTGCTGATGAGATTTCATTAGACTTACGAGCAGGCAAACTAAGATTACTGCAGGTTTGGCTGGAATAGGCGTTTTCCGTTTCACCAGGTCAGGTATTAGTTGGAATATTCGGCTTTTTCCACTGCCTGTTGGTAAAATTACAAAAGTGTCTTTCTTCTCAACAATAACATTAAATAATTCTTGTTCCTGGTGTTTGGTCGCCTGATTACTCCCATCTCTTGCCAACAATCCTCAAGAACTTCCCGGATTTTTTTCTCATCCATTTTTTCCTTTTTTTTACGTGACACTGACGCTGTTCGTGGGCAGCTAATTTAGTAATTACAACTGGGCTGAGTGCGTAACACAGTTGCCGTACATGGCAGAACAGTAGCTGAATCAGGGATCACATTAAGCTTGCGTCCTGCGTCATAGACGCAAAAAATAAAGAAATGACGCTTGGAAATTAATAAAACATTGTCATTTTGCGTCTCTGTGGACGCACGCACAAAAACGCGATGCATTTTTGAAAGATACAACTGCAAAAATTACCCCAAGCGGTCACGGTGTTTTGTATCGACCATTGAGGCATTATCAATCTCGTGATTATTTATTATACTGATGGAATCCTCTGATGTTCGTCTTTCTATGTAACAAGCTATCTTATTTGCTAAGAAAAAATATTCGTGGGGTATCCCTCCAGAAATTTTGCCAGGATGGGAATGGATGGACGTCACTTCACCTCATTATAAATGCTGAGAGCACTTCCAGGCTCCTCATTGCGTGGATTTGATCACGTGCCGCTCACTGTCCAATCAAAATCGTTGTTCCCCATGTGCTTCTCTCATGTCCGCAATGTTGGGAGGGTACAAGTCGTATCACGCAAAGATTATTGGACTAAGATGTTAAATTTTCAAATCACATTTTCACCAAGAAGAGTTCCATCGATAAAATCTAGACCCAGATAAAGGTACGAGTGAAAATTCATTATGGACGGCAAGGAAAAAACGCAGATTAGTCATCGCAAGGTTACACGTGGACGAAGCGAAATTTTGCATCAGCCGGCCTAACAGCGTAACACGATGTTGTTCATCACTGTCTCCGTTGGTTCACGTGGTTATTGGTGTTTACTGAAACAAAATTTGGTTGTTTTGATTTCATTGAAATGTTTGATTGGAACAAATCTGTAGGAATTAAAAAAATTTATGATCGAAGGCCGGAAAAATGTATAGCGGAAAACCACGCCTGGGTGCATGCCCGTGACAGGCTGTGTTCACTCGCTCGTGTGTTGCACGGCTTGTGGGCCTGCCATGTTGCTTGGTGAATTAAGTGACTGCAATTAAGATCAGACTCTTAACACCGCCTACAGTATCAAATTTTTCAGGTATATTGAAATAGAAAGTGCACAGAAATATAAATCATATAATTTCTGACAATTTCGTCACGTGGAATCAATCGCAAAAATAACAGAACCCAGGCATGTTCAATCACGCATGCCGCTTGTTGTGCAAGCGAGTTAAAAAACTGTCCAGTGGCACACGGTGTACAACACCAGATACTGGCACAGTGGCAGCGTGCTAGGGGTTAAGCCACATTCACAACCAAATTTTTGGTAGACCAGGGATGTGCTCTACAGACTTAGTCGTAATAGCAGGTTCCTGGGTAGATTGAATCCATCCTTGGTACCTTCAACAACTTTTAGACCCTTTTACATCAAGTTGGCATATTGGTAACTTTTTATTCAATCTTCAATTTTATAATAATGAGTTACCTACGTGAGCATACAGACCCTATGTTATGTTCGTTTCTAGGCTTAAGTTACATGCATGTTTTATATATTTATCATTGAGATATATGTTAATTATACCAAATAAAATCAATCAAATTACATGAAATGAAGTCCAGTTTACACAATTTCAGACTGGACCCATAGATTCAGTTCATGGACCCACTATTTTGCCTTAAAATGGAGAAAAATGAGTCCAACGGACCCACACTGAAAAATCCTTAATGTGACCCCTGCACTGGATATCGCACAGCAGAGGTGTAAATCCCGTTACCCCCATTTTGTTGTTCCCACCTTCCCAGCAGGTGAACCCCAACAGTTAATTGAGCGGCGTGTGGTCAATACCCACTGGGCCGTGTAATAGCCTAGAAACAAAATGGCGCTCACAGAGTCACTATCCCACAATCCACTGCGCGCATCCCCACACCTGGCCACTTGCTGGCTGCGATGCCAGGACGGCGCTGTCTGCTTTCAGACAGTGACGCTGCCAAAGAAAGGCAGACGTTCGCTGGGGGGTAGTAGACCGCCAAGAACGGATGTTTAGCAGGCAAAAAGTATTATCCCTTCTCAATTAATTTAATAATAAGTTATGCAAATGATTACCGGTATTACATAGCATTATACTTTTCTGCTTCATACATACACGCAATATTGGGACATGTAAGTTTCAGTGGGCCACATTTCTAACTCTGTTGACAAACTAGATTGCTCTGCATTGGTTCATTTATGCCTATTGCATTAGTTTTGCCTGCTTAGTTGAATTATGAAGCCATCAACTCCTCATATTATGACTATCGGACTTGCAGGCTATAAGAATAATCAGGCGGCTTATAGCAGCCAATTGTTAGTAATATATGTTCTGCCTATTCTAATAGTTGTCCCCTCATTTGTAGCAAAACAGATCACCAAGCCAGGTTACAGCACCACCAGTAACACACAAGAAGGTTGTGAAAGTTGATGACACCAACACCGACCACCTCTTGGGTTTCAGTAAGTCAGGGGAGAGGTACCAGAGGGAGAAAACAATAGAGGCTGTAAAGGTTGTGAATTGTACACATACAGCAGGCAGTAGTGTGCCAATGAGCATCTTGTCTGATCAGTGTGTTCAAGATGCACTTTGGCACACTACCGTACATACTTGTACTGTGAAAGATCTAGTTTCGTATGTATCAAAATCTACAAAAATGCAAAGAAAAGTGCTTCCAAGATTACCAACTGTAAATCCTGCAAGAAGTCTTGTGATGCGCATAGCTAAAAGTGCCACACTTCTGTGTCATGGTGGGCTTCTGAGCAAAGCAAAATATCAAAACTTACGAAACCATGAGAAAAAACAACCTGTTAGCTCCCATCTTCCATACAAATCACTAATGTGTCACTTAAATGACCTGCACTCATTATCACTTAGTGCAGTCCATCTCAAGGATATCCAAGGCTGTGCAAGGGATATTGAGACTTTGCTGATCAAACTAGCTTCAGTATACCTTGTTCAGGATACCACTTTCCCTGATGACAAGATATTAGATTGGTTTGGTAAATCCAAGGGAACCTTAGTCATTGCTCTTGGGGCAGATGGTGCACCCTTTGAGAAGAAGGTAAGTGCCATGTCTCTTCTGTTATCAATTATGAATGTCACCCGCCGTCTTGTCATTGGAGGAAACTGTGAGGAAAACTCCCCAAAATTTATGAGTCATGTCTCTAACTTGTTTGAAACATTACAGCAGGTTGAGGAAAAATTTTACCTGATTGAAGGGGTCCAGTGCACTTTCAGGGTTGGGCTGATTGTGTCTGATCAAAAATGGCCGTCTAAGGCAGCAGGAGAATTGTCAAATTCTGCCACCTATCCATCCAGCTTTGGTTCAGGTAGGTTGTCTGACATGAACTTAATTGGGGGAACATTTGGCACTGAGCACAGCTGTACATGGAAACCCTGGAAAATGGAAGACAGACGTGAGACTGCCAGGCAGGTAAGAATGTTTAAAACTAAGCTCAAGGATCCAGGTAGCATGAGCAACAGGCCAAAGGTAACCAAATTCATTGCCTCCTTGGGGTCTCGTCAGGAGTTTATCCCCCCGATTGGTAGGTATGCTTCATTGGCATATGTAGAGCCCTTGCACTTGACCAGCCTAGCATGGCAAAAGTGGAACAGTGAGGTGTTGTCAATGGTATTGGATCGGACTGATGGCAAGCTTTTACAGCACAGTAGCACAAAGGTGCTCCCTCCCACATGTGCATTGTCCAGGTATTTGGCCCAATTAAAACAAATTTGTGCCAAGAGGGTCCATACCCAGTTATGTAGGTGGTGCATTGAGTCACAAAATACGAAACCACATATCAGATTTACGGGTGAAGACTGCAAAAGGTTCTGCCATGGTTTTGACTGCATCATACAGTGTCTCCTAACTGGAAACCAGCAGGCAGGCTATCCATTGTATGTGATGTCTTACATTGGCTAAGTCCTGCGTGAATGTGTATCATTGATGACTGGGTACTACATAACTCAGGATGATGTTGAAGACTTGGCTGAAGCATGCACACTGTATTACAATGCTCATGACCTATTCAGAACTGTCAATCTTACAACATGGACCATGGGTTATGTAGTGCCTGCTCACACAAGGGAACTCTCTGCTCAGTATGGGTATGGTCTTGGCTTGAATTCATTGCAGGGCAGGGAAGCCAAGCACCAGCAACTCATGAATTACATGGTGCACTCTAGTGGAACAGAGGCTTCAAACAGGTGGGAAATTGTATTTAGACATGAGTTTGCAGAATTGATCTATATGAGAACCTTGGACCCTGATGATGGGTATAAAAAGAGCAGGAGTCACCTTAGAAGCATGGCGTCATTTACAAAATTTGAAAGGGAAAAATTCATTCCCCTGAAATTCATGGACAATGATAGCACGTGCTATTGTGGACTGGCACGGGTGAATCACAAATGTCCAGTCTGCTCTGTGGTTCCATTGGCTAATATTGAGAAATATTGCAAAGTGGGGGAAATCACTGATGATGTCAGAACACAAATTAACATGATATAATTAACCAGCTGCCATATATTTTAAAACAGAATTCCAGATCATAAACTTCAAGAAAGGTGCCTTTCGAACAGGTATATTTACTGTTTGTAGTGTCTGAGTGAGTGCATCACTGTATGCATATTGAAGATTTTCCCCGGAAAAGCTTCAAAGGGTAGCTTGATTTCCAACTTTCACCAAAATTGTGTAGATTTCAAGAATTGCAGCCTTATTATCATACAGTCCCTATTTGTCACGAATGAATGTTTACCTAGATTCAACTAGTTTTTTACAATTTAGGCCTAGTACTGATTTCCAGATGGTATGCACTAAATTTTGTTCAAAATGTGCTTTTAAAGTTGCAATGTGCTGCAATTCTGTATAATCATTAATGGGAAGGGTAAATAGCAGCCCAGGAGTGTGTGTGTGTGGGGGGGGGGGGGTAATCTTGCTTTAGGCAGGGGCAGGTATAGTGTAGGCGCCATGGGAATGACCCCCCTATTTTCTACACGATATCGAATTTTGAGCCTCTTTTTGATATCCTGAGGTTTGAAGATTGACCCCCTTTTTCAGAAACAAGAACAAAAATACTGCAGTATTTTTATGGCGACATTTAAGACTGACAACTTTAAATTACATGTGTGGCATATTGATTATTATCTTTTTTCTGTGGAAAAGTAGCATTTTGGCCACCTATTTTTTTAAAAATGTATGTAGAACATAGGGTTCACCACCTCAAAGGCACCTCTCTACCCTTCCCAGGGGTACCCCCCATTACAGCACAACAATTTATAGGGCTACTGGGTTCCTGGTAGAACACCAATATTGAGTTGCAATGTGAAATCAGCAATAAATACAAAGATTGTAACTTAAACTTTTATTGCGCAGTTACTCCTCAGCTTGTTGCACTGCAAGTTGAATATTTACTCTTTCAGTGCAGAATTTGAGACTATATCAACAGCTCTCCTTGGCACACTTTGGGCACAACATGTCCAATGGCACCAAGGAAAGCTGTTGACCTGGAAAACCTTATTCCGTGATGGGCACTGAAAGAGTTAACTTCACCAATCACTTTGTGTGAAATGGCATCAAGAGACTATTTGTTGACTGGTGTTTCATTATTGAAAAAGCCATTAAGTCACAGGCAAAAGTTGCTATATTATGTATATATCTTGCTGAAACACCTCATTCTGTCTGAAAGCCAGATCGAGTCAACAGCTTTCATCTGCATATTCTGCCAGAGTGTAGCGATGAAAATCATTTTTTTAACCTGTCATCAAAACACATGCCAACACAGTCACCTGTCATGACTGGCACAACCCAGTCCTACTGTCCAGTAAGGCTGAACATGCTGACCCATAATTGATGATATCACAATACCATGTAATGTCTAGATGTCCCCTAGCAACGTTAAATGGCCCTATATAAAGGCCATGCACACAACGCAGCATTCAGTTTTGATTGAACCACATAATTGTGGAGTTGCAAGATTTCAACCCTCTGCACTAACGGCCATAAGATTAGAGTTATGCTCAACTTGTGATCAATCATTACTCATTAGCCTCTGATGAGTCCAGTGAAGGACGAAATGCATCAGGCTTATTTGGCACACATTGTATCTGTTCTTATCAACACTTGCCTAGTCTTCTTACCGATGAAAATCACTCCTACCATTTTGATGTGGTACGTTGTATTTTTCAAAGAATATGACCAGGCTTCTTTAGCAATCTGAACATTTGAAGTCAATTTTGGATACACCATATCTGCTGATGTAATTGTACTTGGACTTTAAATGTAACCTTCCCTTCTTCTTGCTGTAACGGATCAGAACTGGTTTACTTTGGGTACATACAACATGTGCCCTTTCCCCAGTGGTAAATGTTTTCTGCAGGAAGAGATCTCTTGTCATATATGGCTCAGAACATCCCACATTGACCATATTGAAGAGACACTTCAGTATTTCTATATGGGTGAACTTTAGATAGTCCGTGCAGCTAGTAGAATGGCACTCCAGTTCAAAGAAAGTAGTCTCACATATCTGCTTGATTGCATGAAACACCTCAGTGGATAGATCCCTGTGAATGGACACCTCAAATGGTCTCCTTGCATGAGCTGCCCGCAAATGTTTGTGGATAGCTCCTATCCAAAATTTCAATTCAGCCTGAACCATTGGATAAATCTGCAAGCAAATGTGAATAGGAACTTCATGTTGATATTGATATAACTTTATTCATTAAGCTAGTAATTATCTATGAAGAAAGTGCTACTTGAAGTCTTTATTCAGATAGGAAAAATAACAGTGAGGTCTTAAATGTGGTTTCATAATACATGTACATGCTAATATTAATGGAAAACATGGTCAAAAAGTCACAATCATCTGTGCATCGCACAAATGATGTACATATGGAACACATGATAAAATAAACAAGGTTTTAAATCTGTAAAAGACGTATGTGTATAATAAAATTTGATGGAAAATTGAGGTTTTAAAATGCGGTTTTGTGACAATTGTCTTGTTGCAAATATTGAAAAAGAAACTGTCAACAGTTATCTGTACACATGTTAAAAAACACAAATGATATATACAGAATGAAATATTATCTGAACCTGTAAGGAACTGTTTGTTTGTTTGCTGGCAGCCCCAATTTAATATACTGTGGAACATATTTGTTAAAAACCACAAAGTGGTAGCTTGAATGTTCACTTTCTGTGACCTACTGGTATAATATATTTTAAGATATTTACAGAGATAGTATTCCGAATTCAGGAAAATTTTGCATTAAAAGATTTTCTTGCATATGATGCTGGCATCATATCAGACTACTTATTGGTGACTATATGGTTTTGGCATACATGTTCCACATATCTTAATTTTGAACATTCAATTCAAGAATAAGCTTTGAACAGTTTTTATTCACTCAGGCTCTACCTCTTTGAAAACATAGCATGGCACCATATATTATTGTGGCCCATTACACCCTTATACCCGACAGAGTTGACAGCTGTCCAATGCAGGGCTTCTTCTGTCACTCACCAATGTAGCCAAATGCTATGATAAAACCCCTCTGGCTATATTTTTCATGATTGGCTAATGGTTAAAAAATATGAGTGTACCAAAAATTTGTTTCTGCACACAAATTTGGCTACCAAATTAAAATTTTCAGAGGAAGCCCTGCAATGTACAATCTACTGTTAATTCCCATAGCGTGCCAAGGAAGGCTGATGATCAATATTTTTTTAATATTTTATTTGATCTTAATTCATATCAACAATTTCTCCAAATACTGCAAAAACTAATTCATACAAGCAGAGGACATTTATTAATAATCCTCCAAGAAAACAAAGGATTAGTAACAATGACTTTACACACATCACTCTACTTAGAAATTAAATGGACACTGTAGTGAAAATTCATAACTTCTGAGCTGTTACTTGTTTCAAATATTTATACAAATCAAGCACTACAACATTTTTTTCCGAAATAGATGGCCAGAAAATTGTGTTTCTTTTTATGAGGGTTGTGATGTCACAGAGGCCAGTGGCTGAGGTTTTTTTTCAACTACTGGGTGATTTTTGTTTTTTTTTTCGGGGGGGGGGGGGGGGAGAGGTTATGACATAAAAAAAAGAGTGATTACCAGTGTAGAGAAGCACATTTATTTGCTACTTCTTAAATTTTGTCAGCTTTTCATGGCAAATACACATGCTCTTCTGTACACTGCATATCATTAATTTTGTAATCACCCAGTAGCCAAATTCACAATGACCAACCTCTTTGCCCTGTGTGACATCACGACCCCAACTTACATATTATCTCACTGGAGAAGAAAGATTATGTTGCTGGATTTGGAAATATATATGAGATAGGTAACAGCTCAGTAGGTATCGATTTTGACCACACTGCCCCCATGAATTTGTATTTGTCTACTTTTTTTCACCACTATCAGAATTGGGGGGGGGGGGTAGTGTTAAACTGCAGCTCAAATTATGTAATGATAAATATCCCCACACCTGTTGGCGTAATTAGCCCAGGCCAACACTGATAAATCAACATGAAAGTTAATGAATGCAGTATTATTTTTCCTGTGGTTATATATATCCAACAACAGAATCTTTGGCCATAACTGAAACTTTTGTCAGATTTATTTAATATTCAGGAATAGGCCTATTTGTTTCAAAATATTTTTTTCAGTTTCAGATTATGGGCACTAAGGTCCATTCACATTTTGCTGGCTGTCTTGTGTTAATTTATTTACACATATCGTTATCCAGTTAGGCCTATATACACTATGCATCATGCACTACGGTACGTCTTCTTGACTATATAGGTATAGATTTGTGCTCCATATTATTGCAGAGTAAGCACTTTCTGTGCTACATAAGTGACAAAAATTGACGTTGTAGGTACAATCATGAGGACTACATACTACAATGAATGCTTTTGTTGTGTTTACAAGCACATTTTATGTACCTGGACGAGGCCAAATCTGCTCTGATGCATGGACGTCAAACATGGAGTGTGATGTCTTGCAACAGCACTTGCCAGGGCGCTCATCTCTGCAAACATTGGATTGACATGCTCCTGTATTAATCGGTTGCCATCGCCTATGAAAGTACACACGTTGTCTCTGGAAGTCTACAATCCATTTTTGACTTCTTCCACCACATATTCATCATCCCAACTCCAGAATTTTGCATTGAATGTGGCCATGTGATTCCCTATGGACGCGGAGCGCACCATGATGCATATGAGTCAATAGGTCAAAATATGGAGGGTATTTCTAGCGTTCGCCCACAGAAGATCTTTCTCCACTAGGGCTCGCTGCCCCAGTGAGTGCAAAAACAGGAACAACATACACACACATTATATATGTATATATATATGATTCATTTCATACCATTATGTGACAAAACTGTAATGAACAGCCAGCATTATCCCAAAGAAGTCATTTTATGAAAATAAATGGGGCGGGCGGGGGGTATGTAGATTTCCATATGGCAGACCAAGCTCTAGTTTTTATCTCCTGCACATAACAATACTATATGTGGACTATAAAAAAGTTGGTCTGTGTCCGGCAATAATTCAGGTGCAATCCATTCATAAATCTATCTTTTATGGTCTGGGAAAATAAGGACCTTGCTGCTCAATTGAAAAAAAAAATCAGCACACACAGCATGTACATTAATTTTTACAAATTTTATTTACATGAAAACTATTTGCGCATGTTCCTATCACTTTATCACCAAAAGATTCCATTGTATTCTAATCTAACTTGGTACAAACAGCACTGCAAACCTCGGCCATCTCAACTCATGGAACCCCCCCCCCCCCGACCTGTAAAGGTAGTATGGTGCATAGAAATGCCAGGATCTGGGCAGAGTAGGTGTACTGGCAGCTGTCGGGACCCACTTCATTTTCCTGGAAAAAAAAAAAAAGAAAAGACAGCGTGACTAGTTGGTTAACCCCCCCCCCCCCCCCCCCCGGCATTTACTTTATTGTATGTAAAATTGCTCATTTGCAATATTGACATACTGCATTATATTTTTGAACAACACCTAGATATAATACTACAAGTTAAATCTTGGCGAAGTTCTAAACTGTAAACTTCATAAAAAGATGAGAAACTAATAAGGGTCATAAAAACAGGCCGTTCATTGATGTAGAACTGGGTGACTTTCATGTTTTTAGGGTTTTGCTATCTCTAATGGGAACTACGGGATGCGTGATTTCTCAATTCTTTATCTAGTCTTGAATTCATTACTCATTCCACACCAATAGAACCTATCTCTAAGCAAAGAAAGAGTCTTCCCATTTACTAGATGTCCCATTTGATTGCACACCATTGTGAGAACAGTATCAATCTGTGATCTTGGTAATAACAGCTGATTTTTTGTCCCTTTATCAGTTGCTACATGACAATAAAGAACATGTCTTTGCAATCTCAACATGTCAAAATAAGTTAACAGAAAACTGTGAATCTTTCCAACAGGAATACACTCTTTCTGTGGTCCTTTTCCTTTCTCTACCCAAGGAATCAATCAACTAAAGGTCTTAATCATGTTGCTGTAGGGTCTTCATGTCCAATCTATCTATATCTTGTTCCAGTGTGAACACATTCAAAGGCACATGTGACATAGCAATCTTCAACAAATGGTGAAACAAATGGTGAAACATGAATTCCACTATACAAAACGACAATAGTTTCCTTTGAGACCATTTTATGTGATTCAATGGCTTCCTTAAGTGATGATTGTCTACGCATCCCATCTTCATCTCCATTAGCCATTTCACATTGATATTTAATGTAAAAAATCATATACCGCAAGTGCTGCAACCCACTTTTACAATGTGGCATCTACCTAAGCAGATAACAAAGCATATGTTAATGGAATGTTATCTGTGACAACCTTAAACTTGTTTCCATACAAGTAGTCAATGAACTTTCTTGTGACTGCCCATTTCAAGACCAAAAGGTCCAACTTATGAGTTGGTACCACTTTTCAGCCTTGTTCAAACATTTACTAGCATAAGCTATGACACCCTTAGCCCCATCTTGATTCTGTTTCAAGACTGCACCAAGGCCTAACAAGGAACTATCTGTGTGGTGTTCAAAATGCTTGTTAAAATTAGGATATCCAACCAATGGTGGACCTACTAAGCAATATTTGAGTTGCTAAAATGCATTCTCTTGCTCTAAGCCCCAGAGCCATGGTCGCTGATATTTAGTCTTTCTCTGTCTGCCCCCATTTACTCATCACACACATAGTTATCATATCAGTCAAAGGCCTAGCTATTGTAGCAAAGTCCTGTATGAATCGTCTATAGTAACCAACAAAACCAAGGATACTTTGAACCTTTGATGGGTTCTTTGGCTGTGGCCAACTTTTGCCTGTCTCCACCTTGTCAGAATCTGGTTCTATTCATATTTCTGACTCAATAGACCTATATAACTGACCTTACTTTTTTCAGGAGTAAACACTTTTTAGGAGCCAACTTGAATCCTGGCTTTAAGAACCTATATAATACCTTTCCTGGCCTTTTCAAATGTCCCTTATATTTTTTTGAGAATATGATTACATCATCAAGAAATACATAGCATATCTTTGTGAGCAATCCCCATAAACATTTCCTCATTAATCCCTGACAAGATGCTAGAGCATTGGAGAGTCTAAAGGCCATTTAATTGTACCCGTAGAAACAAAAAGGCCAAGCAATGAAAACTGTCCTTGCTTTATGATCCTCATGAGTCTCAATATGATGATAAGCTGATTTCATATCAATATTGATGAAAAACTTGTTGCCAGACAAAGAATCTAAAATTTCCTCCAGCCATGGTAGGGCATAAGCATTCTTAACTGTTGTCTGGTAGAGCAAACAAAAATTCACACACACTCTTAAAGATTCATCTTTCATTCTGCTTAACACCAAATTTGAAGACCATGGTGAATGAAAAGATTTTATAATTCCTGCAGCCAGCAACTGATGAAGATGATACATAACTTCTTCATACATCCCTGGTGGTATTCTCCTATCATGTTGCTTCAAAGTTGTTTCATCTGTCAAGTCTATTGTATGTTTAAAGAAAGTTGTATGGTGTATGATAGATCTCCTGCAGAAAACACTGATCTCTATCTTTCCAAAAATGTCTTTAATTCTAGAACATCTCTTCTTGGTCCAAAACCTTATTAGAAACTGTTTCATCTTAGTGCAATACATTTACGATAGAAACATGTTGAAGTTCACATAAAACAGCACTAGGCAGTAGTGTAATGGTCCTGCTAAAAGCATTAGCTACCAAAAAGTGTAATTATACCTTTATGTCAGTAAAGATGGAATCACATCAATGTCTCCTGTTAACATTGTTCCTTCAGTCTTTGGTAACAAAGCACACACAGGAGCAAATGAAAGTCCCTTGTCGATGCATCCATCCAAATCAACCTTGGAAATAAGGAGATGTCAGGTTAGAGCCGTGTGCAAAAATCCAGGCGTGCGATATTGGTCTGCGCGAAATGCATCTTAGGTAATGCGGGCAGCTTTAAGCTGATTAGTGTTGGTCACCATTTAGTTTATACCGGCAAGATCGTACACAGTGACAATGGATGTAGCACATTTTAAGAAGAAGACAGTGCAAGGGCTGAAAATTTTTTTAAAGATAGGGGGGTAACCTTAGATGGCAGAATCAAGCCAGAATTGGTGTCCCTCGCATACAAGGCGTACCAGATGAAGATGAAAATCGACGTGACCAAGGACGACACTGAAGAAGACTCTGTAAGACACAGGACAGTAAATAGGAAGGCCTTGCCACAACCTTACACAATGAAGAGTCAATGTACGGACGATTTACGGGACTTGCCTTGCATCCACAGCTCCACAGTCTGCTTTCTCCTGGCTGATGCCTGTGAATGGCCCAGAGAAAGGATTAGAAGACATAAAGAAGACAATGGTTGGCTTTTATACAAGGCCAAACACGCTCATGGCATCAGTGTTTGCAAAGTTGACAACTTGGCTTGTTTATTTGTGACTGCCAAATGCGTGCCAGAAACTCGGCAAAGTGGTGCTCCTTACGACCTGTGGGTTCTTATCAATACTTCTGGTGAAGTTTTATCGGGGAAATGCACATGCATTGCACGAGTCTTCATTTATACATTTTTCTTTATTTTCATGCTTGAAGCTCTATAGATGCGAACGTACGGCATGCGGGCGATAATACCGGAAATCTGGAGTAATACATTAAACTCGACATAATCAAGTTGAATGACTTTTTAACAAACAATATATAAACCTAAGTGATAAAATTGTATATGATACACTCAACTTGGTTTCTTGCCAAATTCATGTCAAACATGTGACAGACATGTGTACATAGATCTGTTAATGAGGCAAATTACAATGTTGCTTCTTAGTTCTTATTGAATAAGTTATTTTAAAAAGAAAAGCCTGTTAAAAGGACTAACAAAAACAAAATTTTAGTTGCTCTATAGGGAATGTTGCACCTTTGATTGGGGGGAGGGGATGTTCCAGTTATTCGATTTTGAAAGACAAAGTCTGGGACAGCAATAGTTGATATGTGGCCTGCATGTACTCTATGTTTTCTGATGTTATGAATGAAACTTAGGAATATTTCATGTTTTCTGTACTTTCAGGGGGAATGGAACATGCAAACATATCACTGCACTCCTGTTCGGCCTTGTTGAAGTTTCTGCGATCATTGCCGACTCTCCGACATCCCAGCCTTGTAAATGAAGCTAGCCTTCCCGAGTTAAAGCAACTTCACAGCCATTGAAAGAAATGACCCTAACTGCACGCAGAGTTCCTGCACAAAGGCCCACAAAACTTCAAAATAAAGCCAAAGACTCTGTGGAACTTAGTTTAACAAGTGATAAAATATGCCAGAGAGTGTATGATCTGGTGACAGGTACAAAGTCACTTATTCTAACTTGTCTCTCAGATGAAACCCTTGACCTTGTGGATGATGAAGACGAAGAGGCATGTTTGCCACAAGATGTGCCACCAATTTTCAATGTTGTCAGGGACACAGCAAAGGAGGACTTCTTCTCAAAGTTGTCTCTACTTTTATACAAATGTGTGTGAGCGTGTTGCCGCATTAACAATGGGCCAAGGAGACAACCCTGCCTGGAGAGAACACAGGAAGGGGCGTCTCACTGCCAGCAATTTTAAGGCAGCTTATATACTGAACCCCAATGAAAAGTATCCACATAAAAAAATTAACACATTAATTTTGTAAGTTACTAAGTACTGTGTGTGCATATATGCATGGTTTGGAGCCTACATCAGGGTCATTCAGGACAACTTTTTAACTTTTGCTGGGTTGTTACATAATGCATGTGACTTTTGTGCACCGAATATGGCTTCTGACCACCACTCCTATTGGATGGCTAAAATGACCTGATGTTTTCAGTGGCTTTAAAAAGGGATGTTCAGCCAAGAAAAAAGCCAGTGGTCTCAGGTGTGTTGAAGCGATCATGCCGCGTCTGAGCCAAGGTCAAAGACACCATGCTTTGGGGCTTGCAGAGGGTGGAGTCCCAATCACTCAAATCGCACAAAGAATGGGGTGTACTCGGCGCACCATCTAACGACTAATTGAACGGCAACAAGAAACTGGATCCGTAGATGATCGGCCTAGGCCTGGCCGAGAAAGAGTGACAACACCTGGCCAAGACCGTCACATCCGGCTGATGCACCTGCGAGACCGTTTCCGTACAGCAGCCCAAACAGCCCGTGACACTCAAGGGGTGAATCACCGTCCTGTCAGTAGTTCTACTGTGGAGAGGCGACTGAGGAGCAGTGGCCTAACAGCCAGAAGACCTTACAGGGGTAACCTGCTGACCCAACCCAGAAGAGAAAGACGACTGCAGTGGTGTAGAGCACACTCCAGGTGGACTCGCCAGCAGTGGAATACCGTCCTTTTTACTGACGAGTCCCGTTTTTGTGTCAGCAGAGCAGATGGCAGAGAATGTGTGTGGCGCCGGACTGGGGAGAGATATGCAGATGCCTGTGTCCGTCAGGCAGATCGATGGGGTGGACCCTCTGTCATGGTGTGGGCAGGCATCAGCAACCGCTACCGGACACCCCTAGTGGTCATTCAAGGGATCCTCAATGCTAGGCGGTACATTGATGAGGTGCTGGAGCCGCACATGGTCCCATTTATGGAGCAGCATCAAGATCTGGCGATCTTTCAGCAGGACAATGCACGTGCACACTCTGCAAGATTAACAATGAACTTTCTCAATGAGAACAACATCAATGTCATGGAATGGCCAGCGTTCTCACCCGATCTGAGCCCTATTGAACATTTGTGGGATCAGTTAGGCCAAGGTATTCAACGGAGGACACCTAGGCCTACTACCCGAAACCAGCTGATCCAAGCTCTGCAGGAAGAATGGAATAATGTTCCCCAACACAAAATTCAAACCCTGGTCAGCAGTATGCGCCCCAGATGTATAGCATGTGTTGATGCTCGAGGTGGCCACATCCCATATTGAACAGAAAAATTTGTGTGACTTTCAATTAGGGCAGTTAATGACATTTTTTGCCTGTAAGTGACGTTAATGTCGGTAGAGCGTGACATTATTTTTACCCCAGAAAAGTGAATGCTTTGTTAAGTTCTAAGCACGTCTAGGTATGAAATGTTTCAAGTATAAACAATAAAATACTTCAAAATTGGCATGTGGATACTTTTCATTGGGGTTCAGTATACGTACGGGGGCTCCGACATCTTCAACAGCACATTGAAACAAACTCTTGGACTTTATGGCAGTATAAATGGTGATGCCATGCAGTATGGCACCAAAACTGAAAGTAAGGCACGTATTGCCTATGAGAAGTGGCACAAAGCACAACATGCAAACTGCACAGTTAAAGAGACAGGACTGCATATAGACAGTGACTACCCTTACCTTGGGGCAATTCCAGATGGACTGGTATCTTGCCAGATTTGTGGCGAGGGATTACTTGAAATCAAATGCCCATATAAGCATCGCTCAAAAACAGTGCAAGATGCCAGCAAGGCCAAACTTTCTGCTGGGAGTGGAAGGATAATGGCATTCACTTGAAGACAACACACAGCTACTTCTTCCAAGTGCAGGCACAGCTATGTATTTCTAAAAGAAATTATTGTGACTTTGTAGTCTTCACAAGTATGGGCCATTCTGTGGAAAGGATATACCTTGACAAAGAATTCTGCAGAAAAATGTTGATGAAACTTGGTCAGTTCTATGAGAAGTTTATTGTACCTGCATTGTACAACACTGCAAGTCCTAGTCTTCTAGAATAAAGCCAAATCATGCCTGCCATATATTAAAATATGTGACAAGATTATTTACCGAGGGTATATATATGATAGACAGTCTCCTATGTGTGACAGCTCTCAGAACATTCTTAGTGTACTTTTGCATCTGTTTTTTTTATCCATGCAATGCTTGAAACAAACTTCTGATGAGCATGGATTATGTACTACATTATGAATGACGTTATTGACAGAACATTCTAGATTTGGATCTTGACCTTTTATATATCTTGTGAAGTTGAACTAAATGACAGTAAATCAAAACTTCCATATGGCATGTTAATTATAGATCTGTACATAACTTTACTGATCTGTCCTGACACAGTGAGACGGAAAGCGAGAAGAACTACAGACAATTCTTTCATTGTGGATCTTGAATTTTTTATTGAAGTTCAACTACATGCATACCAAAGGAGAACACGGATTATAGTTCTGTTAATGTACATGATTTATATTGTGTAACAAAAAGTCAAGTGTGTTTTTGTTTGTTCAGAGCATTGTGCATCACTACATGTATGGAACCATGACAGAGCTTCCTCTGAACATTTTGTTTTTGTAGTCAAATTTACTCAAAATACTACTTCTAAAGCTTTATCTCATTATATCTCATGTTGTGAAATTGTAGCTAACCCCCATAAATTGTAGCCAAAGTTTTTATATTTCATCATTTGGCAACAAAAAAAAAAACCCAGCTCCAGAGGAAGCCTTGCATGACATAACAGTGAGGGCTCATTATAATGCCACATACTGGAATGTCAGAAAAAATTAATACAAATGTTTATGTTTTAATTCTGAAATATTTTGCCAACGACTGAAGACTTCAGAGTGAAAACTGCTGTATATATGGTCACATTTCCGGGACTAAATAACGGCAATATAATGAGGCATGTTCATTCCTAAACTTATTTCTTCCATTCACTGTGCAAAAGACATCATTGAAGTTTGATAATGTGTGAGCTTGATTTTATTCCATTACAAAGAAAGAAAAGAAACCAGAAAAGTGCCTTGCACTCAGTAAATAAAAGGGTTTGACATTTAGCAGGGAAAGGAATGATCAGTGGATGGATTAGTTTTTAAGCTCTAATCATTGTTGAAAATCAATCTTAGACATTGCTGTGTTAAATTATTTCATTTAGAGTGCATTGTTAATTTCCTGTATTTGTTTGGTCTTTTTTTTTAATCCTTATACATTTCCATCCATGCTGATTATGTCAAACCCTTTTGTCCAGAACAGGTAACAATTTTGGCTTTTGTGGAAATTTAACATATTACTTGTCCAAATAGCTAAGACTTAAAATTTGGTGCCTGGTCAGTCACTGCCAGCTGTTATAGCATTAACCTATTTGCCAACCAATTCTGATTTGGCGAAAAACAAAAGTTTTAAATTGGGGAAAAAATGTTCAAAATTCAATGTAAATTTCCAGCTTTTGCATGTACTTAGGTATGAAACAAGGCACTTTTTTTAACTTTCTTAGCTCCATCAAAACATTTCAATTCAAAGATTGCTGCCATGTTGGTCGGGTAGCAGGAAAAAAGGTAAATGTTTAAATTTGTTTGCCCTTCACGAAAGAGATATGACACAGACACTTTGTTTAATACATATCCGTTTTATTGAACAATGCAATTATAGTCAGGACAAAGGTTAAATCATGATGCATACAGCATTTTGCAGTAAATCATGCTCTGTTTTGCCATGGGATAAATTTGCTACATGAAATGTGAAATTTACTGCTCCATATAGATGAAATAACTACTAGACTGTTTACACATATACAAAGTAATCATCTGTACATAGGTAGTTGGGGGAGGGGGTGGTGGCTAGAATATTATTTTGATTGGTTGATCTGACATATGAATAACCGTGTTCCACTTGTGAATTGTTCATTCAATATCTAGTCCCTGTAATTCAGAACAACAGCTTATTCAAATTGCAAATAATTGCTGCCACAATTGCCATCTGATCACAATATGGTTGCAAAGACAAGTCCATGACCCCCCTGAAAATCCGAAATCTTTTTAGTCTCTCGATCGCTCTTTCAACATGAATGCGAACTGCAGCAATCCTTCGTGTTTTCATCATGTCACTTGGTGATAAGCGCCGTCTTTTGCCTTGAGTTGAAGCCCTAGTAAATGGTGGAATATTTAAATATGCTCCCCTTCCCAATAACAGATCACGTATCGTGAACCCACGATCTGCCATCACATGATCACCAGGTTCAATGAGGTCCAGTAGTCCACTGTGATTGGTAATGTATCTGTCAGAAACATTTCCTGACCAGAAAGGAGAGAGAAAAGTGAAAGCCCCTGCTGGACTGATTCCTACTAAGCATTTAAAAGTATTATGTGACTTGTATGTGGAATATGTTGTAGCTTGTGCCTTCGGATTCCTAGGTTTTTGAACAAATACCTCTGTACAATCAATAATAACACAGGTTTTGGGGTAAAGTTAAAACTGTTTGGGCATGTGTCTTTCTATCCTGTCTCTAGACGGCCAGACAAGAAGAGGCTTGCAGACCTCAGCCATAATGTTTATCCTTGAATTGAAGGATCTTGATATAGTTGAAGACACGCCAAATAGTACTCCAATGAATCTCTGTTCAAATCCCAAGTGCAATCGTATAAGAGTAAGAATGTATTGTTCCCACAGACTCAACTTCTGATTTGGGCCACGCTTGGTCTTGCCGCCATGTGGATTGCTGTCATCCTCAATGCCTGAAAAGATGATGGCACAGGCCTGCAAAAATATGAAAGTGGATTTTAAAAGTTGCACTCAAACAATGTCATAGTAACATTAACAAATAGGCCTCACAGGCATATCTTCTCAGTTTAAATATCAACAGGAATCGGCGATCCTTTCTATTTAATCAAAACAAAATTCTCCATTTCATTTGTTTTATTGATTTATTCAATTTTCAAAAACATGTACATAGTTTTTGTGTTTTTAGCTTTTGTGACCTGAAGGGTGCACTAAAATGAATGTTTACTTTGGGTGTACTGGTGAAATATTTTACCTCACCCATGTATATGTAAGATAACATCAGATGAAAATGAAAGGCAATGAACTTTCCAAAACAAAGCATTTCCATCTTTATTTATGAAAGTGATGTGCAGTGGTACCTGCTGTATGTGGCCACCCCTTCAGCCAAGAAAAAGTTGCTACATACAGTAGGTGACCTTTCACCACAGGTAAATGTTACAATGAAATTCACTCCTATGTCCCAGGCTAGTGACCACAAAAAGCAATGCAGCTGCTCACGGCAGTGGTTGCATACAGCAGGTACCACTGTACATGTTTCTTGGTGTTTTTTTTTTCTTTAAAAATTTATTCATTTACCTGTTATATTATGGCAAACATGCCCTGCAGTACAGTCAAGGAAGGCATCCCAGTAAAATACTTCACAGATTTGTCATCTTTGAGTACACTCTCCAGAAAAAGCTCCCTCTGTAGAGATTGTTTGTTTTCTGTCCTTTCCTTTGTTTTTACAAGTTCTTCAATGTCATTTGCACTCAAGTCTGTCTGTGTACCAGCATCAGTATGTTGCCTTAGCCCAGCTCTGTCTGCCCCATCTTCCTCTTGCATGGCATACAGATGATCGTCCATGAAAACCTCATCTGAATAGTCAAGTTGTTATGGAAAGCCCTTGACAATGTGGGCAGTTGATGCGTTAATGTCAGTGAATACTGAGGCTTTTCGCTTGTTCTGTTGCCTAGCAGTACTGGCCCTGGAAACAGGCTCCTTGAAATTGCTGTATGGAAACAACGTTGGGACACGCAAATGATCGGGCTGACCAGGCTCAAAATGACGAGAGCATATCCTTGTGTGTCTTGTTACCTGTTCAAGCCCAAAGTCTTGTCTGCGAATAAGTTCCAACCACTTTCGACTCCTTGTTTCTTCCACTGGAAAAGGTATAAACTTTACGCCCCTCATCCATGGGTGCTTGTCAAGCCTTTGTAACTTTCGTGAATCTGCTGAACAACCAACAACACAGCAGTGATGGTTCACCATCGTCACTTGTCATGAGATAAAAACGACTGTATACTCTGCACAACCTCTACCTTGAACGAACTGCTGAAGAATGGCGCTCAGGCATTTGTTTCTGACACCGAGAAGGTTGGTTAAATCTGCTCATGTTGGCACTAACTGGATTCGCGACCGCCATGTTTACATCTTCATCCGCTGACATTTCCGAGTTCATTTCGATGTCAACTGTCTGAGTTCATTTCGAGGTGAGCGGTCGCACCCTCTATACGTAGAGTGGCAAACTAAAAAGTGCATGCACAGATCGTCATGCTATCTATGTATCACAGGTGAAATTAGACTACCTGACATCTACGTATTGGTTGAATTATAATTGGCTTATCTCAATCAAGCCTAACCTTTCCCAAACAATGATTATGCCTAACCAACTCTCACTCTCTGAGTGTCATGTACCTTATTGCCAAATACATGGGTGTGACTTACTTTGCCCTCTGCAAAAGTCTTGCACCAAAGCACTGTTGTTCTCGCTCTAAAAAAACTGGCAAAAAAATCATTTGTACCAACCAGAACAGGCACATCAATGTTATACAGACTAGATGGCGCTAGTAACGATAATCTTTTCTGAAACTTGCTATTTCTATCTGACAAACCAGTCCCCTTAAATTCTATGTCTGCCTCAATGTGCCTATAATAAGGCAACACCTGTCCATCAGCACACTCAATCTTGTGTGTATTATCAAGAGTAGTCAATGGAATGTCCTTAAGATGTTGGCCATAAAAGGAATGACTGGTGGTAAACAAAGTAGATCCAGCATCTAAAAGAACTTTAATCTCGATACCTCCCCCCCTTTACCACTATCTCCATGGACTCACCAACTAAATCAGGGGCAGCATAGTAGCGACCTTGCTTGGAATAATCCTGACCTACTGACTGCCACTAGAGACAGGCCTGTTGCTGTTTAAAGGTTTCTGTATCAAATAATCCAAACATATAGCTATTTGTCCGGATCCCCAACAAACTATCTCTTCTCTTTCCTCTGTTACAGCAGCTGGGTGTGATGTAACTTCTGTCTGTTGACTTCTGTCTAAGGGCATATGAGACTAAAAGTACCTGCATAACTCTATTTATCCATTTCACTGAAAACTTGGCTTGACATTTCTGTTCTTCTGCTGGTCTTCCGGAGCAATGAATTGCATTTTGGACCTGTATCTGAACTATTTTTCCTTTGTTTAGTGTTAAATTCAAAATTAATGATTTTTCATGTTTTTTTTTTTTTTGTTTTTTTTGTTTTTTTGTTTTTTGTTTGCATTTTATGATAGTTTTATGCATAATTATTAATACGTAAATAATCTAACTTGCATATAAAAAATTGTGCCAAATAAAATAATTAATCAGTTTCCATTTGATACCAAATTCGTTCCTTTACCTTTATTTGAAGAACGACGTGTTCAAAATAGTGTAATTGAATCATTTTCCTTTGTTTTTGGGGGGTTGCCATGCAAACAGGCTGAAAAAGTATCATAAACCAAATTGAATTTTGAAAAACCATCCTTTTCTCTAATGGGAGTTGTACCTGGATGAGAAAAAAAGGTTGTGCTTTGTGCCATATTGGCCAGGGCTAGTCTGTTGGCAGGTAATTCCAATTTAAGGGTGCTGGGGATTGTAGGGAATGTCTGACAAAGAACTGTGTGTTGCATGATGGATATTCTAGGATAAGGTTATCCTTTCGTCAGAGAATGTAGTTTGTGTTACAAAGATTAAAAACCTCTTTCATGTACAACACTTTTACATGCAAAATGCTAGGAAACACAGTCAGTTCCAGTATAATATCTTTATCATTATCACTCTAATAGTCCCTTACTTCTAGTCGCAAACCTGTCAGCTGGATTTTTCTAGATTTTGCTAAATTTTGGGTACAACATAAGTGCCAAACAAGTGGGCAGTAGTTGAAATATGAAATAACACAAATCCGAAAAAGATCCATTCATGCATCGTACAATGAGAGTGAACCAATTCCCATGAGAGGGTTAAGCTTTTGCCAAGCTTTAACGTCAAAATGTCTCTGCATGTCTAGTGGTAGGTGCCATTCCTAAATGGAGATTTGCTGACAATTGTTACATTCCTATATGCTGACAGCATGACGACATTTAGATGTTTAAAATGATCGGTTACTTGTTGGTCCATTATACCCTTAAACCATTTTAACAGAATTACAAGGATGCAAATTGGTCTTAAGTTTTTCTTTTCCGAGTGTTCAATTTTTTAATACTGCCTATACACCTCCTAGAAATGGGTGGTTTAATTGGAGACCTAATCTTGACAATGATGGCTTCAAATATATTTGACTGAGTCTGAATTTCGTCTAAATTACGTTAATTTGAATCACCCACAGATAGAGCACATGCAGTCTTTTTTAGCACTGGATTCCCATGGAGTGCTTCATGACTGTTAGCTGTTCACTGGCCAATTATACTTTATGCTTCCTTTCTTTAACTACCTTTCATTGCAGATAGTATTTCCAGGTTTCAACAGAGAAATTATAACATATGAAGCTGACAAAGATCCTCCCCTTCAAACGCACACACACACACACACACACACACACACACACACACACACACAGGCGCGCGCAACAGAATCAACAAGCAAAACAAAACAAAAAAAATCAATTCCTATGGATAAAGGCTAGTATTCATGGGTTTTTATGGGCCCATTCTGGTTTCATGGCACCAAGGAAAAGTTTGTGAGTGAAAATGCTGACTGTTAAATATTGGTAAATTCATTTCATTGAAGTTCCAGATTAAGGTATTTTTTGTTTTGTCCCTGAGTGGTAATATAAATACCAGTGCATTTAGTAACTGTAGCAATACAATCACAACAGTCCATGGATATCTCCTCAACAGTTGAACAGGTAGGCTGTAGCATGATTTAAAGGCATTCAAAAATAATTGGATTGACACTGAAACAATGTTATATTCTGTAAGTAGGGTCTTCATGCTAGACCTGCCAAAAGTATTTGAAAGTATAAAATTCATTGGCACTTTCTAGCTAAAAATAAAATATAAATGTATAAGGCAAAGCTCATATTCTGAGGCACAATTTTGCAGAATTTTATCATCTGTTTACCAGCAAAACGAAAAGAACGTTCCTGTTTTCATTAGGCACTCAGAGTGTTTCTCACTAGGTGCCCTACTAACGTATCTGAATTGCTGGTTAGCATAACTATGATACTCTATAATTGTGGTGCAAAATTGAATGAAAATGTGTAAAATTAAACCTTTAAAATACCCAAGCAATACCTCTTGAATCAAAAGCATTTGATCATATTCTGTGAAAATGTTTATTTACTATAACCAAAATAATAACTTACTCACTTTAAAGTTACCAGAGATACATTTCCGGAAATAAAGCATGTCGTTGTCACACCTTACTGCTTGCATATCTGTTAATCTTAAAGCAATCTACTGATTGAGTTTCAAAAATGAAGACCTTTTCTGGAAAGCTGGTTATTCATTTTCAAGATTATCAATAAAACAGTTCTTTTTATGTGCTGCAACTTAAAATGGACTCATGTCATTGGAAGGGTCATTCCACTAATATACTAATCCATAGAACTCTGTCACAGATTTGACCTTCATGATAAATTTCATTTTCAGACTGATTGATGTCAATTACAAGGGAAACAAATTTTGACATAAAAGTAGTTAGACAACCATGTGTCAATAATATAGTCAAAAATCAGACAACACATGAAACCATTCAAATCTGGAAAGGCCTACCAACATGAACTTCATAAGACACAACAGGAAGACTTGAACAGCCATCAAGCAATTTATTGAACATCTTGAGAGGATAAGATCCCATATTGGCAATGGAGAAATAATGGCTGTCACGAAAAATGGAACTTTTCACCAATACTGTACATGCTGAACAACAATTCCAAATCAACAAGAACTCTCCATGGTCAAAAACGTTCAGTCATTAAAACAGCTAGTTCAAAATCCAGAATTTCAAGATAGACATAGTACCAGCTTCACAATATTTTATATATCAGTCACCAAATATCAATTGCAGTATGAAAGGAAATATCTGCATCCTGACTTGAGACAGGCACCAAGAAATATTAGTAGTTGAAATCTGTTTGATCCAAGGAATTCTCAACTTTAAGAAATATCTTGCCTCATACAGGCATTGTATTATATGTCAGTTAGAAAAACAAACAAACAAGAAACAGTAAATGACAAGAGCTCATGTTGTCAAAATTAGAGTGTAGTCTGCCAAAACCTATTAACTTGGATGCATAAAGACCATAAGCTGGCTAGAGTGGAATACTTCTATCCATATGGGGGTAACTTACAATGTGACATTTAAAATCATTACGTTTGTCATATGATTTAAACTTTAATCCACCATTATCGTTATTTTGCAAACAATCAGCATTCCGTGTCATTTTCTGTGGTTTCCTTTATTTCAAAATCATCTAGGTATATTTGTGAATCATATTCTCAAAAGTGGTCTTTTTCGATGCGTAAAAAGTCATCAATATATGTAAATTTAAACTTTAAAATATTTATTGTAAATTTCTTCTCTTTTGGCAACTTTACCCGAAACTTATGCTCATAGTAGAATAAATATAAATTGACCAAAAGAGGCGCACAATTGGTACCATTGGAATACCAGTAGAGGAGTTTAAGACATGATATGTCAGAACCTGACAGTATTCATTTGCAAAAGTATACCTATTTGACAGAGTAAAACTTTAAAGGATTTGTTGTTACACAAATCAGTAAAAGTATGCACATCAGCACCCAGTGCTGCCCTCTAGGGTTTTAAATAGGTTTATTCTCTGTCGAAAATGGAATCTCTAAATTTGACATTAGTGTTATCAGTCACAAAGTTCAACAATTCAACAAACTGATCGAATTCAAATGCAGACTGGCAATCCTTCATATTATCATCAAAATATGTTCCTTTACAAAATGTAATCACGTTTTGAAAGTTGTTTTTCTCATATTTTTTTTTATATATGAGATGTTTGATACATCCTTTCATATCAGAGTCAGGAATTGTTTAAATATAAAGGCAGGAAGTCTGAAGAGGAATTTTGTGTAAAGGGTAAGTGATTATCAGTGCAGTTCAACTGCTCCAACAGGATTTTCGAATCAAAAGAAAGTCGAAAACCTGTTAATACCGCAAGATGCTTCTATCTGACCACAGTAATTAAATCTAAATTCCTGTACTGTCTTGAAGCCTTTAGACAACAAAGGTGACAATGAATGTGGAACTCTGAATTTCCATTTCCACGTTTCTGGGTATTTATATGTGCTTCATTCATTTTTACACATATAACTTTCTTATTGAGCTTGCTTAGAAAAGCAAGTTCTATCTGTATCATGATGAATATTGTTATGGTTGTTTTGCACATAAATTGGATAGTCAGAATAGTTAAATGTGACAGCTTGGTGTTTTCAAATTTGGAGGATTTAAATTGGTATATCTGTTCCCGATCAATTCCTGGGCCCTGAAAAAGTATGTTACTGTACAATACAGTCATATATGAAATGAAAACTTATACTAGAACTAAGCAAAGAATATATATTATATACATATATATATATATATGTATATATATACACACACACACATATATATATATATATATATGTATATATATATATATATATATATATATATATATATATATGTATATATATATATATATATATATATATATATATATATATATATATATATATATATATATATATATATATATATATATATATATTAATATGCACACATATGGGTATTTCTTATGTGGTATAAAATGTAGATACTTGTCCAGTGGGCAAATATCATTTGAAAACAGAAGTTCATAGAGAATTTAAATGACTATGTGAAGTCTTAAATGATTCAACTTGACCATAATCCATTTTCGTTGTCCAGTTGAATGTTTTCCATAAAATTATTAAAAACAGCACTATGTACATACTCGATGAGGCTATGCATTTCTCTCAAAGTGCATGTAGTTCCGTCTAAAACACAATTGACCAAATAAGGAGAGTGACATCTTTCACGGGCTCCTTTTATAAAGGAGGAGTGTGATATTTATGGACACAAAGTTGGTGGATTGGAAGCACGATATCATCGAAAGTCACAAAGTTGATGGTTGAGAATCTTATATTTACATTCAAAGGCCAGGAGATCAAGAGTATGATACTATGAATGGAATCAACATTATTTGTGGATTTGTTAAGTGGTTAAATGCACTGGCACAAGGTTGGCGGAATGAAATTGTGGTATCAGTTATGAACCAAAAACCGGTAGATAATGACTGTAATATGGCTTTGAAAAAAAAAAAACAAACAAACAAACAAACAAACAAACAAAGGCAATTTGAAAACATGAAATAATTTATAGCAGGTACTTGGCGTGATTTCACCATGGTTTTTATAATTTTGTGGAATACTAGGATTTTTCATGAAAATAACTGAAATCGATAAAACAATAATGTTTTGTAATATTAAAAACGTTTTATTCTGAATTCGACGATTTTGCGTCGAAAAATTATGATGTGTTCCTTTCACATTTGTCTTTAATGAGATAATCCTTTACCTCTCTCTTCATTATCCATGCACTGTACAGCTCTACTAATAACATGAATCACCGTTTGTATGAAAAATTTACCCAAGTAATTAAAGATTATCACTCGAGACAACATTTACTAAGTCTTCGTGTTATTTGCGCCTTAAGCATCACTAAGGAAACCTATGGTATCCATTCCACGTGAGAACACACATATGTGTTCCTCTACCTGTTTCTTCTAATACCTTCACTGCACGGAAATGTGTGAATAAATTATAAATAAACAGAGACTTGAAATCAATGAAAAACGTGCATATAGGCTTCCTTTTATCTATTTAGTAAGATTATAATTCAACAAAATTTCAAAACGTTTGAACAGGCTCAGTCCGATGTAAATTGTGGCCTTCTGTCCAAACAGTTGATATTTTTAATGTTTTTAATTTAGCCCTATATCCAGCCGCGAAAAAGGATATACTCTTCACAACGGGCCTGCCTCCAGCCATATAATGTATATAATTAAAGAAATTGTAGATTGTGAATTGTTCTTTTGAAGCGGTAAATAAATCAGACCAGAATAGACATAAAGGAATAGTCCTTGTGAAAAAGGTCTTGTTACAAATTAATTCTTACATGTTAGGCCTAGACACCTGGGTGGATATGCTCATATTGCTGTTGAGTCAACATGGCAAAAATGCTTGTAAGATCATGCAAAACAGATAACACCAAGCACCACTATTCATGTTTGAAAACATGACCAAACTGACCTGGAATATGACCCACTACAGTTATATGTAACTTGCAAAAGTGGCATGAGGAATTTGTCCAAGAAACTGAGCAACTGTGAAGGTCCATTTTAAAGGACGGTTTGTTGCAGCAATGTGATTTCTACATGTTTATATCATGGCCTCGATACTGACATAATATGTTTCATTCCCAAATTAATCAAGCTTTTGTTACGAACTCCATGATATCCAGCACAGCTAGGTGTGACCACGGATTCATATAGCTTCATGAGTTTGATCCAACCTAAGTCATCAGTAATTAAGTAAAATTTTCTTTGGTTAATTTGTGTACCAGCAAATCAAAATATAATAAAGCCGTATATATATATATATATATATATATATATATATATATATATATATATATATATATATATCCATAAACCATGTCTACAGAGACATCTCGAAGAAGAGGATACGTCCTCATGTGGGACATTTTTTTTACAGAAACAGATATTTTAAAGGCATTTTCATATTAATATTACCTCAGTAAAGGTGACACCTCTCTATTGTGTATTATGGACAGTAATCTCAGTCCCAAATCGAAACGCCACCTCTCAATTTGGAACAGGCTAGACTTTTTGTTCAACCAGGACAACGTATACTTTTTCTCATTGAGTCAGTTTTACAGGCTAGTCACGAACCTGTTACGGGGAAACACCTTCCTGGATTAGTGTTTCAACATTGCTGTACACACCTATTCTTGCCTCCCACCTGAAGAACTTAACACATTTATGCGTAATCAAAATATAAAAGGCTATTAAGATGAAAACAACACTTTCAGTTAGCAATTTAATATCCTAAGATCAACCCAAACCCTGCAAAAGAAAGTGAATGAATCAAATGACAACACAGGAATACACAATGAATATTTTCCTGCTTATTAGCCAATGATACTGTTAAAAGTGAAATAACATTAAAGTGCACATATTTACACAGTTATTGAAATGTGTTATATCAGACAACTTTTGTAATGTAATATACTTGTTAAAAGATACAATCTTGTTGTCTTTTTATAGCTATTAAAATAAGGTAAATATGGGTATGCACATCCATCTACATGTCTCTAAAATGATCAATCTGAACGTTTCGTTCATTTGGCACAAACACATGTACATATATATGTAACCCCAATCAGTACTTGAAGTGCCACACCTTGATAATAGGGACACTTTCGTCAGTGCCAATGGTGTCCCTATATATATATATATGTATGGGTGGGTGGGTCACTTCAAATAATGGTTGCACTTTTTGTCTATTTTAGAACATAAAGTTACCAGATATTATGCCTGAAAATCAATTATTGAACGTTCAACAAGCACAAAAACATGATAATACATCAGCACTACAGAAAAAAACTTCTTTGTTTATGGAGAATCTCAATGTAGGGACCAATGGTTATGTCAACTGTAGACTAATCCTATCTTTGAATTGAAATGCTTGTCCTGTTTTCCTGATTTTTCCTCAGAACCCAATCTTTGACCAGACTCTGTTTAGTAATAGTTGTAAAGCAAAACGTTTCAAATGTGGCAAATTGAGTTAGGAGGAATTCAAGTGATCTGAGTCTGAAGTTTAGGTTTGAGCTTTTGGAAAACATTCAGGTACTCGTGTAACAGTTCGTAATAAGGTCTTCTATATGGAAAGGTAGACCTGCTGAATAGTTTTTTTTTTCAAACTTCATAAATGCTGGACTAGTGTTCTCTTTACCTTTTCAGAGAGGATTGATGACCCTCTTTCAAGAAGAGAGCATCAGACGTGCAGCCATTATATTATTTACGGTTGATGCCATTGGCATGTCATTTTCCACGTATGGTGCATTGATATACAATAATATGGGTTGTCTGTTATTCTTTTTTTTTTCATTCTGAAATTATTTCACATGATACTAAACCAGTGCATGGTGTCCTTTGACATGATTAACGGTACCTTATGTAAGTCTCTGAGATAGGAAATCATACACAAAGTAACAAACTCACTATTTTACCTACACAAAGTGCAGAGATAGCATCACCCCATCCGTTTGATATGTACAAGATGAGTGGTATTGGTAAATTAAAGAAAATAAATCTAACGCACATACACCTTCAGTTTAGAAAATCTCTCTTTATTTCATAGCAGAATGAAAGTTTTGCATTTCCACTGCAATAGATATCATTTGGAATGTGACCCACTGAACCAAAATAGAGCTGCACTGGGAAATTTAAATACACTGTTTGTTGAGAACACCATTTGTAAAGCAAAGAACACGATGTGTGAAACAACCAAATCTGGTACTTTAGAAGCTCTAAGCATTGGGGATCCCTCAATGATTTGTGTCGGTGAACAATTTGTCCATCCTCTGGTGTGAACCATCAAATTTACAGGGCAAATAAAGCTCTGCATAGGATCGAGTTGTTTGCAGAGTTTTTTCTTGTCTGTCTTTAAAAACTAGCTACTAAAATCAACACGAATGATGTGAGCCAATCTGTCCAATCCTTTCCCTTGTACAGAACTGTAAAAAAAAAAAAAAAACGTACAATGTTCTATGACAAACCATGTCTTGTACCATAATGTGATACATTTGCAACCAATTCAAGATCATAAAGCCAGGTTCTAACTTGAAAGATGGGTTTTCTTCGAACTAACTTGATATAAAAACACTGTGATATGACCTTGAGAAAATTTAGATTGTGAATTCGTATATGAATTCATTTTAGTAATAAAACTTTCCTAGAATGATCTGTGTGAAGGAAAGTATCCATAATTGGATACAATGGTGCGAAGAGGTTTTTATCATGCAGGAAATATGAATATGAAGGCAAACATATAATACATGGGATGCAAAACGACTTGCAGAGGCTGTGATATCTAGGTTAAACTTATTAGTCTATTCTTTACCTAATGGTTCAGGATAAAATTGGTGTAGTTGCTGGGCATCATGTGGAAATTAACTATTATAAATTCCCACTCAGTTCGGTTTGTTTTAAACTTCCAATCAGATACAGGTACAACATGCTTTTCACCCTTGTGGCCTGGGTCCAATTCACGGCCGGGGACACAAGTGAATAGAGTTCCTACCCCCCCCCCCCCCCCCCCCCCGACTGTGCACAGTGGTTTTCTCTACGTCCTTCGGTTTCCTCCGCCAAACAAGCAGGTACGAAAGTATACGCCAACATCTGTACCGTGGAAAGTAATTAATATAGGCTTGGTCTGTTTCGCAATCCGTATAAAAGATATGGATTTACACTTATTAACAACGATTTCTTGTATGTAATCAGAATATCAACCTGTTCCAAAATGAACCAGGCTCATGTCAATGTTAATTCTTCTCTTTAGCACCACATATTCCTAAGTCTTTAATTGTTCATAGTGACTTTGAGCTTCTAAGTCAGCACCAATCCTTAACTCTAGATGTGTGTAAGTGTCATCTTCTTTCGTAGAAACTCTTTGCTGAACATCGTTGATATTGTAATAAGCGGTAGTATCGGCTTTCGGATCCCTGAAAAACAAACCAAAATCACTCTATCTCCCTTCCAGAAATAAACTAATGCAGTTATGTACTCCTGTTAAAAGGGGGACTGAAGGGTACTATTGACATACTGTTTGGGCATAGTATACAGGGAAGTGCAGAGGATGTTTTTGGTCTGCGATTTCATTTTTTTAACCACTCCTTCGGAACAGTGTGGTAGCCCAGACGAGGATCTTCTGTTTTTAGTGTGAAGGCGTGTGTTGAGGAATTAGTAACGATTGTACCTTTTGTATTTGTGCAAGCAAACATCTACTCTTTTGACCATACTGTCGGCCAGTGTGGACTTCTGTGCTTGAGGCATGTGAAAGGTCGACTTCTAAGCATTGTATACATGCTTTCCCTATGAAATTGTGATGTCGACTTCTGGTGACCCACAGGTAAACCATGTCAGTCTTAAAATACGCCAACTGACCAGATTTTAAAACCTCTGTTAACCTGAATAACAGACACATTGATTAGCCAAATTTGAACTTTCTAAAAATTGTGGCTCAATTTTTAAATGGCTCTCGATAAAGCATAAACTGGCGTTTCTTGACCACATAACATAAAAATTGCAAGGGTGCATGTCTTTTCATATAAATCTTCATATTTATCATGCTTCATGTTAAATCAACAGAAGTTCTTTTGGTTGAACAGGTGCATTCTGTTTCTGTCTGTTGTCAAGAATGACTATCCATATAAATAACGAATATAACATGACAGGAATGAAAGTATTGGACTGAATAATGTCTACAGAAAGATTAAGTCCTACCTACAAATAAATTGTTGCAAAAAAGGACGAAAACATCAGCATGGTTTTTCGAAAGGTGCATTGTGCTCATAATATCAAAAGGTTAGATAAAAGACATTGATTTACAATAAAATTCCAAAATAAACAGTGGCGTATTTGGTAAAAGAACGGTCTAACGATAGATAAATATCTAGGTTTATTCGTGTCAGCATGTCCACACATATATTTAGTGTTACGTGTACACATGAGAACGTGACACATCTTTCATGTTAATTTCGCTTCAGTCACAAAATTAACCATAGGTAAGGATTTGCTTATGTAAAGTCACGCACTAACAACCCTAGGATGTTACTGAAACAGAGAGCAACATTAATTATCCTTAATTCTTATTCGAGCCTTGCCATCATGCCTTAGCAAGAAAATCAAGTATTTGCTTCATTGAAATGATGTTGATAGAGTAACAATTTTCTAGTATTTCACTTGAGAACGTACTAGGGAATCCGTATTCTGTGCACAGAAAAACAATCACGCTTTGCATAATCACAAAATGATAAACATTTATTTGGCTGCACGAATTAAATATTTGTGTCCTTTCATTCCTTTCATCTTTCCTCCCAAACCATACCTTGATGCCATCGGTTCAAATGTCCTTTTGTCTCTAAATCCATCCTGTGTATCATCTTCACTGATGTTGCCTGGCAGCTTCAACTTATTGCTGTGGTGTTGCTTCAATCTAAGTGTCAAAATGTTAAGAAGATTACCTAACACAAATTATCATGGATATTGAATTACACAGTAATCATATTTCCATTTCATCAAAACCCAAAGACCGTTTTCATGTGTGCACTAAATGCGGGTCAAGGAATGTGTTTTGAAAATTGTCCCGTTATTGCTTTGATATATGTGCTATTGCACGCATAGACCTGGTCCATACAAGTATGGACAGTCTCATCAGGCCATCGAGCAGCATTCAGTGTGACCAGACGGAGGGCCAACATCATTTCAAAAACAGGTCCTATCCTCACGTGCATTGGATAATACAACACAACTTTGCCAGGTAAATTATAATGACATCTTATAGATTAATAAGACATGCGTCTATTAACTTTTATTCTGTTAAACCAATCTTAAATATAATTTGGTCACAGTATTACAAGTCTAGGTATGTATGTATATATCTTTATTATACTGACTTGAACTAAACATAGTCACAATCATTTGTGTATTATTATAAAGAATACTTTAAAGTACCCAGCCCTTTGGGCTTATAAGTCAGTTTTAAGGAATATAAATAATAAATATGTGCAACACAATACCAAAACAGGGATAATATCGTATACAAAAATGTATACACATCAATTTGGTTTATAAAGAGTTTCTGACCTTTGACTCCAACAATTTTCAATAAATTTACCGAAAAGGAAGATATTATTTTCCATTACGCATTTAAGTTTCTGTACATCGGGAAGCTGAGAGAAATCCGGATAGCGTATTATAATGCTTCGTACAAAAGTATCTCTCAAGTCATTATATAGAGGGCACGGAAACACAAAATGTAACTCATCCTCAATATTATGAGTACATTAATCACATATGTGGTCCTCTATTGCCAGCCTTCTGTACCGACCAGTTTCAATTTTACGTTGTAGTATCCCTAAACGTAATTGAGCAATTAAGGATCGTTGCCTCCTACTAATTGGGACTTGAACATATTTTTCTGTAGTAAATGTCTCTTTAAATAAAATATAGGTCCGTAATTTTGGTTTTGACGCTATTGACAATTTCCATTTATTTTCTTCTAAAAAGTTTATTTTTTGATCTAATACTTTAAGATCACAGATGCTCTTATCATTGAATATATTATCATATCCCACCTGATCTAATATATACTGAACTTCAGCAGACCAGTTTCGATTACACAAATTATAGTCCCAATTAAACACCTTTTTAGTGAGACGGTCATCTTCCATATTTAAAAGTCTGTTCCACAGCTTCATAACACAAACAAAATTTCTATACTTTATACTTCTCCATCCCATATCTCCACGTAGTCCAGGTATTGGGGCTTTGCTGTGTATTCCTAAGAAATATCTTATTGCCCGATTTTGAACCCGATCTAATTCTTCAAAATCTTTCCCACCCCAAACTCCTGAACAATACTGTAAAATAGGTAAAACTCCAGATTCATATAAACATGTGTATGTCTGAAAACCAATATTTTTAACAGTTTTAAATTTAATAATAACAGCACCTAAAGCCCGTCCACCTGTACTTGCCAAAACATCGGCATTTTCTTTATACTCTAAATATTCATCAAAGATGCCCCCTAAATATTTGTACTTTGCGACCAGGTCAACTGTTTTACCATACATATGGGAATTGTAAGTAGTTTTTCTGGCCCTTTTCCGTCTAAAATGCATTACATTTGATTTTGAAAGATTTACCTTCAATAACCATTTATCACACCAATTCTGCATGAATGTTAACATGTGTTGTAAATTATCCTCATTTTCTGAGAATAAAACTAAGTCGTCTGCATAGAGCAACGAGCATATATGCAAGTCTTCTATATGTATTCCCAGCTGTTGCTGATTGAGCTGTACTACAAGGTCATTGATAAAAGAATTAAATAAACAGGGAGACAGAACGTCTCCTTGACGAACTCCATGTTTTGTATTAAACCATGGCGTTTGATAAAGGGATAAATGAATAGACGCTGAAGTATTAGAACATAGGGATTTGATTGCAAAATACAATTTGCCGCTTATATTATATTGCAGAAGTTTATAAAAGAGCAAATCACGGAAAATACGGTCAAATGCCTTTTCTAAATCGATAAAGGCAACAAATGTAGGATTATTATAAGTAAGTCGATTTCGAATTATAGAATTTAAAACAAATACATGATCTTCGCAGGATCTCCCTTTACGAAAACCGTTTTGTTCATCTACGAATACATCGACATTTTCAAAGTAATCAGTTATTCGGTTATTTAGAACTCCAGAATAAATTTTACTGGTGCATGATAATAAGCTTATCCCTCTATAATTCATTGGTAAATACGGGTCTTTTGAAGCACCTTTGGGAATCGGATTTATGATGGCTTTTAACTATATTGAGGGCGTGAGCCCATAAAGAAAACATTTATTAAATAATACAACTAATGCTAACATCACAGAATTGTCTTTCAACATCTCATTTTGTATAATATCTGATCCCAAAGCCTTTTTAGACTTTAATTTGTTAGTTACCCTTCTTACCTCATCAAATGTAATTTCTCTGTTTAAGAAATCTTCCTCATCATCCGGGAAACGAGCTGTTTCTTCATACTCGATTAAATTATATTTTATTTGTTGCAAAAATTGTATCCTTTAAATCCCCCACATTATTATATAACCTTGAAAATTCTTCAACCCATTTACCACCAACTATATCTGGATCTGATGTAAGTGCACCTGTTAAATCATAAACTTGATCAATATTAGCTTTCTTTTTACGAGGTCCTAACTTTTTTATATGTTCCCAAAACTGTTTTGGGTCCCTATCAGAAAAACTCTCTATTTCATCAACAATATTTTTATTATATAATTTTTCAGCTTTACGAAGACTTTTATCAAATTTGTGACGTGCATCTTAAAACCTTGCATGTAACAAATTCTTGACATTTCGGTTTCTTCCATTATATTTGTGAAATTCAACCTCTGCAGCATGCATGTCTTTCCAAAGAGAAGTCAATCCATCTGTCCAGTATGTTTTATACACTTTAAATTTCCTTTTTACACCCTTAGAGGCATTGTTCTTTTCCATTCTAGTCGTTCCACAGACTTAAATATAAGCTTTAAAGAACTTTTCCAAGCTCCTGCGCAGACAGGAAGTACAAGCAAAAAGAGATTTAGCTTTGGCTTATTTCATGTGGATTTCCTCTAAATTGGGTCCAAAAAAAGCTGTATGTTGTTTGATTTGAAAAGGCTCCTACATCTAAGATCCTAGACACAAAGAACTCATGAATATATATTACCTGTTTCTCATCCACCAAATTATGACACACTGCACTACATTGATGATGATTGCGAGTACAAAGCATGCAGAGATAATTGTCAGAGCAGTAGGCACTGAAGAAAATAACATACACATAAACAGAGCACATCCCAAGTTCTTCAAGACCTAACTTCAGACAGATATGACACTATTCATTGTTCCATCATCAGTACCTAACTGGAACCTGGAGGAACTATAGGTTTGCATCCCATTCATTTCTCCTGCTGTGTTTCAGTCCAAGAATGATTGATCAGGGCATATTTCCTATACACTAATATGTATACACTGATACTACATTCGGTATGTGTATATTGGTTGAAGTATGGTTGTTGTGCAAATTAAACACTGTGACCTGGTCTTTGGTTTTGACACCCTCAGACAAAATGATTGTTTGGGCCCTATGTCACACGCATTGAAACCTATCTTATAGGGACACCATCGGGTTCCCATTTTACAGTTATTCCTGTTTTCAGGGATGGTAATTTAAGCACGTGCCAAGAATATTTGAACATATATGTGGTGAAACCTACCAATAAGGACACAAAGGGGTATTTACATTTATAACTCTGACATCTGACTCAGGACACTGGGACGCAATCCCCCGAATGTCAAACCCTGTACCAAACCAAAGATTATTGCCTGACAGATTTTGTAGATTGCGGCCTGGCACTTTACTTCTATTAATTTTCGATTTCCTATCTTGTTTCCTAATAAAGATGTTGGAATCAAAAGATGGAAAGGTGTATAAAATCAGACAAATAACGAAATGCACTGAAAAGGGGGAAAGTATTTCAGTAAAAAAAGCCCTGCTGAGCCATAGTGAGAACTGCTTTCTCAATGAAATTGTGTTCTTTGTCCAAATTGAAATGTTTATTTAGGTATTACGGATGAGGACCAAGGCAAAATGACTAGGCACGACAAGTGCAAGATCCTAAACAACTAAATCCACTTGTGTGTGACTGGATTAATATGCATCCTCAAGTAGTTAAGTGTGCAAAGAAAGCCCTATACTGGTCATTTGACTTCCTCAGACTGAGTAAAATATGCATTGTCCCTTTTGGACAGGTGTTGTTTTTATTTGGTACTACAACTACTGACCCTAAAACACAATACAGATATGTCACGGGACTGTCCCTATGAAAATGGATGAAACATATTTAGTTATGGGGGAAACCTGTCCCATTTAGGCAGGTATCCGTCTTACCCAGGTGTCTTCATTGGCAGGTTTCATTCATTGCAGGAACAACACATACTTATCAATGACCATCAGAATATATTTGTGAAACAAAGGGCATAATTGTTACACCTGTGAGTACCTAAGGAAAGCATGATGCAGCTGAGAATATGGAATGTATCTGTAGCAATAAATAATATAAACAAGATTAGATATATGAGACATATTGTCAAGGAAGTGTCAGAATGACCCCCCATCAAGGGATTCAAAGACTGCTATCATCAACACCACTATGAAGCTTTTTATCGCAGGCTCCAACTTGAAAGGAAATTCAGGATTCTATTAAAGATTATGACATTGTTTTCTGCTCATATTAATATAGCACTACTTGGACAAGGCATGTGAAATTGCATTCATTGATGGTCTCTCGTAAAGACGGGTGGGCATTGCAAAGGGACGGCCTTGACCTAGTTCAACAGTATGCAAGGTTGCTTCATTTTTCATTTACAACTATATAATAATTCTTAATTTGTGTCCTCATATTGGCTTTGGAAGATCTATGCTTATCTTTTGGTAACTGTTGAATCTCATTGCTATCATTATTGACTTGACATTTATGGATGTGGGTAATATTTTTACTGAAATAAGTGAAAAAAATACTTCATTGACTATGTGCTGTGGGCTGTGTTGTCTAATTCATAGTTATAATGAAGGCAGAGTGTGCTGATAATGTTCTTGATTCATCATTGTCACAAAAATGATAAACTTAGCTGACTGGCAAGTCAGGAGGATAAAAAAGTGTCAGGCCTATCATGTCTCTTTTTATGTGTGGCAAAAGTATTGGAATTTAAGATTCGTATTGAAATATGAATGTTGATGTTTTGGGTACTCTTAAGTCTCTTAGCTGTCATTGTTGGATTGAACTTTATGGATATGGGTAATTCTGAACTATCTGATCAAGAACTTCAATGCCTCACAATGTGCATTTAAGTCGAGCTTGTAGTATTATGCATGAAAACATGCAAATTATTTGGTTACGTGTGGGAAGCACCTTGAAGGAACAGTACTGTACTGTGAAAGGATTATTACTAGTGTTCATTTTCCAATTTAACGTAGAAAAATCTGGTGGCTTAACACAGATAGTAAGATGTTGCTCTAAGTACAAGCCTTTAAAAAGTGTACTTCCTCCAGTTCTTAAAGTATATTCCGTTCACTGCTGCCTGATTTGGAAAAAATACACGCACATACCTCACAATGTATGCACATTTAGCATGCTTCTTCTCAGAAATTAAAGCCAAGAAACTTGAAGGGCCCATATGGCTTATACCATTGAAGTAAATTTAAGCTCACAATGACTTAATTTCAAACAACGTTTCACTGCCAGTAATGTGTCTCGTATGTATCTATAAGCTTGGATAGTGTACAGCAGTTTATTCTCCGTGCCCATTTTTGTCTCTCTAGCATAAGCTGTTGGCGAGACTAAGCACTCAGTTTCTGGACGTCCGTCATATATTGCCAACCTTTATTAACATTATTATGAATCAACATGGATGAAGGAATTGTGAAAAACAAACTTTACAGCCGCAGAAAGATCATATTCTCACACAAGAAGATTTATAGATGACCTGTGTGCTTTAAACAATGGAATTGAAATAAAGAAAAATTGGAAAAGCATATATCCCAAAAAACTAACATTATAAACTGGAAAATGAAAGTGATACAAAAGCTACTTTCCTTGATTGGGCTATACAAATAGAGAACAACCGATAAATATATGAAACATATTTGACAAGAGAGACCAGTTTAAATTTGACATTATCTCCTACCCTGATCTGGCACAAAACGTTCCAGAGAAACAGGCATAGGGACTTTGTATCCAACAAGTGATACGTATTGCTAGGAAGCACCACAATTTTTAGCGATTTTGTCAATAGAGTCAGAACTTTGCTGCAAAAACTACAACACAAAGGTTATGAAAAACAACAACTAGACAAAACTTGCCGAAATGTTTCCTGAGATATGACTTAATAAATACAACACTAGTTCAAGAACATTAGTTAAACTGTGTCAAAATGGAGCTTAAAATGACTATGTGTAGTCCTCAAAGTATTTAGAGTGGTTAGAGGGAAAGTTCCCAGGGGTAAATTATACCTAACCCACCTAGAGAATTTTCTCTAGTCCGCGTTAAGTCCGAAAACCATGATCATACTCACTTTATCGGAGGTTTTCTTTCTTTTCAATCTTCATCCAGTATAGTGGAAGAGGTGCCTTCCAGCTAATATCTTAGTACACTTTACCTCATAACACCTAATATCAACTTTATGGTGCTAAAACTTGTATTACTATTAACCTGTTTATACCAGTGTCAATATCGTGGAATAGTGTATGAAGCTTTTAAGTTTCAAATGAGATTTCCGTCAGTCCGCCTGCCCTCTGTCCATCAACGAGAAACTTCGGAGTGGCATTATTTCAATAATTACCCTGGATTGGGTTTAAATACGTGGGTAAATGATTTATAGTGATGGACAATACAGATTTGCACCATAACTATCACACGTTATTGGCTACATCATGCTTGAATCAGCATTGTAGAAAAACTTCTGAGTGGCATTATTTCACTAACTACACTGGGTATGGCTTTTATACTTGGGTAAATTATTGATAGTGATGGTCACTATGGAAGTGTACCATCACTGTCATACTTCACCGGTTTCGTCTGTCCGACGGTCAACAAAATATCTTTGGAGTGGTATTATTTCACTAACCACGCTGGGTAGGGCTTCCATAGCTGGGTAAAAGATTGATAGTGATGGTCAGTACAGATTGGTACCATCACTGTCAAACGTCATTGCTTACATGATGCTTAAATGAGTATTCTAGAAAAACTTCAGTGTGGCATTATTTCACCGCACTGGGTAGGGCTTTCATACTTGTGTAAATGATTGATAGTGATGGTCACTCTAGATTTGTGCCATCACTGTCATACTTCATTGGTTACATCATGCTTCAATGGGCATTGCAGAGAAACTTCTTACTGGCTTAAAGTAGCTGGCAAGACATCCATGGCCCCCGGGCATGGCTCTGGTTTATATTTGCAACATGCACTGAAAAGTTTACTGTACCTCATTCAAGAATTTTGGCGGATAGGTTTTTTTTATACAATGGGTTCACAGCCAATTTAGAAAATTTGGTGTCTGGAATATTGTGATTTGTAGCACGTTTCGGAGTTCATTTCGGCAATAAGTATAATTGTGTGTTGACAGGTGGACCCTGGTAAAAGAATTAAATTATTGCCATTTATATTTGGAGCTTTGTTTTCTGGAAGAAAAATATGTAAGTGGAGGATGTTCTTTCTGTGGTAACCTTATCCTTAATTGAACAATCATATCAAAGTTATTGAACGTAAAGCGATAAATATGCTCTTTTTATGTATTTGTTGTATCACAATAATAAATCATGTTTTCAGAGCTATTGAAGTATCTAAATCAGCCTTCCACAGCATTTATTTTAATCACCAATATTGCTATGGATGATAGAAAAACCATCTTTCTTGTAATAGCAGAACACTTGCAGTCCTCCGTTACTTTCATTATATTCGAAAAAGCCATCTAAACCATCTTTAGCTCTACTTTACAAGACAGGGTAACATGATAAGTTCAGACAACATAGATCAAACTTTTAAGAGATCCTACAGTTTTGATTAAATAAAAAAAAACGTAAAGCATGGTAAAGAAATGTGTAATTTTCAGTTATCATCATATTGAAAAGCTTTACTACACAGTCACATACACATAGATAATCATTAAGTACCTGTATATGTTGTAATAGTGCCTGTGACTGGTATCGTTGTCGTCCCATTGGTTGTCCAATGTTCAAGCCTACCTGAGTGCATGGAAAAAAATCAAGAAAAATGCATTTCCCTTCAGAGGATGAAATCCACACAGTGAGAGTGACATTTTAATCATAGCGTTTCACTCTGAAATGCCACAGAGGTGCTGTCGAGTTAAAACGTTTAAATTAGGTACACATTATCTGGACTTATGTTTGCATGGCAACTGCAGAAAAGACCTATTCACAAAACCACTGATTCAGACTGATTCTAAGCAGGACAAATTTACATCACTTTGCAACAACACAGTAACTTTCAAATTATTAAAGCCATGGTCAAACTGATGTGTTCGTCAGTATTCAAACCTGGCCACCACAGGTTCTCATACCAGTTCAACATCCGTGGTCTCATGCATAACTCAGATCTATCAGTTGGAACACCACAAGCACTAATGTAAGTACACACACACACACATATATATATATATATATATATATATATATATATATATATATATATATATATATATATATATATATATATATATATATATATATATATATATATATGTATATATATATATGTATATATATATATATGTATATATATATATATATATAGAGAGAGAGAGAGACAGAGGTACCTTCGGTATGAAACTACCGCCGTAAACAGCCACATTGTTTTTTCTGGCCACTAGACTTGGACAAAGGAGTGAGTTTCTTTGTAAATTTACCTGCAGTGACAGGTCAACTGCTCTATGTGGCCACTTTTTCTTGGCTGAAAGGGGGGCCATATACAGCATGTAACTTGGTATAGTCTTATGTTGTCATAATAACAACAAGGCAAGCAAGACAAAAATGGCATGGTTTCAAATATTCAACCCGTGACAACTACAAATGCTGGCCACCAAAGACATTAAGTATGGAATTGAATAGATGTTGTGTCTATTCAGTAAATTCTTAAACTTAATGTTAACAATATTTGCATTGGAAATCGGGCAGACCAGGGTTATGCATATCAACCAATGTCGCACATTTTTCATGAACAAGCATCATTGCATGGAAGGCATAGTTTCAATGGATGCAGTCAGATGGAAAGGCCAAGGAATTGATGAAGTTGAGCGGGACCATATTGCACTTATAAGTCTGCCGGGGGGGGGGGGGGGGGGGTAACTGCCGGAAGCTGCTACGCAGTAGCACCAGAAAAGGTTGTTGGACTCAATGCAGAATATTGAACATCTCTTGCTGCTGATAAACTGGTCGTGTCATCATGCGTAATTCAGTAGTACCAAGGAACACATAGTACAGCTTCTTAACAACCGGTCCGGCAGAACAAGGGTAGTATGGATTTTAACAGAACCACAAATTGGCAGGAAGGAGTATCACAAAAAAAAAAATGCCACAGAGTCAGTCATTATGTCATTTGGAGAGTATTACATGTGCCGTTGTATAAACGCACATGTACACACCCCACACTCACGTTCATATACATGCATAATGTCGATTCATAGCTGGCTTGATCGCCTTGCTTATTTCTATTGTGGAAAGTAAAAGCAAGGGACAAAAAAGTAAAAAGTGAATACATGTAAATACATGAAGTAATCAGTTCAAATGTAAACAAAAGTAATTTCGAGGAAAAATTGATGAAACATCACAGTATATATATTAGAACTTAACACATGCTCTGCACACCAGCATCACACTCAACGCCAGTAATGAATCACTGTTTTCCTGTTTTCCTTTAGTTTGCCTTTTTCAGAAAGGTGTGCTTTTAGTTGAAATTTGAAATTCCTCTTGTCTGATCTTGCTTTTAATTGCACGAGTAATTCGGTCCAAATGGCAGCGAAGCAGAAAGAATTAGACGCAGTGAGTTTGACACATGACACGGAAAAATATTATTTTTATGCTTGGTTAAACCCCGTAATATATTTTGATGCTGATCATTTACCTTATGTACGTGATGGTGCATATACGCTGGTAGAATGCTGTTATGTATCTTAGAAAAATGATTCATTTTCAAATGTTTTACCCAGTCTTCGACACAAGGTGTAGCCACCCGCGATTAAAACACTGTCAGACTCTAATGTACGTAAAAGTGCTGGCGACCGCTGTCAATAGCCGCTAAGCACGATCGACTGTCACCAAAAAATGTGCCAAACGCCGCCAGACAGTGTTAATACAGTGTTTTAAACTATATGTAATTTTAAAGCAAACATCACTTGATGTCCTCGTTTTGGGGAGGAAGACAGTTATGCCATTTACAGAGTCACACATAATACAATCACAAAGGTGTATGTGATGTGAGTTATAAACGATATCATGGGCCACTCTTAATGAGATGTAGTGCATCACTGAGTCACATCCAAAGGGTAAAACAGGCTGAAGTAGTGAACAAGTGGCGTAGAATGGATGGGATATGTCGCAATTAGCATCATTAATGAATTCATTAATATTTAATAACCATGACATAAACATACCAGTAGTCTATGTAAAATTATTTTTCAAGGTGCATACCTATGGTTTTTGTGGCTGTACTTCCAACGGTGGTCGGTGGTGATGGCTTGTCTACATTATTCAAAATGGGTAGCACATTTTAATAACAATGCATATCATAATGTGACACACTATACATAGTTTCAAAGAAACACATTATTAGATTTAGAAACATTTTGACATTTGTTTTCTGAGGCATTATTAAAGTCTTTTGGAACAAACATGATCTTCTGGTCGTCAAATATGGTCTCGAACAGAAGTATTACTGGAAATGAGTGATATGTGAGCAAGATTAAATTCATACTTGCTAAATCTTAGCAATCATAGTGCAATAAAAATAACAAGGTATAATATGACGGGGGTCAGGGTTTATTATACTCTTATACTTGTTCATAGCGCACACGTATATATATATATATATATATATATATATATATATATATATATATATATATATATATATATATATATATAAGGCTTTCTTATTTTGTGTTCCATTTCAGAAGCATTTCAATCTTACCTTCCCCACACACAAAGGCATAAGTATTGGTACAATTCGAGTACATCGGCCCACTGTCGGAATTTACATTGTATGACACGCACTGCCCTGTCGAAATGTTTACACCACATTTTTCTGGAACTAATTGCACGAAACAAAACATTGTTTAAGACGTAAGATTCACAAAAAGTACATTAATGTCGTCACAGACCTAAGGTGAGTGGCAGAAAATAATATATATATACATATATATATATATATATATATATATATATATATATATATATATATATATATATATATATATATATATATATATATCAGAAAAGTACGTAGCTTCAAGAGGTTTAAGCATATATTGCAAACCTAAAACCTTTAATAAATGAATGTTGGACAAACACGCAAAAATGTGGGAAAATGCAATTCTTTCAATTTTCATGACGACGTGGCTTCTTAACCAGTTGGACAGTAATTGTGATTTTGTATTAATTCACGTTAAGAAGGGTCATAGGAATGGTTAGTTAAAATCCCTTACAAATCCAAATGAAACCAAGGCACAAGGCAGTAGTACCTGACTCCTGTCAAGCAAACTATTGAATGTGGACGTGTTCCCGTGATATATATATATATATATATATATATATATATATATATATATATATATATATATATATACATATACATATACATATATATATACATATGTATATATATATGTATATATTTATATATATACATATATACATGTGTATACATAAATAAATATATACATATATAAGATATTTGAGGAAAAACAGAAATGCAGATAGTATGTTCGATGTGGGGAGTTTAGAGCGGTAATTACATGTGTTAGTAAAGGTGGATGGTACTTCTTTCCTCTCTCCTTGTTCTAAGCGCTCGTGTCATCAGAAAATACATCTAAGTGATCAAAATGAAAATTAATGTCGACTTCAATCTAACTCCATTGTCTTCTATGATCTTGTACGCATTCTGGTATATATAACCGTCATGATAAAAAATTAAATTATGCGCCAATGTAGACATTACGATTGTTTATTTAATCCACAGTTTAACAACTTTATGCATCAAATGTACAAAATTTTCGGGATAAACAGAATGAGGCTACATTTGTTTAGTTTGCGTCCTGGAAAATTTGACAAAGGAGAAAGGACGAAGGAAAACAGGTTCTGTACATGAAACAGATATTCTGAAATATGTTGCAAGTTATGAGGATGACATTTTTGCGGCACGGAACTGCATTCAATCTATTCTTCAACTACAGTATGGTTCTCATGCGTGAGGATGCCTCCTAAGCATCCCGCAGACTCGCTATTGCTTTCTTGTGTGGGCGCTCGCCGGGGTCTCCCGTTTATCGGAGGGTCAGGCCGCCGACTGTGCGATCGTGCACGCAGATATGATTGGTAAAACAATGCGGATGCACAATAGCATACTGGGAAGTGACGCTAATTGCGCAACAGTTGTATCCAAGCAATTACAGGATTAAGGAGAAGGCAAGGCGTGGCTTGACCGCGGTCAGTTGTGTATTCATCGTTCACACAGTAGCGGTAAATCTTGTGAATTGCGTAACCTAATTAGGCGGCTAATTAATTGCTTGTATATTGGACAAAAGAAAGACAATCATGAGGAGGGAAGAACTGGGAAAGTTGCTGGAAGACTGTCTGAGGAAGGCCGCAAACATTCAGGTTATTCCTTCGGATGAGCAGATCAATGCAATTCATAGTGCAGCAGTGGAACGACGGGACACGCTCTTGGTCCTGCCGACTGGAAGCGGCAAGTCGCTAACTTTTCAGATACTCCCTTCGTTGGTGCAGTCGATGGGAAGAGAGAAAGCCATTATTCTGCTAATACAGTTCCGCCCGCGTTCCAGTTCTCAAACTCCAAACGCACCAACGCTTCCCAAACGATCCTCAAACGCAAACGAGAAAACTCAAACGCGAAGCAAACGCGTTGCAACTGCCTTGTAAACTCTTTCTTACCAACGCGTTTCAAACGCTCTGATAATAGAAACGTTTCAAACGCTTCCCCAAACGCATTTGAAACACTTTCACAAATGCATTTCAAACACATCCAAAGACATCAATGAGTTTTCATCGCATAGTTGTTACAAACTAAAGCATTTCCCAAATGTTTGACGGTGGCAAAAAATCCCAATTCAACAAGCTATGCGTTCAGTTACTTTAGTAGCATTTGCTCTGTTCCTGGCTCCATTTATTCATTGTCACTAAACAAACCAATACTGTCATTCAACAAAGCTTAGAGAGTTGTAGTAAATCTCTATCAATTTCAATTATTTACGTTTCCACAAAAATGAAAGAAAATCGAAACCGCTGTTCCCCACGTGTGCAAAATTCCAGGCATGGGGTCATGTGGTCCACGCAGAGATCATGTGACCTCGCCCATGGTCAAAATGGTGGTCAACGTTTGTGAATCCTTCAGCGCCCGCTATTAAAGCTGATGGCTTTCTGCAATTACCTTTTTGCTGACACTTTCCACAACGGCGATTAAACGGATTTCAATTGAATTGACAAATATATATTGCCTATCATTAGGAGCATATTATTTTTATGTCGGTAGCCTGAACTTGAGTCGCATCAGTCGAAGGAATGGAGACTTGGGCCGAACTTTTGGAAGTTTGAAACCTCGATGTCGATTGGGAGACATAGCACCACCATTTTACAGGAATAATGATTCTCAGTGCGAATGACCAACCGGGTGGGCCGGTCTCGCGGCTGTGCCGATGGAGGAAAAAAAGGGACTGGCCGATATCCAAAGCAATTGCAAACTCGCAGTTTTAATATATTGAGAGAAGATAGAAAATTTCGTTCATTCATTCTCTCCAACCCTTTTTGTCCAACACAGCTCCAAATTCTGGTGATCAATACCCCTGGATATACAATAACACGAGAGCAGGAAAAATGTTTTTTCTGATGTTAAACTTTGGTAGATTCTCTATATCTAACACCCAGTACATCGGTGGCGTCTAAAAATACACGCTACCCAGGAAGAAAACAAAAACAAAAACAAAAACAAAAACAAAAAAAAAAAAAAGAAAAAAAAAAAAAAAAAAAAAAGAAAAAAGCCCCCCAAAAAAGCAAAACAAAAAGAAAGACACCCCCCAAAAAACAAACAAACAAACAAATAAAAAAACTTGCACACAGCATGTATTCTAAACATTTAAGACTTACATTGAAATGCTGATAGCAGGTACACATAGGCCTAAAACACATCACAGGTTTTTCTAGGCCTACCTGCACAAAAACGGAACTTTTAATTTTATGGTTATCTTCAATGGCAACCAACAAAAGAATTCCATACAAATACTTCCTAACAACATAGGATACGGCGAATCGCTATTTCAACTCTAACATGCAAGTTTTCACCAACGTTGACCGGAGGGGAAAAGGAATCAACGGTGGAGGTGGATCGGTCCAAGCCTTGAGTTTGACATCAACTGCCCTGCTGAACATAGCCCAACTGACAGATCAATTAATGTGACGGGTGGTTTCTTATTGGGATGTCAGTTTGAACCAAATTTATATCAGTTCCTTATCTTTTTTTTGTGTCCAAAAAGCTAGGGTATATCATGCTTATTACTAGTTTGATATTCGCAATGTCGGTTCCCGATACGCTACGATATGTATAATCGTTTAAGCCCAGCACAACGAAGAGTGACATTTAACATATACTTGCTTAATTATCTCCTGAAGTTTTTAGCATCAAGAATCGAGATTCAAAAATTTCAATCATTCGGAAAATTTCAAAATTTAATTATGAGCAATGAATCGCCAAAGAAGGAATTGTATACCGACACGTCCCAACAACGTAACGACAAATTAAATAAATTCAGTGAATCGCTTTTAATTTGGACCGGTTTGTGCATGCAAGTCTTCAATAATGTTGACCAGAGCGAAATTTGCAATAGTTGCGGGCTTTGCACTGACAAAATTAATGATCTGGCAATTTGATTACGCTACTTCATGTCAACATTTGCAAAAAATATAGTTTAATTTCATTTGCAATACAGGCACACAAGAAAATACAGCGAAGGAAATCACATATAATAAAGGCCACACTTATTTTATTTTGACATTATATGCAGAGGTAGCCTACTTGCCTAAACTATTTGTCGGTGAACAAATATACAATAAAACAACTCACATTTCGTAAGTTCAAACTTGAATTTCACCTTTTGTGACAAAAAAGTGCAGACACTCTAACCACGAAAATTTGAAAATGTAAATGGATCATTTATAGCAGCTATAAGTACATGCTAGTCATATGTTGAAAAACTTTTTCGAAATTTGAACATGAATCCTGTTTGTACCGGACGTTAATTACCGTTATTTATTTCGATTTTATCACACAACATTTATGATTCTTGGATATTTTGGCAATCAATCGTACTCTTTTTTGTTTTGTCTTGTTTTTGTTTGTTTGTTTGTTTGTTTGTGTTTTTTTTGTGGGGGGGAGGGGGGATATCCGAATAAATATTCAAAATGCGACGCTCAAAGGAAAAAGTCCTATACAAATAAATGACTTAAACGTCTTTTTTCTTACGTGCTTGTCACAGATCCACGCATTTTAGCCCTTTTCCGAAGTGTGAAATTAATTAGTGAAGATAAACACAAATATAAAAAATTAAGACAGAGGGCCGAGTTGACTACTGCCATCTGAATTGTGAAAAGTTTTTCCCACGTATCCTTCACATGTTGATCATCGGCACTGATCCGTGATCTGAGCTGCGGAAAAACAACATAACAACAAAACAAGAGAGCTGATGCGATTTTAAATCCACCATCAGATTGGATCCCTTTGGTGTCGGTCAACAAAAGTACAAACCTACTAGATGCAACAGTAAATTTAACAAGGCCTATTTGAAACACTTGGAAATACATATACGTATCTGTTGGATATATATCGTTGCCGACTGTCGCCAGCTTGCAATCCTCACAGGAGTCAAGGCGACTAATGTCCATTTGGCTTGCCGCACACGTGTTACTGCTAGGTTTAGCCACAAGGTGTCACCCCCAGCAACACCATGCGACCATAATCATTAGCATACTCATTTGGATCATTAATTAAAAATAAAAGACTAACTTGGGAAATTGTTCCTTTCTAGATTCATGTTTTAATGATGCAAATACACATTCTTACTTGAGTTTTATGTCGAAATCTATTATTATATTGTATCAAGTCCGCAAAATTGAATCATTATGAAATAAGAATGTAGGCGATGTCCGCACCACTTTTGTTCAAATGCAGGTTGATGTGGTAAATATATAATCCTTTGCGCCCTTCACTCTCTAAAGTGTTAAGCTGATAAATGAAAGTCCATAGTACGTATGTGTAAGAAATCAAATATATGTAAATATATATATATATATATATATATATATATATATATATATATATATATATATGCATCGATATATATATATATATATATATATATATATATATATATATATATATATATATATATATATATATATATATATATGTATAGATTATAGTATACTTTGTTGGCGATACGAAGTATATGGACGAGCACTGGATGCTATATGGTATCCTGTGCAAGTCCATATACTTCATATCGCCAACAAATTATACTATAGTTTATTTATCTCATGTTTGTGTCGATTAAGTTCAAATAACATCATGGTAAATTTATCTAGCGACTTGAAGACAACATAGGCCTAGCAGTCGCTGCGTTTTGAACTAGGCCCACATCATTTCCGGTCTAGTTATAGAACTCTTCCGGTTATAGGTACTCCCGGAAGAGTTATATAACATTGTGCATATAGCACCCTTCCTGTATTTTGCCAAGGCCTAGCCGATATGTCATATATCAAAGTCTGTTATGGTACTGAAATCGACCTAAACATGATTTATATATATATATTAGAGCTTTACCGAACGTGCACTTTGAAACCGAACCGGGTACTCGGTAATCGTTATACATTAACGAGCCCGAAACGGGCACCGTTCGGGTTCGGTTTATGCAATTCAAGCATGTCATAGATAAACTTAGACATATAAGAATGCTCATTTTAAAGCGTTCTTTTAACAGGGGTTCATTGCTGTTACCCTTTTACACTGGGCCATTACTATTGCTAATGTACATAATTCGGGTGATTTATGCAAAACAGCGTTTGTTGCATTGTATAAAGTGTATACAAATACGAAAAGTAACCTCAGTGACCTTCTTACTTAACTTTATTGCCAGCTTCGACAATGATAACCGAACCCGAACGTTTAGTGACTGTAAAAGCCGAACCCGAGCCGGGCTTCAATCCTGAAACCCGGTAGGCTCGGATTCGGTTGTTCGGGTTCGGTCAGGCTCTAATATATATATACGTAATACCACTGGCACATTTGATAATGTACGGCCAAGGCCCGTGGAAGCCTGTGACACAACAACACAAAGTCAAATGCATCGGAGTTAACACCCCTAATACAAAAATGGTATAGTCAGTCCTGGGTACACAACTACAAAGTAAGCATTACCTTATTCCAGATGCACGGAATGGTCTCATTAGAATGGGGGGGGGGGGGGGTAATAGAAGAAAGAAACGAAAAGAAAATTGATACTGAACTTACCCAGATAAGTGCAACGACTGGGGAGAAACAGGATAAGAGAATCAGAAAAAAAATTCATGCATTGTAAGACCTGTGATGTTAATCGTTTTACTCGTGCGTGCGATACCGATTGCCAAGTGAGCTACTGTTGATAAACATCAGGCCCATGGGGGCTGCCATGCTTCGTCGCATCACACTACCGAAAGTGCGACCTGATTGGTCAGCGCGTAGCTCATTAATAATTCATCGTCTTGACCGACTGGCAACAGGGCTGAGTCAATTGGCCGAGAGGCACTGGCCACGTTATCGAGTTGATCAAGTTAATTAGTACAATTGCGTTACTGAATTAAAATACTGCCGGCAAACCCCGACGAGCGCCCATATAAGAAAGCAATAGCGAGTCTGGGGGATCCTTAAGAGGCAAGCGTGAGGGGTCAAGTACTAAAAATCTATGACAGCTAATGAAACACAAGTCATACAGCTGATTGAACGTACTGACATACCGAATTTGACTTAAATATTCACCAGAGATCCCATATGCTATATTTTATAGTATACCATTGCAAATTGCTCACAAAATATAACACTGAATATATCCTGATGTATTGATATTGCAGACAAGTCTGAATATGCAATCTATGTCCACAATGCTACATGCTTAAATTGTTATCTGTGGATCTGGACCTACCTAGTCGATTAATATTTGTCAAAAGGATAAGAATTAAGTGAGCATGATAACACAACAATATGATTCCATACCGGGCACAATCCAAATTCTTTGAAGTCCATGCTTTTTCAATTCTTCTCTCGTATTCGTGATGTCGCTTTGCTTGATAATGGCCTGGTTTTTCGAATTACACGTTTCTTGAGCATAGGAAAAGTTTACATTTGTGGTGTAAATAGAGTATCTTCGCAGAGATATTACGAAGGGTTCTTTTGGCTCTGGAATTTAAAAAGGTATGATGTTCAATTGTGTTATTCTTGTTGTGGTTATGGGGAATTTTATTGTCAACTCAATACAAACTATCAAGGCACCACCTACACTGCTTATAATTGCAACAACAACAACAACAAGTGAATAAAAAGTACTATTTGCCTATCTTTGATTGCATTTCGATAAAAGTTGCTAGATTTTATTTGACCTTAAAGGATGTCTGGATATTTAGAAAAATGATTAACTCCCTTACGTGCTTACTTACATACTTATTCACTCATGCATTTAGTTTATTTGATGCAATCACTATATCAATATATGTGATAAATAGGAAAATCACTCTTACCACTAATGCATACATAGCCATATCTGTCATCACATGCTGTCAGAGAAATTGTTGTGTTGTTTAGCATGTAGCTGCACTGCGTTCCTGAAAATCGTAACCATTTTAGTGTTAGAACAAACATCCATATTTAGCTTGAACTCCAAATTCTACAAGAGGCTCACCGTAAATTACAAGAAAAAGTGACGATCGTCTGACACAGTTAAGAAGTTACAAAATATTGACAAAATCTTAGTTGTAATAAAACAAAAGAATGTTGTTTGGCAAGATTTAAGTTTTTGACTAGTTAGAGTAACATACTAACGTGTTTTCAGCAGGAAAAAAACACAAGGATGTTCTCTTGTTAAATAAATCAAACTTAAAATTGAACATGGATTATCAGAACCTGAACAGGGAAAAGTATCATGTAGAAACTTATCGCCCACTGTAGTTGTTTTATGTGTTTGTATTTCTTTGTTTAATGAAACCAAACATTTACTATTGATCAATGTCCCAACACTGGCAGGGAAACTGTCTACATGGAAATACCCCTGCCAAGTGTCTTTTTTGTTTTGTTTCCTCGTTATTAGATTTTAACAGGTGGATATTTTGCCAGATACCGCAATGGCTATACTGTGTAAGTCTGCATGTAAAACTCATTTCTCTGATTATTCGGGGACAAATGCTGTATATACATATTGATTATACAAGGTGCTTGACATCATCAGTTATGTTACAAATAGCAAAGATGGTTATTCCAGTTTCAGACTTATTACCTGTTGTACTGATCCAAGACTGATTCAAACCAAGTTGCACCATCTGAGCAGACACGTAAGGTTTGATATCACTTTGTTCCACATGCACACTGGAGAGTAATGTTCTCTTTCGGTTCCTACATTTTTGCTCTGCTTCGCTGTGCACAACGGCTTCGTAATTAAATTGGTAGATCCTGCCATCTTGTATGGCTTGTTCTGGACCTGTTATCAAAAATAATGTATACTGTCAAATTATGTTTCTATGCTAAAAGAATAGTACATCAGTGAAACGTAAATTTTTTGTTTAACAGTTTTTATGAATTTCAATTTTGCGCACTTGCCATGAGCCAATTGAAATGTTTCTCTTAAAAGTCTTTGCGTCTCCCTTGTACCCTCAGTACAATGCAGAATAAAAAAACGTGTCCTATACTGTGATTCTGTTTTGTTATTAGGCCCTGCCCACCAGCAACCACCTCTCACAAAATGCTAGCATGTAGAAAGTACGACATCTTCATGAAACAATTCCCCCCAAGAACCCGCCTGTTGCACAGTCTGTAATTTCTAGAATACTGAACTAGTGTTGGAAGACATTGAATGTTACATAACAAAAAGGGATTTAGAAATTCTCTGACCTCTACCTAAGTCACTTCACAGGGGTCACCGTCGTGTTTTGCCGTGACTGTAATCCGCGGGATGTTCGAAGGTGTGCCCTGAAGCTAGGGCGACACGTAAATATCCCGCCTATATTTCAAATGGGGGAGGGGGGGGGAGGTATTAGAACGTAGAAATTGCTGTTCAAGTCTCACTGAAGAACATACTTCAAAACTATATTTGAATGTGTTCATCAGAAGGAAAATTATACATGCACTATGTAACTCCAGAAAAAAGTCAGAGTAAAGCATACGTCTCCTGGATTATGCTTTTCGGTGGTTACAATCAGTGAAGACAAACAAGTAAAATATCTTTAAGATCCCAGAAGCATATGACACAATTAAATCAATGTGGCTTTTTCACGGACTGGACCATTGTAGCCTGTCAATTCAGGTATCGGAATTCCTTTACAAAACGGAAACTACAGGGGCTTTACGTCCAATATATCTCGTAGTAAGATGAAGTAAACACAATTGGAAAATTATGTTTTTCTTCACCAGTGCGGAGGCGAAAGTTAAAAGTACTAATCCTTGTGTAAGATTGAATTGAAAAATATTCTTAATCTGAAGAGACCATCATTCATATTTAGTGCTATATAAGCATTGCCTTTGTGAAAGGCAACATGAAGATTTCTTTGTTTCTTTCTTCCTTTTTTGTTGACATGCTTTTGTAATGTAACAATGCATTGAGCTCGCTTCCATTTATGCTAGGTTTTTTATGACTGCATAGTACACTTTAGCAATAAACCTTTATTTTTGCCATTTCTGTGGCCAGTATATTGGTTTGAAACTTGAGACAGAGGGGGTGCCATTGAAACCTTTTTTTAATGACCACAAAATGTTCAGCCAACTCCTTGCCAACTGTGACTTAAGTTGAACTACTTAAGATGAACTACTCTGCATGATTAAAAAAATACCAGACTCGTGGAAAGATCTTTCATTTAATTTTAAATACCAAAATGTCTATCATTCCAGGACATTGGTCAGGATCACCAGCTTTCCTCGACACGCTTTGGACGCAATGCATCAAAGAGCGTCGAGGAGAAGCTGTTGGCTCAATCCACAATTTTGAAAAATTCGAAAAAAAATGCTAATTAAAAGTTGAAAACCTGTGAATGTCTTGCGCGTATGTAAAGTATATGCACAGGAAAGAGTCACTCAAATTCATTGATCAAAAACTGTGCAAGTGCCACGGGGATTTATCCATTATCTAGAGCGTCCTGGGACATTGGCAGCCAGAGGTCTTGTGAATGCGAAAGCCCATATAATGTATGCATTTACGTTATATTTGAGATCTGTTCTCCACGTGGCAGTTAAGGGATGCTGTACTCATGCCACTCTCGTAAACTTCTATATCTAATTCGTATATTTTCAAAATTTATGCATAGTAAAGTGCAATTGCTCAATTTGTCTTGCGAGTCGCTATGTTTCTATAGTTACTTGATGAAAAAAATCTTACTTGAAAAGCTTTATTCACCTGCCGAATATAGTGCTGAAGAGCGCAGGGTTGTTTGCGTATCGCTGGATCTTAAACTCAACATGACACCAGTCAGGACGAAAAAAGAATACGTGAAACATTTACATACTTCTCATAAGCAGGACGTTTGCTTAAGATAAATGTAAAAGTCTCTATTATCAGACAATATTATAGCATGGACCTACTATCTGAAGGACTGAGCACGGCGTATCTTAGCAGCGCAAAGCCCATTAAGCAGACTTATACATATAATAAAGGCTTTGATCCGCCTCAGTTTAACGCTGATTTCCGCAACGAGATAAGAAATAAGCGGGACCCTCAGATAGCAGGTCTATGACTATAGGAGTTCTCAGGAAAAGCCACATCGACTTCAAACTTGGAGGGGACGGCGATTTATTTTCTCACTTCTCAAAAACTGTTGCTTAGAGAGTTCTGAACCTTAGCCAAAATGTGCTTTATGGAGACTCCAACATGCTGAGTCTAGCAAATGAGGGGATAATTATGAAAATTGGCTGCTCGCCGCGGGAGCCACATTCGCTAACTACGCAGGGCACTCTCAGTCAGGCGGGAGGTTGTAAAATTTCATTGATTTTCATGATAAAAATGCGGGATATCTCCCACACAAGTTGGAAGGGTTCGAGTCTCTGACCTTGTGGAAATATCAAACAAATTCGTTCGCCAGTGGCTGTACTTACAAAAAATTTGATCTGTTCCTGACTTTGATCCTAAGATGAAATTGGTGTACTTTTGACCGGGAACTTCTTAATCCTTGGCCTAATATATGAATGGAAATTTCCAGGATTTAACAATCTGTGTTTTGGGCGACAATACAAACTCTGTTTTCAACATTTTCCTTGTATTAACTTAATCCTAGTTCAGTGCAGTACTTTACTTTTAAGATGGATCACGATGTGAGTCAAGTTAAGATTTAGCCATATTCTGGAAATGTTAATCATATGCTTTGTTTATAGCCATAAAACGGATTTGTTAACCCTGAAATTCTTTATGCAGACAGCATTATAGAACGTGGGATAAAAAAAAAGGTGGATTTTTTTTTTAGATTAAAATTCTTTGTGACAATGGTCACAGGTACTTTTGCTCTGGGACCTGATCTGTTCTGGTATTTGTCACCTAATGCATACATTCCTGTTGATTACCAGGTAAGTTAATGGTAATTGTAATGTAGTTCATGTTTTTGACCTCCCTAAAACTGTCAACCAGATTCACTTCACCCTTAGAGGTAATGTACCTTAGAGAAATTTCTGATAATTGTCTTCAGTGTCAAACGCTTAACCTAAGTATCAATCATACAATTATAAAACATTATTTGAGTAGCTAAGAAAGATAATTTCAAGTCCCGTTTAAAAATGTATAAAATGATATCCAAAAACAGAAAAAAATTTTCTTGATATTATTAAAATAATGGTAAGACTATTAGTCACCAATCATGGGAAATTATTTCAACACATGTACTATGAACAATGGACCCAGCTTGACATCCCAAATTGTTACTCCAGCCAACGGTCTTTTCAAAGATCACATTAGAGACCCAGTCCAACACTGGATATTTCATACCGTCATTAATAGATGACACACCTGTCCATATTACTGAAAAGATCAACACACATTCCCACTCCTGCTTTTTTCTGGATATGTGAAATTATTTCTTGGGGGGTGGGGGTGGACACCTGTATCATTTCATACTGTTGTGTTCGTAATTTATAATTTTTGTTACCAGCTGAAAACATGTATATTACAAAAATCAAGCAATTTTATCTTGGTGCTTGTTTTCAATGTAATCAAAATATGACAGTTTCGTATGTTTATTTGCCAACGACATGCTTTGGAACAGTGCTGGCTCAACATTGCAATGTGAATTCGCATGTATTTTTTTTTCGATCGATCAACATTCAATTGGCTGCATTGCGTATTCGTGCTTTCATCATTGTTGTTTCATCTTTTCGTTCATGGTGGTCCCATTTTAACCTATTATAGCTATGCTTTCATGTTCTCTATTGATCTTGCGCCTAGCGTTTTTTTTTTTCATTAATAAACTTATCCACTTACTAACCCCAAGCAGGTTTAGTTGCCACTTTAGGTCTACACATATTATGCCTTAACGAGACCTTCATAGACACATCCTTCCAAACAGGTGAGGTTACAATTGAGGGCTATAACGTAATCAGACATGACAGAACACCCAGAAATAGTCAAAAACAGTCTGGTGGCGGAGTGGCCATCTATATAGAAAACCATCTTGCCTATAATACCAGGTCTGATCTACAGAATGAGAACCTGGAGCTTGCTTTTGTTGAAGTATGTTTACCAAACACAAAACCGATTATCATTGGTACATTGTACCGACCTCCTGATGTCAATGATGAATTTTTTGACCAATTACAACATACACTAGATCGTGTATTGATAGAGGACAAGGAGTTGTATTTGTTTGGTGATCTAAACTGTAATATGCTTACAGACAACCGCTTGTCCCGGAAAATGAATTTGATCACGCAGGAAAATGACATTGCGCAACAAATAACAGAACCCACGCGCACGACAGAGCATTCAAGTACTTGTATCGACTTGATACTAACATCGCACAAACAGAAAGTTGTGCAATCAGGTGTAATTCCGATCAGTATAAGCGACCATAATATGACTTTCTGTGTGCGTAAGTCCACTTTGCCGCGTAGACAACAAAGGACTATTTGGATCAGGAATTACAAACATTATGATGCAGAGACTTTTGTTAAGCAACTACAGAGTTTGCCTTGGTCTGTCATAGAAGCTTTTGACGATCCACAGGATATGACCGATGTATTTGTGACACTATTTAGTGATGTTGCTAATTTATGTGCCCCCATGATGCAAAAGCGCATAAAGGGTACTGATATTCCGTGGATGAATGGTGACATTAGAAAGCTTATCAGTCAGAGGGACGCAGTGAAGCAAAGAGCTTGCACAACCAAAGACCCGACCCTGTTCGCAGAATATAAACGTCTGAGAAATACAATAACTAATAAATGTAAAAGAGCAAAGAAGGAGTATTTCTCAAATTTAATCAGTGAAAATTTGCATAACCCAGATAGGTTATGGAAGACACTCAAAAAAGTGCTCCCTAAATCAACAAACCAAACAACGACTTTACTCGAGCATGGTGATGGGACATATACTACACCACTCGATATCGCTACGTGCTTCAACAAGTTCTTCAGCAACATAGGTGCAACTTTAGCATCCAATTTTCCTATAGGAATCAAAAGTACAAACCCCTACCCAGATTTTGACAAAAGTTTCGACTTTAAATCTATTCATGCCGAATTCACCAAACAAGAACTTAAAAAATCACAGTCAACGAAATCAACAGGATTAGACAACATACATTCTAGGTTGCTGAGAGACTCTGCTGAAGTCGTAGCTGCACCACTCACTTATATCATGAATGCCTCTCTCAAAACCGGCAGCATCCCACAAACCTGGAAACAGGCACGAGTAACGCCCATCTTGAAATCCGATAATCCTACAAACCCCTCTAATTATCGCCCGATCTCTATTTTACCAGTCTGTATGAAGGTCTTTGAAAGAGCCATTCAAAAACAGCTGGTTGCATATTTGCGAAGGCATAATATCTTGTGTGCTGAACAGTCCGGGTTTCGAGAAAGGCATTCTACAGTTACAGCCGTTACTGATGTTAGCGATTACATCCTAAGAAACATGGATAACGGCAAATTAACAGGTGCTGTATATTTGGACTTGAAAAAGGCGTTTGATACGGTGGATATAGAAACATTGATTTTCAAACTAAAGTGCCTTGGTGTCAAAGATAAAAGCCTTCTTTGGTTTCAAAACTACTTATGTGAGAGGACACAATGTGTAAGACATATGTCAGAGACATCTGATCGCCTGCCAATTACATGCAGGGTACCCCAAGGCTCCATTCTAGGGCCATTATTATTTGTCATTTATGTTAATGATCTTACACAGGCGATCAAATATTCAAAAATTTCACTCTATGCCGATGACACAGTATTGTTGTTCTCATCAGACAATGTAGATGAGATAAAATTGTGTTTAGAGGCGGACCTTAAAAGTGCATCACAGTGGTTTCAAGACAACAAGCTACAATTAAATATAGCAAAGTGCAAATGGATTTTATTTGGGACAACACAAAGATTAAAACATCATTCACCAGTTTCTGTCTCCATTAACAATACAGAGATCGAGCAAGTTAGCCAATATAAATATCTTGGAGTAATCATGGACTCGTTGATGAACTGGAATCATCACATCAGTGCGATGAGCACAAAGATCAGACAGAGGGTGGGTATTCTTCATAGAATACGTCATTACATGCCCAAAGAGGTTGCAGTGTTACTACATAATGCCCTAGTCATGCCAGTATTTGACTACTGTGACATTGTGTATGGTAGTTGTGGAGAAACACAAATAACAAAACTGCAAAGACTACAGAACTTTTCTGGCAAGACAATTTTGCAGGTTCCGTATGACACGCCTTCTCAACATGTCAGGTCTCAGTTGAACTGGCTTTCAGCAAAAGAGCGCATATTTTTCCATGAAAGTGTCATGGTGTTTAAGTGCCTAAATGGACTGAGCCCAGCGTACCTTGCCAGAAAGTTCAAACATGTAAACCATGCTTATACGACACGTCAAACAAGCAATCACAACCTACAAGTACAGAAATGTAGATTATCATGTGGACAGCGATCATTTGAATACAGGGGAAGCAGTAATTGGAACAAAATACCATTAGACATAAGGAATTCGCAAAGTTTAAATGTTTTTAAGGCAGCCATTATAAAACATATCCACAAGAACAGAAATATTAATTAGTATTTTAACTGAAATGACCACCATTATTTTAACCTAAATGATAGCTCTTAACCATCTATTGGCATTTGTAGAAAGCTCATAATGCTGATGTCCACTTTTAATTTGTTATTTATCTATTAATTATTTTGTCTCGTTTACTGTATATTCATGTGTGTCCATGTGTCAGGACCTCTTTGGAAACCAGTATTACTTACTGTAAGAGCTTCCTGGTTAAATAAAGGTTACTTTACTTACTTACTTTACTTACTTGTTTGTTGTCATCACGTGAGCAAAATTCCATATAATGGAGTATTTTTAGACTATTCGGGAGCATTTAGACTTTGAAACGAAGTTAAACTCACCAAATTTTCATAGCCATTAACATGTACAAAAATTTGTATGATTGAATATATTGATCTTTCACCATTCGCAAATAATGGATTAGATTTCATTTTCTTCCTTGTAACAATTATTTCCTGATGTTGGCTGGTTGATGGATGTATAGTGTTAAAAAAGACACCAGAATTGTCATCAATTTCATCATACCCTTGCTGCCTTAATTTTTTCTCGGGTTGTACTTGTCCACGTGTTATTGCAGATGACTATTAATAGTGGTAACTCAAATATTTTCGCTTCCCTTGTCCTTGATACATATTGCTTAAGCTCACTTTCAATTGTCTTTAATAGTGTGGACAACTTCCAATCTTTTACGTATTTGCCTCATGACTAATTTTGGAGGAGAGAATTGTTTTATATGGCTATGAAGACCGAAAAGAGAAATTCAGAATACTGTAGGATTTAGTAATGCCTGGTTTTCTACACATTTGGGAAAATGCGGTTTGATTGAGTGCAGAATGAATGTCTGCATAGAATTTAAAACAGCTGTCAAATCTGTTTTGACAATAAAAAAGAAAAACTGTACAAACTGGAGAAAAGAACAAAATTCCAACGTGAATGGAAATCGGATACCACACAGGATGTCAGCGTCTGTGTCTAATGGAGCAAATGAGACAGCGAGTAAACACCTTAGAGAAAAAACTACATTTGTGAAAAAGTTAAAGATATGAGAAAGGGACATATTGGTTTGTCTGGAGTCAGGACAAATGGAACAATAAGTGCTTAAAACTAAATATTGTCAGCAATACGAGTATGATACTTCATAGACGGTATTACATCAACCGCAAAAATGTCTTTCTTTCTTTCTTTATTTATTTATTTCTTTCTTTCTTTCTTTCTTTCTTTCTTTCTTTCTTTTCTTTCTCTCTTTCTTTCGTTTTATTTTTTTCTCATTTTTTTTCGAAGTATGATCTACAAATGTGTGCAAAGTACAGGGCTTCAACAATCAACAACCGAAGGTACTACACAATCTACAGACAAAAATAAAAAAACACACACCAAAAAGCAGATCCATGTATAACATGGTCATACCTCCTGAATGTAAAACTTGAGTACAGTACATGGATCCTTCTGATGCCAAAACAGTTTGTACCTGTTTCAATATTTTTGACAATTCGAAATCCTGAAGTTCCCTGATGAAATTAAATTTTTGCCTCATATTTTATTGTTACACATCCATAAATATTTCCTTTCTTTCAATATGATTTGGGGTACCCTAAATTGATTCCAGTTAAAAAAACTGTATTTCACTCTGGATATATTTACCTGTATTCCATGTCCTGTGTTCTTTTGTGGGGTTGTAATACCTGCCTATTTCAATTTGTAAATTAAAGGCACTGATGGAGAGCCCAAATGCATTTGTGAATATCAAAATGCTTCACAACATTCTAATGAAGTTCAGATTTCAGGTGTCTTTCATGCAAGATGTAAGTTCTTAACTCGTTTTCTTTACTGTTTTATGCTGACGTGTAATTTTTGCATTGTCGCGGTTATTTCTCTTGTAATTCGTTCCTAATGCCATACAAAGAAATATACCAGATCTGTCTCCTTCATCATATGAAAATTCTTGCAAACCAACCTTTAACAATGTATATAACCTTTCACTTATTCCATGGGGTGCACCTTCTCAGCTAAAGATATATGGCTCAGAGCCTCTTTCACTCAGTGGTTCTCGCCTAGTTTCTCCTTGCGAGCCTTGTCAGCAAGGGTCCACATTGACCCGGACTTCAACAATGCCCAGCAACTCAACCTAAATGCTGTTAGGATATCGATGGACATGCACTTTTGCCAATAGATTAGACACTCTGACTAACATTTTCCTTTGACTTTTTCACATTGAAATGAACATATGTGAAACTAGTGTTAATTTTGTGAATTAGCTATATCAAATTGACACGTTGATCATAACAATCGCCTGTCAGAAGGTGGACTTATGTGTAGCTTTTGCACCAAGAGGAAAAGGAACATGGTTGGTGGGGTTAAATCATCAGCATGTTCTTGAGGTGCTGCATTGGAAAGTGTTTGGCATTACTTTTTTAACTTGTCCCCAGTACACAATCACCCGTGATTTCTTACTTCCACTATTTGTAAAGTTCCACTGTTTTATTTGACCAAAATCATTTGGTAGCAGCGAGCATGACCTCGATCAAAACATTACTTTTTCACAGCAGTGCACGAATGTTTTGATAAGAGCAAACGTTTTGGACCTCCAACGGTTACGTAACATGGTTCAGTTATGATGTTTGCTTTCATGCTCATCATAGTAATTTTTAATGATAGACATTATAATCTTTTCTAATGCACCACTGTGGCATACAGTTTACGTCTGTTTTCCGTTTGTTACTGTCGTTGCAACGCCTCCCTGCAGGTGCCCCACACGGAACAGGTGGCAGCATAATAGTGGATTTCTACTGGATCCGAGCCAATCCATTGCAGTAATGGTTCCATTTGCGTGAATAATGAAAGTGTAAAAATCAAAACCTCAAAACTCTTTGTGTCTTTGTCTCCGTTCCGGCTTACATTTTCCGATGAGATGGCATTCTTTTGTTTAATTTTCTACGCTTGATATCTGAATTCGCATTAGTGATTATCATAATTTTAGCATAGGAAAGAACAGTGATCAAAATAAGTTTTGTTTGTTTGTTTTTTTCTTGTTTTTTTGGGTTTGGTTTTTTTTTTTTTTTTTTTTTTGTTTGTTTGTTTGTTTGGTTTTTTTTTGTTTTTTTTTTGTTTTTTTTTTTTGTTTTTTTGTTTTTGTTTTTGTTTTTGTTTTTTTTAATTTTTGGTTTGTTTTTGTTATATATATTTTGTTTTGTTTGTTTTTTGTTTTGTGTTGTGGTTTATTTTCTAGGTTTTTGGAGGGAATATTTTTTAGCCTGGCTTGCTCTTAAGCAAGAGCTGTACAGAACTCACAACACTTCCAACTTCAAAACAATTCAAATCTTTGTACAATTCTTGGGTAGGAGAATTCTTGTTCAGAAAAAGCGATGATGCGGATAATCTTTTTTTTTCAAAGATTTAATTGATCAATATTAATCCGGTACTGTTTATCCAAACTAATGTTCCTGCTCAGACTGATAACGGTCACATGTTCTTTTAGTTCAGCTGACTTGTCAGTCAGCTGAGCTTATAGGATGGTCTGTTGTCTGTCCGTCCATCCACAATTCACATTTTCAACTTCTTCTCCAAAGCCGTGAACCACATTCATTTCAAACTGGTTGGGGATGTACCTTGGGTAGGTATGTACCACATTTGTTCAAATGGTTTTGCTTCAGTGATTTTTAATTTATTATTTTTTTATTTTTATTTTCTATAATGTTTTTCTGTTTTTCTTTGCAGAAAATCTTCTCCAAAACTGCTCACCAAATTACTTTGATATCACACAGGAATACTCCTGGGGATCACCTAGTTCCTAATTTCTTCTGCTTGTTCTATTTCAGTATGATTTTTAGTGTGTTTTTTCTATTTTCATCTTCCTCTCCATAACAGTCACTCAGATTAACCTGCAGCTTGTTGGATACGTTCCTTGTGGAAAGGTCGAATAAAGTTATTCACTAGGTGGCACTGCTGTGGATTCCGTATTTTTACAGATTTTTTTTTCAATTCGGGTACTTATCGGTAAATTTCCTATTGATTACTTTCTAAGGCAATTGGGCATTCTAATGCGAATTCCCATTTGTAACTTTTCTGAAGAAACTGTTAGGCAGATTGACTTCAAACATGATGGCACTGTACCTTGGGTGGGTTTCTACCAGTTTAGTTCAACTGGTCATGCTCTAGTGATTCAAAGATTCTCTTTGAATATAAATCTTGAAATATCTTTTTCTCCAAAACCAGTCACCCGAGTGCTTTGATATAACACAGGAATGCACATAGAGACTCTTAGTTGTTAAATTGTTCACCAAGTGGCACTGTAATTTTATTTTATCTTCAATGTTTTTTTGGTAGGATTTTGCTATTTTCGACTTCTCCATAACCGCCACTCAGATTAAGCTGAAACTATGTGGATGTGTTCCGTGTTGTAAGGGCAACATCATTATGTGTACGAGAGGAACTGTAAGTCCTTGGGAGTTTCTATCATCAAATTATTGTACGAAATATAGGATGGATCTTGTTGCCAGTAAGCCTACGGCGTCTGGTCAGCAAACTTTAGGAGGAGATACTCCATGAAAGCGTATGCATTTCAGCTTGTATCATACCAAGACGTGCTTTGACCTTCAAATGCGCATAGTGCAGCAGTGGGTGATAAAATTGATGTGCATTCCGGAGGTGGCTCCTCCACGTGATTGCACGGAGTGTAAACAAAGGGACTCATTTGGGCAGGACTTGTCGGCATAAGGTCATGATAGGATACGCTGTATCGTGAAAGTAGGTGTGACACTGATTGTCAGCTTCATAGATTGGCCTTTTTTTTCTGGTTCTTTCTACTTTGGAAATGTACCATGAATGACCCTTGCTTACATTCTCTTAAAACACGGAGTCCTCAGATCGCCACAAGTTATCACATAAAAAAAAGTAAAATAAAAGTATCTGCTACAGTAATGACAAGCACATAAGATCATTCTGTACCATGCTGCTACGGTACGCTTCACCAATGTACGGAAAACGTCAAAACAACTATTCTAATTTTTATAAGTACATTTTTAACTCCTGAACTGCTTATATATAGGCAAAATATACAGCCTTTCTACCAGCATCTAGTGTGGTAAACCCATACATTCTAAACTTATTGCTGGCCATGTCATTATTTAAAAAAAATGTTACCAATGGTATTTATCAATTGACATATGTTTAGAAGGTTTCGTAGATAAAAATTCAAAAGAAAGGAAAATCAAAGTCATTTAAAACGGTTCAATCAAAAGTTTAGTATCCTGTTAATCAATGGGTTGTAAAAGGGAAAATGACCGCTATCATGCAGACTTATCTGTGAACACGTTGGTACTATTGTTTGAAAACACTTAAACCCCGTGATTTATATATATATATATATATATATATATATAAATATATATATATATATATATATATATATATATATATATATATATATATATATATATATATATATATATGTATATATATATATATATGGAATACAGAGAGGGAGAGAGACAGAGTTGGTACTATTGTTTGAAAACACTTAAACCCGTGATTTATATATATATATATATATATATATATATATATATGTATATATATATATGTATATATGTATATTTATATATATATATATATATATATATATATATATATATATATATATATATATATATATATATATATATATATATATATATATATATATATATATATATATATATATATATATATATATATATATATATATATATATATATATATGGAATACAGAGAGGGAGAGAGACAGAGACAGGGAGACAAAGAGAGACAGAGAGCCAGACAGAGAGAAAAGAGAGCAAGACCTGCAACGGATACGCCTGTGTAAATAGGACAGTTTTTTTTTTCTAAGGATGGAATTTTTCAGTCATTTTCATAAAATCAGTCTTTGAGTTAAAGGGAAGCCTGTTCATTCTGAAGTAAGGAGAGTTGTCTCACTAGGAAATGAATAATAAACCTGTCCTGTGGGGACAGCATAAAGTTTAACTAAGTTTCAGGAAATCACTTTAAATCTTTAAGCATTTTTTCCCCAACTGTTCTTCTTGCCTAAAAATGCGTGTTAATCTAGTCACACATCAATGACTTCAATTGTTTAGGATCTTACACTTGCAGAGCTCACTCATTATGCCTTTGGCCGCTTCCGTGTAACCCTAATGAACATGTCAATGCAGATGGACAATAAAAGGCTGTCGAATAAGTTGTTCTCACCAGTCTGCCAATTTGCCATATATGCCCCTGAAATTAATGCAAAGCTCACACCCATGAGTATTATAACGTCAAAACCCGCTTCATGGATTATCCAAAATTTGTTGAGCATTGACATGTGGGAGGCTGGCTTACTCCAGTGAGAGGTCGACAGGAAAATGGAGTGCTCGGGATGAGTGGTGCAGAAGTGGTAGGACAATTTTCAAGAAACAAGACGATGCAAAAAGGACACTGGATCTTGCAGGGATATACATACAAATGCAAGGCATGACTGTTACTGGTGCAGTGCATGAACAGATTCCTGTCGATGGACAGGTTTCGTCAGCAGACATGCCACATCTGCATCATTGCAGCACAACTTACAGTCAACGGGAGACTGATGGCTGCAAAACTGATGTCATACTACTCTGCCACTTGCATTCCTCTTGGTCTTGCACACGAGGCTGCATAAATGTGGTTGCAGAAACATAAAGACTAGATCAGAGATCAGTGGAGAGAGATTAGGTCTGATGAGTCACGATTTTGCATCGATTTCTGTGATTGGAGGATATTGGTTAGACGTTTTGCTTCAGAGCGAATGGTGGACAGAAGCATAGTAGGGCAAGTAGTAACACTTTTTTCTGGCACTAATGTTTTCAGTCTATCTATATATCTATCTATCTATCTATCTATCTATCTATCTATCTATCCATCTATCTATCTATCTGTCTGTCTGTCTGTCTGTCTGTCTGTCTGTCTGTCTATCTATCTGTCTGTTTGTTAATCTATCTATCTGCCTCTGTCTGTCTGTGTCTGTCTGTCTGTCTGTCCATCTGTCGTTAATACCGTAGTACAAATTACCTTATAACATCTGTAGTTTATGGTGCTAAAAATTGTATTACTATTTACCTGGTTATACCATTGTCTGTATGGTGGAATAGTGTATGAAGCTTTTAAGTTTTAAAGGAAACGTCCATCTGTGAAGAGAACTGCACAGGCGCATTGGCCTTATTGCATCACCAGTGAGTCATCCCATTCAAAGGCATTTAGCTTTGTGTGGGGGGTATGTTTGTTTTGAAATATTGTGGAGCATCCCACCTCCGTGGATATATAAAGGATATAAATCTACTACGATCCATCTTATAATACATTAAACACAAAAATCACTGGATTAGCATGCTCTACAGCTATTACCTGTTCACCATTGCACATGCTTATGTGTATAAACATTATAAAGCTTGACATCTTGAAGGGGTGAAAATAAAAAAAAATACACAAAAATTCTACAAGAACATTATCTAAATCTTTTATCGCAAATTTAATTTTTGAAATTGAAGAATGTGTGTAATAATTCTGGTCAATACAGTCTGATTTTAAATGAAAAGGTGGAAAACCTATGCTGGAGGTTTTACTATTTTTTTCTTAAATAGGCTCACATGCAGTCAGTAACAACCTATCTTTCCTTTATGCATGCCCTATTTCGAATGATATATGACAAGCGATGTCAGTTTGTAACGAAATGATGGAGAAATGCTAAGGGTTTTACCTAATTTATCTCATGTAGGCCTACATGCAGCCACTAGCAACCTATATTTCCCTTATGCATACCCTGCTTCAAATAACACATGACACATTATGTTAATTTTGGGATTAATATTTGATTATTAATATCTTTGGCTTGCACATTTGAGAAATACTAATTCATAGAAAAGAAGATATAGACTTCCAATTTCAAACTATTCTACGTAATATTGTCCAAGTAATTCCTATAGGTGTGACACCTTGTGCAATTAACAACTTTAAACAAACAAGTCATAATTTGTAAACGTAGGAGAGACGGGGAGATCACAACATATCATGGCCAGCTTTTGGAAGAGGGCTTAATTTCATGTGTCAGTATCACCTCGGGTAACCAAAAAAGGGACATGTACTCTTATCCTAATCCCCCATTCTGCTCACCCCCTTAGGGGACATTCCAAAATGTCTACATTTTGTAGGACTGTCCATTTGCCAGCAGAAATAGTGATTTTAAATCCCCCCAACACACACACACACACACACACACACACACACACACACACATCAACACTTGACCATATGATGAACTGGCACAATTATTTCTTGGTATCAAATTTGAATTTTCAAATTATATGTGTGTGTCGTGAATTATTTGCCATACTTTAAGTTCTAAAATAAAGAAAGAAACAAACAAATAAATAAATAAATAAATAAATAAATAAATAAATGAAATAATGATAATAATAATAATAATAATAATAATAATAATAATAATAATAATAATAATAATAATAATAATAATAATAATAATAATAATAATAATAATAATAATAATAAATCTAGGACATCAAATGAAGAAAATATGCAAGAGTCCAATTTGAAATCAAGGGTGGATAGAATCTGAATTGAAATTGTGATTTTTCTACAGGGCAAATGGACTTTGAAAATCACTTGTCCCTGTCAAGATTTTTTGTAGGATGTCAGGATGTTTTGTTTGAAATGTCTTAATGCAACTCCAAATTCTTGTCTCGTCATTCCTATAATCAGTTCTTTTACATGAGAAACAGCGACCTACTGATGTCAACTGCTTTACTTAGATACTGAGTGTGCATGGAGACCTGTAATGTGGAATAGTTAGGAAGCCATGTACAAATTTGATCATGACAATATATCTGAGGCCATGTGCAAATCAGATCATGACAATATATCTACCAAGTAAGCGTTCGCATATGTAATATTTACCTAGCAATTTGAACTAATTAATGTCCACTGTGCTTTGTTTTTTCCCCACAATGATAGATTCGGATATTTCTTTTTTTTTTTTCTTTTCTTTCTTTTTTTTCCAGAACGTTGGTCACTAGAAGAATAATAAGATAATAGCAATTTTTAATAACAATGCCAAAAATTCAAGATAGCTGCCAAGTCACGTGACCTTGAATGCCCTTGAACTAATTTCAGTGCCAAAAATCCAGAGATTGACGTGCGTCTCTTCTTTGGTAAAAATTTGAAAGCATGTACTTGTCAAGTCATTGAATAATATACATATATGGGCCCTATTTATATCGAAATGTAACCAAGTAAAGGCAGAAAATATCCTCATATACTGAGTATAAATGTGATAATTAGGCCACTCTTATCTTTATTTCAGATAGAAAATTGAATAATTAATGGCAAACGATTACCAATTGATATCTATTCTACATTTTTTTGAAGTTCTGGGTGGGTTTTAAGGCAATGGATGCTATTTAATGGACAGTTAAGCCAAAGGTTCCCAAATCCATGAAAAGTCTGAGATGGCGTGCGTGTCACGTGACCTTGAATGACCTTGACATGTTCAGAAATGACAAAAATCCAAAGACCAAGACCCTTTGGTAATGCAGTATGGTCCAATACCCCATATGTAATTTTAGAGCACAATTTGCATATTTAATATGGCAACAGTGCAGAGTCCATTGTAAAAACGTGGCAGTGAAAGAGATAGACCCACCTCCGTGTTCAACCAATGGTCATCCTTTTCAAAATCATCCATTTCAATTGACCCACTTTCTTCATTCATGACCTAAAGTGCGTCATCAGTCATGCATCAACCGCCCATGATCCACTGCCTTCATTCATCACCGAAAGTAAGTCATCAGCCCTGCGCCAGGCGAAAGTGAGTCGCAACACTCCTTTCTGTGGTCCCATTACATCACCCGTAATGATCTCATTATAAATAATCCACTTTAAGTCATCTTATTTATTCAGCCATTACCAAAGTTTTGTCTTCATCCATGCTTCATCCAGAAGTGAGTCATTGGCATGCGCGACCAAAAGTGCTTGAGCATCAGTCCGGACGCATGCATTTGAGGAATAAGTAAAAAATTCCAAGCAGACGATATTTGAACAGTAGCAGGTTTTGCCAGTCAAGAGAGACACTCAAATGATTAACGGCGGCTGTAAGAATAAAAGCACGTCCGACCCGCTGTTTCTATCTGAGCCGTTATCCCTTAACGATTACAAATCTTAGTTCAATATACCCAATGATTAGACGTGTGGCCAAGTGAATGTATGTGTCATTGTAGTTTTAGTAAAAACTACTATCGGTGAATGAAGACAACCCTTTGCTGTGCTATTCTGATAAAATGGTCTTACCTTTAAAACCGAACACTTCCACTTCACACATGTGTACACTTGAAGGAGGACCACTCGGTGTAGAAAAATAGATCGATACAGATGACCCCTTTTTTTGGTTACAGTTATAGGTGCTTTGGGGAGCATTATGCTGAGGCAAACCCGATATATTAGCACACTTAACAAACTCTTTTCTTTCGAGCTTGAAATCTTTGAAGCTGTTCCCAATTAAGATTTCAGCGCCATTCAAAAGTTGAGCTGTTGAGAGAAACCAACAACCGAACATGAAATTTGGTATAATCAATACATTTAATTTTCATCTCTTTATATATGTGTATCTTATATCGGAATCCATGTCTCTGTCAAATTTACAAATATCACGTTCCTATAATTTTTTTTCGATTAGTATATAGGTGAAAAAATTATAAACGAATAAGTATGAATGAATAATTTAAATATTAGAATGAGTGACTAAAACTATACATAGGTCGATGAATGATTAAATTAATACATGCAGTGAGGAGAGACCATGCATTATGAAATCAAAAGAAGGACAACACCCCATTTTTTCTCGCAATTTAAATAATGAAATTCACAATATTCATTTAAGAAGGTGACGTAAATCTGCAGACAGATGGTAGTGAAAGACTTGTGCCCAACCGATCCTTGCTTGTCGAGCCGAAAATAAACAAAGCATTACACATGGATCAAATGGTCCCTGTTGATATCAAATATCCCGCAAATTGATGCTTTTGATCTAAAATTGAGCTTATTTACATGTTGTAGTATTAGAAAATTGTGAAATTTTAATATTGAACGAAAAAATCACCATTATATCAATGCCACCTATTTTCTGCACTCCTTTGATGCTGATGGACTTACTGATGCACGATTCCCAATCTGTAACAACTCCGAACCCAGTATATGTAAATGAGCTGGATTAAGTAAATTGAAACGGGCCCTGTCAATTCGGGTATTCATGCATTTCTACATCCATTAAAGCTTCTTTGAAAAAAAAGGGATGGGGATTTGGTGCTACAGATATGTGCGTTTCCCATTTTTGGATAGGTGGTTAATGCTCAAGGTTTCCAGTTCGAGACCTGCTCGCTCCGTGGTAAAAAAAAAATAAATAAATAAACAGATTTGCAGACCAAGGTAAGGTTCCATCAATACTTTATGATAATCCAGCCGCTGGCTTTGGAGAGGAGGACACAATAGACCTTTTAAGTACAGTAGAGGTCGTTGCGAACGTTTAGTACATTTTGTCACCGGTGCTGGCTCTGCCTGTAATTGGGGTGTTCCAGTCGCCATTAAGCACTGGTTTAGAAATGGAGGTGAATGCAAGAGAAAGCAGAGCAGAAGTTGAAAGGGAGAATTTAGATTATACGTGTCTGCATCGTATATGCATAATTACTTTTAAATCCCAGCATAAGAAACATTTTTGGGTCGACTACAATGTGGTTAGTGCTATAATCAAATATCACGCCAGCCTAGTGGTCAAGAAGCAGCCACACACAAACATGGTTTCTTCAGCAAGTACTTATAGAGCACAGAGCTGTGCCGATTGAGGCCACTGTTGCATTGAAAATAAACTAAACAGAAGGTCACTTCCTACCACATACCTATGCTTGTAAATACTTTTGGTAAAATAAGTACACGACGGATTTTGTCCCGAAAATATACAGGAAACTTCTATAAGCAACTTTTCAAAATGGCGGCCGAAGGCACGCGATTGAACATCCCACCAAGAACTCCACAAAATTGCTCTAAATAACACATGTCGTTTTACGTTATTAGTGCGGCAATACGTATTTAAATCGTCACTGGACTGAATTTGGGCGAAATATATCTATCAACCTTTTAAATGCAACATTAATCGGCGTCAACATGTACAGCTAGTGAAGCTGATTCAGGGTACAGCAAAGCCACGGGCCTGGCCAAAATACCACCGAGAAACACCGATAAAAACACGAATAAAACTGATCCAGGCTTAGAATTATAAAAGTGGTGCAAAAAATTAGGTCTGGTTGGTTACTAAGATTATTCTGGCAATTTGGCACACAGCAGTGGTCTCGCTTCCCCATGTTGGCGTATGGCACTGACCATCTGATGCAGAGTTGTTGCACCTCGATTTTCCCAATCCGCGAAGCACTGTTGAAAACGACGCCAGCCCCATCTATCTTACTGGAAATGTCTATTGTGCAAACATAAACAATCCAAATACGGGGAGGGGGGGGGGGGGTTCTCGCACTAGCGTACTAAGGCAAAATTATTTATACCAGCGTACCAGGGAACCACCTTACCCATTTCCCCCATTTGCCAGTTCATTTTTTTCCGAGGGGACCGAAATTCATGCTACGTGTGCTGCCACATGGTTGCAAGAATGCAGCAGCAGTCAGTACGAAGCAGGAATCTGCCGCCGGAAATAATTCAGAAAGGATATGCCACCAATTACCACTTGTAGACTGCCGCCAGCCAGCCCTGGCCAGCTGTAACATTCAGGGCCAAGTTTGGTTTCTGGATGTAGTAAGCGGTGAATGGTGGCAGTGGGCAGTGGAGTCGCCTACTGCCGCTAACCAGCACATGCTCCACCTGTTGGTGGCCGTCACACTCTCACTCCAAAACGCAAAATCCATTCCATGCCGAAATGGTTTATCATGGTGCATTGACAAATATACTTAAGAGCTCATTCACTTGTAATATGAATTAAATAGAGAAAAAAGAAATTACCCCAGTCATTCCGCCATGTAATTGTAACCTTTGTGATGTGGTATTCCTGGCCCAAAAATACAACCCACCAGAGAGTTGTGGCTACATGAGTGTTTTTTGTATGGGAACAACTGCCTTTCCAGTAATCTGTTTCCTTGTTTCCGTCGACAGCATTTTTAGCAAATGATGTGGAAAGTTCACCATAGCTGCTGATCTGTCGCGCCTGTTTATGCAGTGCCAAATTGACACCACAAATTCCTTAATGGAAGAAACAAGCTAAAGTTAAATAGCATGAAGAAAACTGGCATATGTGTAATTCACTCTAATGGGGCAATGGTTCAATAAGGATGCCCGTAAAAGTAGATTCTTTAATCAAGAGATCTAATTTCAATTAATCAAAATCTATCTTTTGCCAAATAGTTTTCTTGTCATAATCAGAAAAGTGCGATCAATCATGCTGCATAAACGTTGGAAAATGTCATTCTAAACGCAATATTACTGCCCTAGTCCAATTATTTGTCGGGCAACCATTTCTGTATTATCTAGTCAACCGTATGAGTCACTTCCTAAAACTTCCAACTACAAAGGACATGTTTACATAAAATAACTGAATCAAATCACATTTCAAACGCTGTTTTAGTCATCAGCCAAACGCTAAAAAGTCAATTATTCCTTCAAACAAGGCAACTGCGACAAATCATGTTTCCTACTTGTATCCTCGTTCTTGCCCTCATAGGGGACCATCACCTTGTACAATTTCCAATTCATACGGCATACAATTATCCAGTATAACAGTTACTTCATAGCCTAGAAATTTATTGAAGGTCACTCTACTCCTTTTGAACCCAAGGCTTTAAAGGAAAAGACCATCATGGCGACACCAATATCACATGACCAACAGGTCTCGCGATATCACCCCAAAAATCTCAATTTCTCATATATTGTTGGCTTAAGGTTTTTGTTTGCTTGCTTGTTTTTCATTAATATGATTGAATTTAACACACTTAGCTGGACGCCCCCCTAAACATCGACACTGAGAAACTGGTCAGGTCTTTTGGCAATTAAATAATAACTGTTGTAAAATTTCAAGACACCTTTGCTCAACCTCTAATGAATGATTGAAGTGTTTACTTTACATCTATTAGTTAAGCCATAACAGATCGCACGTGTGTTCACTCGCTGATGAGAAAAACCAGGATGGATTAACTTGGGAATATATAAGGAGTCGGATACTTATGACCAGGTAAGTATCAATGTATTACTTTTTATAGAGCCTTGGATTTGGGAGGTGGTTTTTTTAATGTAATTCCCTTCTTATCACGCATAAATCAGTATCAACCTTTTAGTGCTAAATGGAGACAACTAGAACATGCATTTTGTAGTGACACCACGAACATTGTTTGTATATATTACACGAGCCATTTATCATCGCCGCTCAAACAATTGCACTCGCCCACTTGATCGGTTACAAGATGTCTCACCTTTGTAGCCATTAACCTCCACTTCACACATCTCAATACGGGTCGATTTCTCTGAACGATATAGCGATACAAATGAACCTCTTATTCCTGAACAGTCATAATTCTTTGTAGCACCATCCGTAGCCTCTTGAATCTTAACACACTGGTAAAAATCTTGCTTCTTGAAGTATTTTTTGTTAAACATAGTTCCAACTGCCAAGAATACTCCATTTTGTGTCTGGCCTGCAACAAAACAATATATTCCTGTGTTGATTTTTCCTACTTTAGATACTTTATAACTTTTACATGCAATTCAAAACATATGCATATATTTTAGATATATCCTTCCATGAAGAGCTCATCATATGTCTACGTAACAACGACTTACCCCATCATGTTCATACCTCTTAGGCGATGACCCATGTTGCGGAAAATGGTGCCCACAGACGCAAAAATCCTTTGTTGTCAGTTTACTTAAGCTGGATTAAACCTTTTTTTTTTAGTTATGATTAGAGATCTGTTTTGCATGTGTAGCCTATTGTCTTCTTAAAAAATAGAACAAGCATATTTACCACTCAAAGAATGGTTACATTCAGTATGAGTTCAGTAAAGTTTTGTTTAAGTGCATTTGGTCATGGAGGGATATTGTGGAATTTCAGCAATCTTGAACATATGTCGTCGTGCGCTTTCACACAAGCGGGCCATGAGACAAAGAGTTAAGTTTTATAAAAAATATATATTCGAAAAAAATGCTACTTTGCAGAAGCTCTCCAAGATAAAACAGGGTTTGTCAAAATTGAATTAACTGAGTGATGAGGATCAGAAGGGAATATGGGCTTGATTGTGTTGGGATGGGTGCTACAGCTGTTCATATATAAAGTCCATTTGTCTTCCGTTTTCATGACCGAAATTGTTTAAAGGGCGAAAATAGAAACATCACATTCAGTCGACCGATGCATCCGAAACAAAGCCGTTGCACCGGATAACCAGCCTGGAGAACTTTCTGAAGACTGAAGCCACGGACTGCATGAACACATCATAAGTTTTTCTTTATATTAAATATATATGTCATTTTATGGTAGAGGTCTTACCAGGTGACGGTATTTTCCTTTTAAGACATTTTGCGTGACAGAATTTAAAAACAACCTTCACTTCGCTCTTCATGGGCACCGTTGCAATGATAATTTTTCCTTTCAAGGTTCTCTTGATTGACCATGTTCAAATTTGATACATGGGAGTCTCATTCGTTGTTCTCACCATACGTTACGCTTTAAAAAAATGGATGTAAAAATTATACTTTTGTTTACATTTTTATTTTTGAAAACTCACTGTGCCTTCAATTTTCGCTTTCGGTTCACTTCCTACACCCACAAAGCACAAAAGGATTGTGACGTCACAAACGCAACGCCACTGGCTGACAGGGAAGTCTTAGATCATGCTAGCAAGCTATGGCTGTCAAGTGTCACTTGGTTTAAACATATTTTATTCACCCTTTATCAACAGGATTAAAAATGCATGTAGAATTATTCATTTTCGTCCCCGATTTTCCGCCCAGGATGGATCGGCGTGTTGCTGTTACTTGTAGCAATACAAGTTCTACAGCTTGTTTACATTCCCTCAAAGCCCTGAAATTACGGAGAGCGTGGACCCGTATACTCAAAATTAACATGGCAAGGCCCTAGGAACCGATCTAACCTAAGTAGCCAACACTGGGTGGAAAGTGACTTTGATTTATCAAATATGACGATGTTTAGGATAGGTTTGCCAAGAAAAGGCTACTGGAACTGGCCAAATTATGCATTACTCTTAAAACCAGGAACAGTGATTCATTAGGGGTTTCTCTCTCTCTCTCTCTCTCTCTCTCTCTCTCTCTCTCTCTCTCTCTCTCTCTCTCTTTCTCTCTCTCTCTCTTTATTTAATTTTTTTAGAGTATTTACAAATAAATCTTCAGTGTGATTCTGCTTTCGAAGCTTGCATAACAGCAAAATATAGCTCTCGTAATTCTACGACTGTTACGACGTATCACACAATTATCAATTGAAAGTCACAGTGACAATGCAGGTCTGGGGTGTTGTTACAAAGTAAAATTGAAAGATAACTTAGGTGTGTTTAACCATTTTTGATTCAATTGATGGAGAAAAAAAAAATGGGTGGAAAACATGGAGAAGCAAGGACCAATTTTTTTCCATACCCAGGTCTAGGGTTGAACAGTCTTTAACAGATTGAGTTAGCTGGCCACTCTAATATGTACGTCCCATTACTACTGTGTATTGCGAGGTTTTTAATCCTGTAACCAGATAAGACTTGTTTAGATGGCTAGCACATTCACGCCTCATCTACTCAGCTGCCAAGACCAGTGAACGACTGGCCTTTCATCTTTTTCAGTCATATGCCACTGTTTGTGACAGTCCACGGCCAGGTCCCAATAATCGGGTGTACACAATTTCATCTCGTTGTACCCTTGTCGTTAATATGGAAAACAAGTCAGTCACAGGAAAGTTATGACCTTTGTTACATAATGGATACGATCTGAAATAACGGATATCATAAGCACGTGTACTGATGACAATGTATATGGACACGGAAAGTACTGGCCTCCAAGGGTCACAAGGTCACTGCCGGGTAGGATTTCTCACATCGAAAAGTATTCATAAACGCAAACCTATATTTAATCATCCATAGACCACACATATAAGAGGGATAATTAACTGTTTGTTTAGATTTTTATAAACCGTAGGCGGAGGCAGTAGCTGTCTGCGTGAATGCTAGAATTTGAAAACTACAAGACCTGGCCCGTCATGACACAAATTCTATTTTTTTTTTTTGCAGTCATGCTTGTTCTTGTTAAATGAGATCTGGTATTTTTTGATGGGAAATATCCTTTCTGCAACCAATTATCATGGCCCAAACGGCCAGTCGGGATCGTCTAGCTGTAGAATGGCTGCACTCCCTGCAGTGCTGGTGATGGCAGGGTTCTGGGCGTCCCTTCATGTGTGTAACGCTGAATGGTCTTTTCCTCTGCTGCTTCAGCTTTTCTTATAAAAATCTTTTTCATCGTCTTCAGACCACGTACATAAAAAAATGATAGTCTTCGGAATCACTATGTTCTGTTGTATCTGACAGAACTCTTGGCAAACTGAAGGCACTCTGGCTTAGAGCGCAGACACCACAGCCATAGGGTTGCGTTTTTGATGTCACTTACACTTTCCCATATTGGGCCATGATCGGTGAAAATTTGCCCACTTTGCTGCGGCAAATGGGGCGCAATTTTGGACCTAAAAACACTATTCCACACTGAAATTTAACATTTTGGTTTTCAAATATCATTTCGTCTTTTGTGATACCCATTCAATCAAGAGGACCTTTAACCTTCTGAAAGACTGCTAGCAAGATTCATTTTATACTTGGTGGGCATGTAGCTTGGGTACGTTTCTAGTGAGTTTGACTCAATGATCACCAGCTTTGACTGCTAATGGATTTTTTTTGCAAAGTCAGAAAAAAAGATGCTGACTGTTGGTATTGTAGCGAAAATACCAAAAGTGTAAGATAGTTATACTGATCACAACCTCCCTGGGCGCGCGGTCCTTAACAGTGAATGACAGACACAAACACCCCTCCCGCACTCCCACCACCCGAGGTCACAGATCAACTACCAGGGAACCACGGTGTCGACTGTAAGCAGACAGGAAGACGATCCCCTACCCAGTGCATCCCGGTCATTGACACCTCTACTTTTTTGCGTTGGGAGAGACAACAGGCATTTTCAATTTACAACAAGTGGTTCCAAGGACCCAAAACAAAAACTTGCTCCCCCCCCAAAAAAAAATATGTAATAACAATAATAAAATAAAAAGGTAGGGCGGTGACTTTCATACACACGCACCCTTTACATTTTTTTTTGGGGGGGGGAACTTCAGTGACAGTGTTGCTCTGGCTGATTGGGTTAAATCCTTGTTGTTGTTTTCCTGTCTTTGTGCGGCAAAGGGAATAACCCGATGGGTGATTGAAAAGGGAAATCATCGTACCTGTAGATGTAGTCTTTGGCCATTTGGGGTAAAAAGCATAAAAAATGTAGTTAATCCACGTAAAGCAACAAGTTTTTCCGTGAAATTGCGCGTTCCCACGGTTCTCAGGGAACGTACGTGTGGTCGAATAGTCTCCCATGACCAAGCAAATTACTTTAGAACCATTTGACATGTTTTGATGTGTAAGATTCCCTGTTTAATGGGCTCATTACATATTTGACAATAGTGCGCCATCTTTATTTGTGATCACTACGCGGAGGCTTCATGTTGCACTCAGTCTCTCCAAGGACTCTTACTGACACAGTGGTGGTGGTGGATTTGGTGGCTTATCTGGTGCATGTGGTAGTCATGCGGTTCTGGGTCAGTGGTGGTTGTGGACGTGGTGCAGGACTTGGTGCTGAGTATGGTGGTGATTAATGTGTCATGCTGGATATGGTGATGGTAATTGATGTGAACCTTGACAGGACCAGATCTACATATGAATACTTAGTTCCGTTTCAATGATGCACGGTAAGACTGTATTTTCTCTTTGATATGCTTGTTTGACGCTGTCTGACTGTCAGGAACAACCTACGTGTTATTGACCAGAAAAAGTGAATATATTTCCTCTTTATTGTGACAGGAGAGAATGGTTCCTATCACTATTGCTGTTGTCATTAAAGTAATGAAATAGAGTCTATTTTGTAATATCGGAGAAAACATTTGTAGGAGGTTAAGGTATGCCTGTTGTGATATCAGAAAATCTTGCAATTTTATGTATGGAGTGAATAAAAAAATTGGAATACAGTCCAAAGACATGCTCTTCTAGTTGGCCAGGAGATAGTGACTTGCGTCCTCAATGACTATGCATCCAAGTGGATATAATCTTCCTTTAGTTTGGAGAAAGCACATGTCTTGATTAATGTTTCACAAGTCCTATGATCTGTTGACGCTAGGTTAACTGATCCCTGACCCACACATGCTCCCACATGTTCAATATTTATTTGCAAAACTATTTTTACAGCTGCTGTGTTGCTACCATGGACCAAATCACACTACGTGTAGTTGTATGCCCCTTTGGCATAATATTTTATGAAGATAAAATATATGCCAAATTAATTAACCTCAAACGTGTCATTTATATTTCAACCCCTGGGTTTCATTGTAACGCATTAACTTAACGAATTAAGTGCAAGGTTCGGTATACATTTGAACCAAAAATTTTTATCAAGAAACAAGTGTGGGGAACAGCCACAAAATTTTTGAATTGGCAGATAGGTGGTGATAAGAATGATATAAGCAAAATGCTCATGTTTAGTGATGTTTGATATATTCATCGAATAGTGAGTACAAATAAATTGTTTTCAGAATTTTCTTAAAACTATGAGAAATCCAGTGGTTCTAAATACGTAATGGTACATTTTCAACTATTCAAATTTACCCAAAAACAAAGGATCATTCCTGGGTTCAAATACATATGATTGGACATATAGACTTACATTCTTTATATCTCTCTAAATTTGGCTAATCCGAGAGAACATACTTGCATCTTAGTTTATTATTAGCGCAGCAGGAAAAAGTGTAGTTCCTAACGTTGCCACCAAGGGGCACTCTAATAATACCCTTTTGAGCCATATTGCCCTACTTTCATACCCAGGAAATGCAGAGCGTCTTATTTATAAAATTTACCAGCAAGTGCCATGCATACCTCGCAAGCTTATAAGCCTTCCGTAGGATCAGTCAGCTCGATTCGTAAACAAAGGTACTAACTGTAATATGCAAGTAAAAAAAAAAAGGTAGGTGATATATCTGTTGCGACACTTAGGATCAACTGAAACAAAACTTGTCCCAGTGTGACCCTGTCTCCCTAAGATGTCTGTGCCTGTGGTGTCCATTCGCGCACGATGGCCATATGCCAAAATGTACCACCAATATTTTCATGGCCTACTGAATACATATCTGGGCGGAAATAGAGAAAGAAAGACGAAAAAAAGGAAAGAGAAAGGGTGAGACCGAGAGGAACAAAGGAAAATGTATGAAGGAAAGGGAGAAAAATACGGGAAAATATAAAAAGGACACAAGGATGTGTTTCTTTCTATTGTCTTCAATTTTTCCTTTAATTTCTTTTATCTCTTATTCTCTTTTTCTCTCGTTTTGTTCATTTTTTTTTTTTTTTTTTTTTGCTGCCTGCTGATGGCCTGTTTTGTTCGCTGCTGTATATCCAACGCTGTATGGCAGATTTATGTGGTGTATCATCGGGTATGGTGTGCTGAGCTGGGCCTGTCTGTTGTAATTAGAAATATATGAGATCAGCCAATAGATAGTTTATCGAAATTAGAAGTAAATCAAATGTTATCAAAGCAGTAAGAAAGATGAGCATATTGAACTATGTTGCTTAGGAAAGATATGCACTTTAAGTTGCTTACTGTTCTGATTCCGCCATGTAATAGTCACTGTGGTGATGCAATACTCTCGATGTAGACCCACTACCCACCATGGACTATCCTCTGTTTTTGTTCTGGAACAACCGCCTTTATCAATATCTGTATCCTTGTTGCCGTCCACTGATTTGTTTGCATAATAAGGTACATTTGTGTATCCGCTATCATCAAAAGTCGTGCTCTGCCAAGCTGGTCTTTTAATGGCCAGGTTTGTTGCACCTATATATCACAAAATAAATTGAGTTTGTAATTCTGAAATATAAAGTCACTTCTAGCTGATCACCTTAATTGGTTATAACAAACAGAGGAATAGTACAAAAGGGTTGACAACACATTAGTACAAAGGGCTAGTTTCCTCTAAACAAGCACGTGAACACTATTATAAATTTGATGAAAGTATGCAAATGTGTATCATGGTCCATGCTTTGTATCATACAGTATGCGTGCGCATCATTAGCACAACCGATGGAAGTCCCGTTCCAATAAAAATACGCGTTTCCTGAAAAAAAACAAAAACAAAACAAAAAACAAAAAAAAATTAAAGCAAATTATGTGGGAAGTAAACTACAACTTACCCTCATATACCCCAAACAAGAAAACTTTTATTAACAAATCAATTTTGCGTGGCGTTTTTACTGTTTCGTAAGCATGTTGATAGTCTAGGTAACTGAGAAACAGTCATGTTAAATAGTGGGGGTCTTTGTATACTATATGAAATATTTAATTGCTTAGAATTGAAACACAATGTTGATTTAGGTCTATATACAAGGGAAGTGCATAGGATTTAATCTCAACTGCGTACTGCTGCACCGATAACATGAATTTTCACAAAGGAGTGAATGATTTACTAAATGTAACGTAATAAGGTCTTGGTGAATTCACTTACTTTTTCCGTGTATTATATTGGTCCACCATGCCAGGGATGAGATAAGGTATGCATATTTCATGCTTTTTTTCATTCAAAACCGACGAGGGAAATACTTTGTCCTGCGAAAATATTTGATCCACAAGGTACAGGCAGTGGTGAAAGCATTGATGGTCATGTGAGAGAAGGTTATTCTTGATCACGGATTATATCTCCCCACAGTACTGACACACCTAGAACAGGCAAAAAATGACAGACATAGTTTTTCCAAAAAAAATAAATAAATAAATAAAAACAAAATAAAAAAATAAAAATTTTTGCTGCGGAAATTATAGTGAATTAGATTTTGTCAAGAAGTGCAAATGGTTTATTTAGCTTGCTCAGTATACATCAATGCCCAATTATGGAGCAGTAGCTAAATGTCAAGTGAGGAAAAAAGTTAAACCAAAAGTATAATTGCAGCGTGACGTTTCGTCATTACTTGCATCGTTAGTGGTGATAGAAACATCCACATCATTGGATGCCATAGCGACAACCTTCATATTAAATACTTACAATCATCAGAGATGGGTACAACTAAGTTGACGCATCCGAGTGTCGGATCAGCTGGCTTTGGATGTCAAGTTCCATTAGAAGGCTGGACGTTTTTAAGCCAATTGTCACTGTCGCCTCAATTGACCGCAAAAATGCAGTGTGGAAAAGTCATATTGTGATGCAAGAAATACCGAGAAATAACCCTGCCTGTGCAGGGTCCTTACACGGAAACGAGAATTGCATACATGAAAGATTATTTGCATTAGCATTTTTTGTTCACCACTATTGGATGACGGGTATGTTTATCCGAAAATCTAAATACTCTGTGCCACTAGTAATTACACATATCAGCATACAAAGGATACGCTTATTGTTATTTAGAAATCAAACAAGCTCAAGTTACCTGAGCCAGATACATTAGATTAAACATTTCCGCTGATTAATGACGTGATCATCAGCTCCCGTTATTTGTTGCAATGAACATGCTGATAACAATATGTGCCTGCTATTGGTTACAACGTATCACAAATATGTTGAAAGAGCATTTGTTTTCTAAGCCAACTTATATTTTTACTATCCATTATACCAGGATATAAAATATTAGTGGCTGTAAATATTTGATTATGCCTGGTGCAAAATAACCCACTTTCACAAACTTCTGATTCGTATTTTCCGTAGTGTCCGTGGCAGCAGATTGATTCACGTTTTATTAGTTTTGTTTTGTTTTTAACCTTGTTGGCTTTCTGTGCTTTCTTTTTATTTTGCAAACGGAGAGTGATAACAGCGACGATTGATGAGAAGCACAGTATGAATTAATAAATCTGTCCTGTCGTTGGGTGTATAATGTATTTTGTCTGTTTATCATCGATTTGCCTCTCCAGTATTTTAAGACTCGACTGTTTATTTTTGCAATACACATGTAATTTAAATTGATTCCACAAGCTGCATTTAAATCTGAAGAAAAGAAACAGACGCATTCCGTTGTGTATGTCTTAAGGCATCCATATTGTTTCATCCAAGACATTTAATTATTTAATTACCCACATTGTCCCCGTAAAACCGACTTTCCAAGTTATATTTTGCCGAAATACTATGGATTATAAAGCCAATATTTGCTTCACTTTGAATTTCCTTGCAGAGAACAGAATATCCATAAAATTTCTTTCCTATTTTAAGTCCCTTTTTTCTGTGTGAATGATATTATGGTTATATCAACAATTACGCAATCACTAATATACCATAATATTCTACCTGGGTGGTGCATCATCAGTGGATGTGGCAGTTACTTAACTTGGGTTGCAGAAGTCTAAATATGTCATTTATGTTCGCTGTTTTGGTCTCTGAGGACACATCAATTCATTTTATATGGGGTTAATATTGAGTCTGTAGTGTGTTACGTAGTTTAGGGGCATTACCTATGTGATTTTCAGTTTGATATTCATCAAAATTTGCTATTCATGGTATTTACTCTTTCAGTGCTAAATTTAACATTTTTTCTATTGTGTTAACACAGGGGGAAGTTGTTTACCTGGTCTGTTATGTTCTATGTGACTACAGGCATTTTGTTACTTGAATGAAGGATCTTTTTACAAAGAACACAAATCTAACACCCATATGGTAATTCACAGCAGTTCGTTATGCGCAGTTTGACTTCGATTGAAGTTGGCCCTGTAAAAATTAGTGCTAATGTCCAGGTCCTATATTTACGGTAGTAGCATTGCAAGTGCATCAAACGACTTTTTATCAGTGTAGGGTCCTGTTTGTGTAATTCCAGTTGACGCTTACTGTAAAGTATATACATAAACACACACACACACACACACACACAAACACACACATATATATATATATATATATATACATATATAGTAAATCTGCCCTGGTGATAGATTAAATAAATACGTTTCGCCCTTATCTGTTAGTAATCAGTTTAATTTAAACAAAAACAATGAACATTATTCTGAATGAAAAAAGAGTTACTTTGCAAATAGTTGCATTTAATATTTCTTTTCGTTGTTATTCGTGAGGACATTGTTCCCCAAATGCAAAATTTGATACGTCATTTTTCGTACTTTGCTATGTTCTGTGAATCAATTGTCCAAGCCTATCTACAGCTCCCATCTGCCAGGATGAAAATAAAGTTCCAGTAAAAACGCTCTGCTTGAGGACAAAACAAGAATGTACTAATGTTATGACACCGGCAGTGAATGCCCTGTCATGTCTCACATCAAGTATTTCAAAATATTGATCATTTTCGTTACTTTAACAGTCAAATCCAGAATGTGGCTGCACCATGACAGATCAAAATGAACTGTTGGTCACAAATGTTTGTCTGTCATTATGCTGTTCATGAAGACGACATCAGGGTACTGCAGAGGCAACCTACTGTATGCGGGTGCTATGGGCTATTCTTGAGCTTATCCACCCATAGCGGAAGTACAATCTGGCATTCTATCAACATTAACAAACATTTTAGGTTTGTAACTGTCGCGATAATCTGGTATCAGTGTCTGTGATGTTGAAGAGACACCAGATTTTATTCACCAATAATGTCACAAGATGGTGGTCCAGCACACTGCATGTATGTGCCACATCGTTCGCCATGTTTGCACTTCCTCATGTTGCTAGGAAATGCTGAAAGTGACACCTTCTGCATCAACAACCTAAATCGACGCTTAATCCGCATGAGGTAAAGATGGAGCGCGGTGAAGGGACTACTTGGTGTTAAATTATGTAGGCAGGTACTCTGGTTGTCTGTGTACACGTTTTGCAAAACGAAAAACAAAAAAACAAAAACAAAAAATACAAACAAACAAACAAACAAACAAAAACAAAAGAAAACAAAGAAAGAAAGAAAAAACAAAAACAAAAAATAACAAATAAAAAAAAATTAGGTTCGTACAAAATGATTCATTTTCTAATCGTATGGTAGAAAATCCGGTAAACTTTGCCATTTAGTTTACAGTACATTGTACTTTCTTTTTTCTGAAGGAATTGCTATCACTATTGAGGGTCACATGCGTAAACCGGTCTATAAACTCTTCTCGGGGTGCAGTATGCGGGGTCATTCCCTTGGTGCCCTTTTCCTGTCACTATACACCCTACCCGGGATCAGTTCTTTTTTAGAGACTACATTCAATGCCATTATATCAGTCCGAAATCGTGTGTGTGCGTGTAAATGTAAATTCACATCCACCATTCTGTGCCCATTTGACCATCATGTATTTCCCTTTTGACTTTTTGAAGAACTGAGCTACTTTCTTTTGTTGTTGAAAATAGTGAAAACTAGCAATTCATATGCACTGTCTTTGCTAGGACTGGTTCCTGTTTACACTTCAGACATTAGCGCATCCCTATTGAGACCTATCGACAAAAAAACATTTCCCTTGTCATCACAATTTCACAGTTCCAAAACGGTTTGTATTTGAAAATTGTGTTCAGATCAACATGAAATGTTCTCACAGTTTCGCCGTTAACTCTAGAGATAACGAAGCATCATGCTGTTGTGCGATTCTGTTTTCTTTCCTCCTTTGTTTTGTATAAGCCAACCATGATAGACTTTTGAAATGTAAGAGTGTTTTCACCTTGCTTCTGAAATATTGCTCTTATACGTATGAAAAATCACAACTTTTGTTTGCTTGATAATATTAAAAAAAATATATATAGCCAATTATGATGCAGTGGTTTGACTATTTGGCACCAAAATTGTAAAAACTGGTGTACTCCTTTTGTACAGCCATATTTAGCATAAATATTCCAAAGTTACAAATGTTGGATATTTATTTTACATGTACATGTAGGTTTTACATGCTTAAGATTTGCAGTGCGACACGGTTAATTACGGCTCAGAATCCCATCCTGATCCCAGTGTGTATGCTCGCCAGCACCTCTTGGGGGCGTTTATTAGCTAAAATACGTTACTATTCATTTAAACCCCGTTAAGCTTTGTCAATATCGACACAGATAAAACTGCGTCTTTACAAATGGCACAAAGAATAAATGTCTTCACTTCCACCGTTTTCCTTATACGTCCCTTCACGGCACAAATGCTTTAAATGGGTCACTGATTCCAAAAGTTGAAAGTCCACATTTTCACTTACACACGAACTAGCACGACAAACCGAAAAGCCTCAGAAAATGTCACATTGATACAACGACTGAGAGAATGCAAGGGGAAGAGATTTAGATATTTATAGACTTTTCTGGATATAGCGATATTCTAGCACAGCAATTCTTCCACTTACAACAAATTCAGAATTTTCACGCTTCGATGCGTGACTCGGTTACCTTACGATGCTACACCAGGGCAATCTTTCCCTGTCTGTATTCTTGTATCATCCTTTCTATGAAGTTTGTGATTGTAGATATGTAAAGACAAAGTGTGTTCACTTACTTTAACGTGATATCTGACACTCTTGCTGAAGAAAATATTCCAAATATGTTGCCATCAGCTCAGGCAGGGTCTCACCCTGATCTTAGTGTGTATGCTACTTCCTGGTTAAAGAATAAACTATCCCGATTATGACGCTGCAAATTAGGACACATTTTAGTGAGTTCATGCCTATCCAAGTAAATAGTCCTGTCGTGCATGACAGGTTGCTCAATCTTTTCTACAAATGCATGCAGGAGTATGCCCATTTAATGATATGTTTAAATCTTGCAGGCGGTAAGAACATTCGGTGGAAACCATTGGTTTTGATTCAACAGCACAGCCGTGTCAACTGCACATAAATTTGACACAACAGAGGCGTATTAATGAAGGTTATTATTTTTTTTTATTGAAATATGGCTATAAAGTTTAAAGTGACTTCCGAAAATAATGTTGTTCTGTCCACATACTACAGAAATCGTGGGAGCAAGGCTGAGACTAGCCAAAGCAACATATATCAAGAAAAACAAAAAAAAAACATGATGGTTATTAAGGGAGCACCTCAAGGCTACGATTTCTTGCAGGGACATACTTCCTGACTCTTACTCTATCTGGCCACAAAGTGTCGCTAAACAAATCCCTAAACTCAGAGACAGGAACAGTCAGTTTGAAGGACTGGAATTTATATACAGCATCTGTTCTGACCCCCATCTTGTTTTTATTTAATTATTTTTTGTACCGTGTCCAATACATCTAATTTGGTACAGGATTTGTTTAATATAAAACCAGTAAATCATGCTGTCAAACTTTGTCTATCAATGGTAAACGGGTGTATTGGCATACCATATGCTTTCACTTCAAACTGTCCATTTGCAAAATATAAAGGCAAATTCATCAATATAGTTAAATCTTCTTCATTATCATAAATTCGGTGGCTCGTCGATACATCATTCTTTATGTTTTTACATAAGAATGGCTGGGCGTGGACACATATATATATATATATATATATATATATATATATATATATATATATATATATATATATATATATATATATATATATATATATATATATATATATTTATATATATATATAGAGAGAGAGAGAGAGAGGGGACAGACAGACAGACAGACAGACAGAGAGGACACATAGACAAAAATACTGTCATATATGTCAATTTAAATTTTTGATCAAGCATGGCTTGAATGCCAACGGCTTTGACGCGCCAAAGGAAAACAGACCAGCAAAGAGAAGGAAAGAAAGCAAGAACGAAAAGGCACCCTGAAGAGTCGATCCCACGAAACTAAAATGATGAAGGTTGTCAGTATTCACATGTTGAACCATTCCAAGCCAGTTAACGTATAGTAGCGACTGAAAGTAACTTAACCAAAATTTGTGCGCACTCGCATATTGCGCCCACTTTGCTCACACCTTGCTCGGGCTCGCTCCCCCGGGCTGCGCGCAGTTTTTTTCTGATCTACCCGCACCCCGGCTCGCACGCACGCTCACGCTCACGCCTACCCGTGAGTTCCATGTGCTCGCCGGTACTGGCTAACCCGCGGGCACCCTGGAAAGACCAGCAGGACAAGCCTTTCATATACATACTATATTTCAGTCTTTAAACTTATTCATGATCTGACTGGAAATGTACCCCCCCCCCCCAGCACATCTCACCAAGTCACCCCCCCCCCCCAAAAAAAAAGATAGTGGCTAGTATCCGTCTAAAGATTCCCACATGTAGATATAGGCTTATTTGAGTATGTCTTTTTCCGTTTGCCACATAATTATTATTTCTACACATATGCTAGTCCGGCATGTAACTCCCGTGGAAGTAAATGTAACACCCAAGTCGATTTTATTTTGCTGTGCATTCGAGAGAAGAGTAACTATTAAATGTGAATGGAGTAATTTACATGTTAGTTTTTGAAAGAAATACACTGCTTATAATTGATTTGACTCGTGTGTTTATTTCGGAAAGGAGCTAAATTTGAGAACAATTTAGGAACCAGGATGCAGGCGTTTCCTAGCTACAAGATGCCCCCGCATATTGTGCTCCGTTATCACCAGGTCCATGGGTCTATGAAAAAGTGTAAACATTTCCTGTACTTGTCAATAAAATCAGATCACATTGTTCTAACGTTAGATCTACAAGTTCATCGATACAAGCTCAATAAAGATAAGCTAAGCTAGCTGGGTTGTATATGCGCCTTCAAAATTTGAAGCCAAACCGGGAAATAAGACTGCAATCGCTGCAGATTTTGACCATGCTCTTATGAATTTACATTAAAATGCAATTTTTGGGACCCCATGGTTGCATGTATCCAGTCTCTAAGGCTGCATACATGTTCATGTAAATGTGAGTGTTCGGTTTTGCACTGTTGGCATTCAGAAGAACCGTTGAATATTTTTTTCACCCACACCTCATTACTATGTACTTAAAATGCAACTCACTTCAATATGGGCCATCACAACAAACTAAAACAAAAACAAAAAACAACCTTATGCAAAATAGTACCTGTCCAGTATCAATGAAGCAGATTTGATGGTCCTGCATCCAAAATTGTTCAAATCCCAATTGAATCACTGATGACATGAACCATCACATGTCCAGACCGGTATATATGTATATATGTTAAATTTATTTCACGGCAATCCCTGTCGAAAGTATAATGTACTTTTCCACTCATGGCAGTTTCGAATTTAGAGTGAAGTCAGGTGACGAAGGAAAGCCAAATTTGCCATTATGCTAAACATATATAATATATTCATGATTTTCGTAATATTATCCTTTCTTTGCATATTGGCGCGCAATTTGTAACTGAAATTAGCCCCAGACTCCATTGCTATTGGCAGCTGGTGAGTGTGGTCAGCAGAATTTTATTATCCATGGGCTGTGGGCACGCATGGAGCATTGGGGGCAGCAACACTTTGTCCGCAAGGTTGCATCTCGGCAATAACCATGAAGCGGGTATTGCAAAATAGCAGTGCGTATGGCAGTCATGAAGTACTCGAGATAAGGAAATTAGCTCAATTAGACGGCAATCAAGTCGTGTACTGCACTGGATTTCCTGATTGATTCATTCATACATTTATATTTCTTTATTTAATGGGGCGGGGGGTATAACCACCAGACATGTTGTATCATCTCAAGTGTCAAGAAAAATTTATGAAAACTGCGCAGAAACAAAGTTTGTTTCCATGAACAAACCACTTTTCCTTTGGGGGGGGGGGGGGGGAGGAGGTTGGAGCGCCATAGGAGCAATCGGTGAACACAGCAAGATGGACAGTATGTCACGCCAAGGAGTCCAGAATAGGAAGAAGAGAACACTTTGAAATTGGCAAAACTTGTTACATCTGTACTTATTACGTTCCTTTGTTTTCAAAGTCCACATTGAAAGTGACATAAAATACACTTGTTTTGACAAAATCAATATAATTCTAGTGTTTATAAACATATTATTTTTCAACACCTCCTTCATATGGAGATTTTGCGTCACCCGTATAGATTGGGCTTGACTTCAAGGAAATGGGTTTTTGTTTATTACTTTCTTAAAATACTTATTCAAATATAATTTTTTGGCTCATGAAAGTATTGACTTGCTTTTTTCAATTTCAACATGACAAGTAAAAAAAAAAGTATATTACTACAAGTACAATAACATTTTCATTTCCATGTACGTCGCAAGGCAGATCGCAACAGTTTGCGTTTACTGGCTCAAATTTCTGCACCCCCCGATCACCCTGTTCATGTTTTAGGCAATCTGAGAATTCATGATCACGAAGTTCTTGGCATTTTGAAAAGCCTTGACAGTTCCAAAGCAACTGGTCTTGACGGCGTAAGTAATCGACTTCTGGAAAAAGCAGCTCCTCAAATTCATAAACCTCTTGCGAAGTTATTCAACTTATCCCTTAACCAAAGTCATTTTCCGTCTATCTGGAAAGAGGCACACGTTACACCCCTGCATAAGAAGGGCGACGCCAACCTGTGCAACAATCATGGCCCTGTATCTCTTCTATGTTATACAGGGAAAGTATTAGAAAGCGTAGTGTTTAAACATGTATTCAACTTTTTTCGGGACAACATGATTATCTCTGCAAACCAGTCTGGCTTTATACCGGGTGACTCTACAGTCAACCACTTCCTTCTTAATTCACGAATTATGCATAGCTATCGATGAAGAAAAAGAAGTAAGAGTTGTGTTTCTTGATATAAGCAAAGCTTTCAACAAAGTTTGGCATCCAGATCTCCTACATAAATTAGAAAAACAAACGGCATCACAGAAAGCCTTTTGGCATGGTTTGGCGACTATCTCACCAATCGCAGACAACGTGTAATTCTGAATGGGCAGTCTTCAGGATGGGGTTCTATCATGGCCGGCGTGCCTCAAGGGTTTGTACTAGGCCCCCTACTATTTTCAATAAATCACATCAATGATATAGGTAAAGTTGTAAACTCTATTGTCAAGCTATTCGCTGATGATACATCACTTTATCTCTGTGTCGACGATCCAGTCCATTCAGCTGCTGTATGGAACAGTGATCTCGCCTCCTTAGATGAATGGTCCAAGGAGTGGATTGTCTCTTTTAATGCACTTAAGACTGACACTATGCTCATTTTTCTGAAGAAAAACACCCCTGATCACCCTCTTCTCACTTTCCAAGGCCACCAATTGGTGAACGTTCCCGAACATAAAAACTAAGGGCTTACCTTAAGATCAGACCTGAAATAGAGTTCTCACATTAAACAAATTGTACTTAAGGCTTCCAAACAGTTAAACACCATGAAATCTATTCAGTATCGTCTTGATCGTGAAACCTTGGAAATAATATTCAAATCTTTTATCCGTCCTATTATAGAATATGGTAGCGTGGTCTGGGACAGCTGCACCCAATCATATAAAGATCTTCTTCAAGACATTCAGCTGACTGCAGCCCGTATTGTGACAGGTGCTATGAGAACTACCCCAAAGGCTAAGCTGTATGAAAAAAACTGGCTGGGAGCCATTGTCAAAGCGGAGGGAAAGATCTAAATGCTTAATGATGTATAAAATAGTACACTAAATAACACCTGCTTATTTGTATGCTGCCATACCCAATGTTCCATTTAGTAGATGAAAACCATCGTCCAAACACCAGATGACGTTCTGATCCTAGTAGACATTTGGACATACCATCTTTTAGTTCCAGAACAGTCCTATTTGAGAAATCATTATTTCCATCTGCAATTACTTTATGGAACTCACTCTCATCTGAAAATAGAAATTTACCGACTTTGTCACAATTTAAACAGAAAATTTCAAATCCAATAACATATTGTGTCGTTTATCCAGAACTTTTGAAGATCGGTAAGAGATACTTGTCCATTTTGCATTCCCGTCTGCGTATGGGCTGCAGTCAGCTGAATGAACATCTGTGTGAGATAGGCGTAATTGAATCTGCAAGTTGCACATGTGGCGCTACCACCGAAAGCGTTGGGCACTATTTCTTAACTTGTCCGCGATACGTCATTGCTCGCGATGTCCTCCACACTTCTATCAGTTTGATAGCACCATTTTCAATTAATACTGTTTATATGGTCATGATAAATGTTTCCTTCTAGAAAACATCCGTAGCTTTTTATCAGTACAAGAATATATATTGAAAAAACTAAACGCTTTCAGGGTGAAACAATAACGTAGATTTTTTTCCCAATTATTACTATTTTGATTATCGCATTATAGCCCCTCTATCTGTGCTCTGTTTAGCCGTGTCTCTCATCTACCTGTTTCCTCCTTGCGCCCCTCGTCGACCCCTCGGAGGAGACGAGCGGCGTCAACCTGGAATGTATGTTACGTATGTCCTGTGCTCCTGTCTTTTCCTTGCAAGAAGAATTTATATAGGGCTCTGCCCTCCTTCCTTATTGTTTTCTTTTGAATGAAATATGTTTAAGCCAACAGTTTACGTTTGTAACGATATGCACGACGTCACATAACCGCGACATAAAACAGATACACAAAGGAGCCAAATTACCTTTGTCCTTTGTACTATAATAGCTTTGATCGTCTTCATGATTGACCATGGACGGTACATGCATGGCAATTCAGACATTAATTTGATTGTTTTTAAAAATTGATCACCACCTGATTGTAAAAGATACTAATCGGGAGGACCTTCATTAAAAAATTGGACACAGGCCAGTTTTATGAAAGTATATCATTACTTATTGCACTGAGGCCTCATTATAACGACACTCAGATATCCAACATATTCTGATACCGGAAAATGTTCCTGAAGGTTATGGACAAACCAACTGATCAAAAACAATTTCGTGGATGTTTTTAATTTGAGACCCTATCAGACAATTACGCGGAAATTACTTTAAAAAAAACCCCCTGAATTATAAATGTCCCCACCGCGAAGTTGCTCCAAATGGACCCCCTTTCTCCCAACTAAGCTGGAACGATCATGCGCACCTGTAGTATCCCCGTAACAGTTACGGGGCAGGGCGGCATCGCTGTTGAGCAAGAATTGTTGGCGCTGTGCTCATGGAGGTATTACCGTTAATTTAATACTTCCATGCTCTATTGAAACGGGGAAAAACACTCTGGCTACAGAGGCAACAACAGACGCAAATTGAAAACAGCATTTATTTTAAACTACATTGTATATCTCAAGATGTTGGTTTCTTTATGGCAAGGAAGTGTGGCCTCCTGGTTCATAGCAAGGGATAGGCAATTCCACAGTGATGCTCGACCAGAACGAGTCACATTCAAGGTTACCTGCCTGCGAGGTCATTCAGCCGGCGAAGTACCTGCATCAAAGTGTAAATGTTAAAGCCCGTCATTAATGTGTCAAAAATTACAAGCATGGGCTTGCTTAGTTTTTCCTTAAAAGTGACGCTTTTACTTTTGGGCCATTACTGTTGCCAAACATCAGTTGGGATATTTCTATAGCAGACAGTGACTGAGTTTGCCTCCTTAGCCGACTCATGCCATTTTCATCTGGCTATTGGACCCAGTCACCAGTCCAAGGCGCTTGGTCTTCCAAGCAGGTTATCTGTAATACACTAAAGCAGGCTTTCTACCTCCAGAGAAATTTATCTGTACATAAACATCAGAACATTAAAAAAAAACAAACAAACAAACAAACAAAAACAAAAGCAAAAACAAAACAAAACAAAAAAAAAACAAACCAAAAAAAAAAAAAAAAAAAAAAAAAAACAAAAACAAAAAAAAAAAAAAACAAACAAACAAACAAACAACGAAACAAACTCAGGCAACCATGCAGGCAGTGATTGTGCAGACTTGAAAGAGCCGCAATTGCTTTATCAAGGTTCCATGCACTTAGCACACCTTGGGCACCGATCCGTGAAGCTAAAGGTACAGCATCAACACAGTCTCGGCGCCGACCTGCTTGTACCTGCAGATAGGAACGGTGTCGTAATGTAATCAAAGATCTGAAGTGGGAGAATTCCATTTACATGCAAGTAGTGGATGTAGAATGCAATAGGTTTACCTAAAATTGTATAACCTTAAACTTAACAGACTTGGAATTAACATTAAACAAATTCTTTTCCCCGCTCATTGTTATCCTTGCATTTTTCAAACTTCAGTACCCTTTTATAGCTAGCGTGACAAAGAACTATCCGATGTTGCCTCCCAAGTTATATCCCCCTTCCCGCCCCTTGGGTAACACAGAGCTTGGTCTGCTTTAATAGAAGGCAATATCCGATGCATCAAACAATTTTCATAACAGTTCAGTACTATGTCGCTGAAACCAGACAATTTTTATTCTGATCCTTCCAGTTCCTAATTAAGCCTACCTACCCCCGGTGGGGGGCGGGGGTGTAATCAAATGTAAATTGGATATGTGGTGATGTAATTCAACTATTTTCTTTCAGTTTTACTGGTCATTAGTCGACACTATGTCATTATTTTGTTCTCAAGTTATTTACTGATTGATTATCCAGCAATCTGTGTTGATACATTCATTAGTGTAAAATACGCTTACGTAATTAAGTGATGTCCCTTGCATGTTGTACATATTTTGCTTTGTCGCTCCCTGTCTGGAGAACGCATTGTATTAGTCAACTGTTTTGTACCGTGGGGCTATCCAGAATGAGCAAAAATATTAATGTTTAAATCAAACGAAATTAAAAAAGAAAACGATGCTATTTTCACCGTACGGTGTGAATAGCGTTTGGTCTATTTTCATCGTACGTTGTGGTTGTGGCTTGTTGCATAGAGCTGAGGCAAATTAAGATTGGAGAAATGCTTACTTTAGGGAGATGGCAAGCTTTATGTTATAGTCAATAGGAAACGGGACCAAAGCAAAGTGTGCACTGACGGAGGGTTTACTGTAAAGCTTGGCACCGTGACAGCATTAAATGTTTGGATTTTAACATCTCAAATTAATGTATATGAATTTACTCTACCCACCCATCAGTCTTTCATTATTGTTGCTTCGTGGATTTTTTTTAAATGCGATCCTTAACTAAAGTCATAACAAGATAGATCTATAAGTTAGCCTAAAGTTTCGTTACTTCAATCTGTGACAATATTTAAAAAGTTCCTACCTTGTCTTGTTACCTAAATTTTTACCTTTTCACATAAAAGCACACAGTGTTGGCTCTTTAAAAACTATTAGATAATAAAAGCTGAAACAACACCTCAACAGATCTCATTACAAACCATGCTCAAACTGGGATGTTAGGCCTTTTTATTATTTCAGCAAATGTTTGTTCCAATTCTCTTTGAGTGTAATGTCATGACACAATGCTTTTCCAAAATATTCTTCCCTGGTTGACTTCTTATCATCGCCGTACGTTAGAAATAGAGCAGCGTCTCACCATACGATGAATATAGACCAAACTCTATCATCACCGTACGGTGAAAATAGACAAAACAATATTCTCACTGTACAGTGAAAATAGACAAACACTATTCTGACTATGCGGTGAAAATAGTCATTCCGAAAAAGGAAACGTTGCCCCCCCCCCCCCCCCCCCCCCCACTGTTGCCTGCTGAGTGACTTTTTGCTACATCATATTTTTCAGGACAAGTAACAAATACCATTGAAAATTAAGGTTCGGACTCAGTCTAACCATGGACTTAGTCCATGGTGTAACGCTTGCCACAGAAATGGTAAATAGTAAATCAGGGGTGAAATTATGGCTAACAGTCTTTCACATGGATCTGAAAATTAGAAAGCTAGTTCCGTGCCTGCTTAGCTTCTCGTGCCATCTTTCTATCTGGCTTGCTTGGGTCTGCTAAGGCTTGCTAAGCAGGCAAGCCAACAAAGCAAGAACATGAGACTTTTGCTGACATTGGTATTAAGAATATGCTCTGCGAAACAGGTCAGAATATTTGTATATCTCTATTTGTAATTTAATGTTGCGCCTTGCGCTCCCATAAGACCACAGTGGTTGACATTTGCCAGGCAGGGAAGGAACACCCGAGCTGCTGGGTGCAATGGTGGCTTCACGGTGGCAGCGTGTGCATGCCACCAGGGTGCTTCGGCCGTACCCAGTGGTATGCATTCGTGCATCATGTGTCGCCTGACCCCAGGCGGGCCATGCCGTGGAACGCCGGGAGGGGGAGATTATGGTCGGGCCAATATCTCCCTTTCAGTCACCACCTATGGTCATTGCATATGGGTGTGTAAACATGTGGGTAAGCATTTTTGCATGCATCTGTGTATACATATTGTTCAATTGTTGTATCACAATTCTAAGTCTATAGTATTTGCAGTCAAATTTATATCATGCATAGTCATCTCATAGTCATATTATCATGATTTGTATTGTCCTGTGAGTCTTGTACATATTATTGTGCGTCTCCGTGTGTGGAGAACCCCTAGATTAGACAATGTTTTGTACTATTGGACAATCCAGTATAAACGTTTAAACTAAAACTAAAATATACCTCCTGGGGTGTACGTGTGTGTGTGTGTGTGTGACTGTTTGTGTCTGTGTGTGTGTGTGTGTGTGTGTGTGTGTGTGTGAATGACTTTATTACTGCACCATAAATACAATAAATGGTAATCTATATCTCAATACACTAAACAATACACTTTACCACAACAGTACAATACAACACAGTACATTACAACAATCCCTGATATGCATGCCTTAGGGGCAGCTCCCCCCCCCCAAAAAAAAACAGCTCAAAGTATTGTAGGTTTTAAATGACTTTAGAGTACTATAGTGTACCCCTGATTTTCACTGTTTCCGATATAAATTTTGTAAATTGCCATATAATTTCAATTTCGTCACATTTCATAAGTTTCATGAATTTGTTTTCGGACGAAAAAACGTGTGTGTGTGAATGTGAGACATCTGCTGCTCATACTTTTCTGAGTTTAAGAGAGAAGCAAATGTTGGCTTCAATGAAATGAAAAAGCGAGTTACGATCCTCATCATACTCATTATATCTCCCAAATGGGAGAAATATATTACTGTACATGTAGTCGTAGTAGTAGTCTTTATTGACTGTGGGTCCAAACTGAATACACAATCATCAAATCACAAATAGTCAGAAGAAACATGCATAATACATTGAAACAAATCAACACAGTAATACTTATATATCTAGAAAATAGGAGATACTTATGTACTAAAGTCAGTTCTTCTAATATAATAGTCCTTTACATTGAAAAAAAGTAAAAAGTAATTTATCACTAAGTAAGACGCCAAAATGTCATGGATGAGCAGAAAATCTTTTTCATTTTTTGCATCATTGAGTACTTTGGGGTAAATAACTGCCCCACCATACCGGTCTCTAATATTTTGTACAAGAGGGCAGAATTGTATCACATGCTGTACATGTACATACAAACTGTATAATATCATGCAGGTATATAGATGTTGTCAACTTCATCTTGGCGCAGTTGGGCTCGCAGGTCAAACGGACACGCATTGGATCCCGGGGGCAACCCATGCCCGCACCCGCACCCGCACTCTCAAGCACTCGCATTAACACACGGACTTAATCTGCAATTAACCCGCAGGTTGCACGGATGCAATTGCTGGCCGTGCTCGCAAATTGCTCACGGGATGCTCGCGGGCAGAGGTTCCATTACTTTCAGTCGCTACTGTAAGTGTCGTTTTAAATGTATTATTAAGTAAACTTCTTTTCTTATTGTCCATATTTTTAGGCCAGTTTTTGGAAATAATTCCCTCACATTTTGTGCTATTACTTCTGAATACACAAGCTGATGATTCATTAATCACTTTTGTAATTCCTGCGGGCTGTTGTGGATATGTTCCCGGCAGATTTCAGCAGTTCAGACAGCATGGAGTCCCGGTTAATGGGTGCAGTGCGGAACTGACTTTTGAATCGGAAAACTTAAGTTCCATTAAAAGTAGCAATTGATAAATTTATTTTGCGAGAATATGCTTTCAAGGGCTGGGACACTGGGTCGTTAAGCAGGCACAAGGGGCGAAAATATTTTTTCTTGAAAGCGTATTCAAGTACAAGGCGCTTCGGATGGTCAAAAAAACAATGTGTGTCAGCCTTTAGTTTACAGGCTAGTGCACTTTGCGTTTTTTGATTACAATTTCCTTTCTGGCGCTTTTGCCATGTCACACACATGTAAACACACACACACACGCACACACACACACACACACACATACACACACACACACATATATATATATATATATATATATATATATATATATATATATATATATGACATAAATGTGTTTATATGTGTACAAATGACCAGTAGCCTCAAGTACACTCCCTGGCCTTGAGCATATTTAACTAACCGTGACCAGACTGATCTCTACAGGCAGGTTTGTCATGACAGTCATTCACAATGTTACCACTGGAGAGTCGGGTTCTTTTTCTGACCAGTCTCATGTATATTAAGAAAAAAGAGGTGGTTGTTGTTTGCTACTGATGACACTAATTCAATCTAGAACCTGCCTTCAAAAACACGAGAGACCTGGAGGAAAATACTGCATATTTAAGACCGAGAAAATGCGCTTTCTCAATGCCGGCCTGCCTGTGAATCCACGTGAAACCCTTTTTAAAGGTGTTGACCCAAAAGACATCCCAGATAGGGATTCCACAGAGTACCTGGACTTAGTGGAGAAACATATCCAAGTGCGACAGGCAAAGCTGGTTGCTATCCAACTTGACAAGGATGTAGAAATTGCAGAGCAGAAATTCTGAACACTGAATTTGAACATTGCCACGGCCACTTCAGACAAGTGCACTAAGACATCTGTAGATACTAATTTGGCGCTTTTTCCGGGAAGGGGTCATGTGACGTCGACTCTGGACGTTCATTCCCAGGTGTGGTTGGTATCACTGGTTGATAGAACGACGCAGCAAAAGCCACGGTCAGTAAGTTGAAGCCTCGGTCACATGTTTCTGGAGTAAAATATCCCGAAAAAATGTCCTATCGTGAATTACTTAATGGTATGTTAGGGGTCCTGTAACAGAAAAACCACATTGGTTTGGACATTTCCCGATATGTGTCGCATATGAGATTTGTGACGCAAAAAACTTCCTTAAACATCCATATCACTGAAGCTTTATTCAATTATGATGCGGAAATTACGAGTACAGTTCTTTCAGGCAAGTTAAAAGACTGGGTTGGTGCTGATCCCGAGGCTGTGGCTTTACACGTGCGCGTGGATGCCACGTACGCAGTACATGTACAGTCCGCCATGTCCTGTTGCTATGGCTATAATCGTACACAGGTGCCGTGTTCAGGTGCTGAGGGCAGTGATATTGCATCGTGGCCACGGGATACTTGCTGGTTGTTTGGCCGTAGACATTGCTATTTAAAAAACTTCAAACAATTGCATGGTTGTGGTAGATGTCGATCGGCAGAGCACGTAATTTTGTCTTGTGGAAATTCTGATGATCAGCTATCCGATTCTTCTTCTGACACCAAAGTAACTTCAAAAAAGTCGGAACCAGCATAAAAGTAGTTGATTTACATGATGCAAGTAATGCTATGCCAACTGCTGCTCATACATCATGTGTGATTACGGACAAAATATTCAGTGATCTGTTACAAAAATGCATTCAATCGGAAAATTATTATTTTGTTCATGTTATTCCAGCACAACTTATTCCAGCCGCATGGGCTCAAGCTTTGTTTTACAATCACAATGGGGATTCAGATGCCCATTTTATCTTGGATGGCGTTTGTAACGGCTGTCGTGTCGTCGATCCGCTGGCAAAAATCCCAGTTTACGATTGTAAAAACAATCGTTCTTGTTGAAAAATTCTTCTTTTCAGGACGACACAGCTTACAAACTGTCAACATTGTTATCCAATAAAAAAGAGGACGGAAAATCAGTATTGCTACAAATAACCCGAGATGTAACCACGCCATTGGGGGCATTTGTAAAACAAATGGAGGTACATGGCCTATCACTGACTGCAAGCGCCCTTTGTTGAAATCAGCTAATAATTCTACAGACAATGTGTTTTCAAATTTTCGCTACAGAACTATTCATGGCGTTGTGTCTTCTGTGAGACCGAATATGTGTATGTGCACTGTTGACATTCACTCAGGTTATCGTTCGGTTAAAATTCAACCGGATGATCGTCAATATTTTGGGCCGTCGTGGTCTTTCTATGACAACATTAAGGTCGCTTGGTTTTACATTGCATTGACAAAAGTGACCAGTCCAACCAGAGTGTGTCGGTACCTTCGTATAGACATAGACACGTCGTTAATGCAACTATGTTTACCAGATGATAAAATTGACAAGTTCCAGCGAGAAATTGGCTTTTAAGAAAACAAACGATATGCAACTAAAAGACAAATTCGAAAGTAATGCGGAACATTGATTCACTGTTGCAATATAAATATATATATATACATGTCTTCGGTGGTTTACGGGCAATTATACACTGCCCACAAAAAAATATACAATGGAATAGGTCCTACAGCCGGTTTCTGGGTCATGCCCATTGTCTGCAGGTCAATTATAATCCTCAAACCTGACCGTGGGCAGTATATACCAAGTATAGCTTTCCACAATTTTTGGGCATTTATAGCTGCCCATAATATCAGGGACAGATTTGCTAATTTGTACATTTCTGAAACCCCCTAGGTAGTGCATTGAATTTAAGGAAAACATGGTTTATGGGCATTTTTCAACTGCCGACAAACCGAACAAAATATCGCGTGTGCCAAAAAAAAAAACAAAAAAAAACCGGGTCTATTCACCTACGCAGTAAATCAAGAAAAGGACGGCACGATTCCCTTTAATTGTACTTTTGCTTTTATTTCCGATGCACCTTGAAACCGTATCTAGGTAAATTGCTCACGATATGCGCATGTTTGTAATGACCTCGACCTGACTTGTGTTGGAAATCGTTTTAACCCGTATCCCTTATTTAGGCAGAAACCGGCTCCTGCCTCTACGCTACCAACCACTTGGATACTTTAGGTAGCGAAGACATGGTAATAAGTATCAAAATTTATTATTTAAAATGTTTATTGGTGTACGACGTAAAGGTGTTCCCTAATATCTACAACCATGTGTTTGTTTTTATCGGAAAATGATGAGGCATACAAATGAAGTTGGTCGGATTTCAGGATCATTCCATTTATGGTACGTAATACACAAATTTACACAGATACACAGTAGGAGATCATTGGATGCACACAACAGGGTTTCATTTTTTTTTTCTCGCAAAGTTTTTTTTTTTTTTTTCAATCCTGGCTGGTATTTACAATTAATTGTAAGTTGAAATTATTTGAGTAAAACAGAATATGTATTGGATGTGAAAATATTGTCCGTTATTCCGAAAAAGTAGTGCTTTCATGCTGTGCCCGTTTGACGGGTCCTATAATATGATACAAAAACCAAAAAATAACACTTCATTATCACAATTAGCTCTCATACCAAGTAATTAAACAACGTTTTTACTTACAAATGGCTGAGGCGTGGACATAGATAGATAGAGAGAAAGAGAGAGAGAGAGAGAGAAAGAGAGAGAGAGAGGAAACAAATAAGTATTACGTCATATATCTCAACTTGATTCTTTCATCAGGCATGGCTTGTGTGCCGGCGGCTTTAACGCGCCAAAAAAACAGACAAGCAGAAATAATGAAAGAAAGAGAGGAAGAAAGAAAGAGAGAGAAAGAAAGAAAGAAAAAAAGAGAAAGAGAGAAAGAAAGAAAGAAAGAAAGAAAGAAAAAAAGAAAGAAAGAAAGAAAGAAAGAAAGAAAGAAAGAAAGAAAGAAAGAAAGAAAGAAAGAAAGAAAGAAAGAAAGAAAAGGCACGGAAAGGAGTCGAACCTACAAGACTGAAATGATGAAGGTTGTTAGAATCCATAGCTGTAGCCATTTGGCCATTCCGACCCAGAACCCAGTTAGCGTAAGCATCGTTTTAAATGTAATATTCAGTAAGCTTCCTTTTTTATCGTCGATATTTCCGAGTCCATGTTTGAAGTAATTCCTTGACATTAATGTGTTATTATTTCTGAATACACTAGCTGTCACTAAAACATGATGACAAATAAAACTTGCTTCATCAATCACTTTTGCCATTCCAGAGGGCCGTTATGGATATGGTCCTGGCAGATTTCAACGGCCCAGAGAGCATACAGTCCTACTTTATGCGTGCAGTGAGGAAGATACTGTGTAGAATTTTTAATCTGAAAACCTAAGTTCCATTTATAGTAGCAATTGTCACGTTGGTTTTGCAAGAATGTGCTTAAATGATTTGGGACAAGGTGTAGTTAAGCAGGCACAAAGGAAGCAAATATTTTTCCCCAAAGCGTATGAAAGTACAAAACAATGTGCCTTAGTTTTTAGCTAACGGACCGCTGCACTTTGCGTCTTTCAATTAAAAATCCCTTTCTGGCGCTCTTGTCATATCAGAAACACATGTAACCATATATACGTATGCATATAAATTCTTAACCAAAAGACACACATACATATTCCCCTGAAAGCCTATATTATTTAGTAATCATTCGTGTTTTTTTATCAATTTTACTCTTAAGGGACTTGTTATAAAGTGTGACGCCCAAAACCACAATTTATGGTTTCTGAAAAAAATAGTAGTTATATATACTGGGTGTATATCATTATAGGCAGAACAAAGCACATCTTTCAACCAGCAAAACATTATCCTCGCCTTTTTGGTCAGGTGTGTGTAATTTTAGAAGATAGACAGGCTTCCATTTCAAAGAGTGACTACGTCGGTAACGGACATGATTATAACATTATTGCAGAGACTCGCCACATAGAGTAAGTATTGCGTGTATCCAAAAAGAAAGAAAGTAAAAAGATACGGTTTGGTTCCTATACACGCACACAATACATCACGGAAAAGATCGCACGGTTCCCTTTAATATATATATATATATATATATATATATATATATATATATATATATATATATATATATATATATATATATATATATATATATTGGATGCACCCTGAAACTGCATCCAGGTAAACTGCTCAGAATATGTACATGTTTCATAGGACCCCGACTTGACCTGCGTTGAAAGCCGTTTCTGTGCTACATCCCTAATTTAAGCACAAACAGACTTCTGCCTCTATGATACCAATCACTTGTATACTTCCGGTAATGAAGACATGGTAATGAATATTCTCTTTTTTTAATGTTCATCAGTGTACTATATAAGTGTGATCCCAAATCTCTACAACGATGTGTTTGTTTCTCATAAAATGACGAGGTATGCAAGCTATACGGATTACGGGCTCCAAACTACGGCACATTTTTGTGAAGCCTATCCATGTAAAACGCCCCGTCGTCCGTGATAGGCAGCTCAAACTTTAATACAAATGCAGGCAGAAGTACTCATTAAATGATAGGTTCAAATCTTGCTGGCAGACAGGGCATTCGGTGGATTCAATAGCACCACAGTGTCAACTGTCCAAAAATTTGACACAATGGAGGCCTGACTACTGAGGGGTTTTTTTTATAGTGAAATCTGGCTGTAAAGCTTATGCACTATAGATATCGTCGTTAAAGTTTCAAACCCCATTGCAAGTCTAGGTCTGATGACGATGGTGATGATGACACATGTAAACAAATATATGTTTCCCTAAATGCTTACATTATTTGGCATTCATTTATAAATTTTTACTCTAACCCTTGTGCAATTCGCTGTAATAAAACGTAATGCCCAAAACCAAAGTTAACAGGTTCTAATATAAATAGCAGTTAAGCATGTGTACTGGGCGTATTTCTTTCTAGGCTGAACGCAGTACATTTAGCAACCAGCAAAACCTTATCCTCGGTTTTAGATACATGTAATATCAGCAGACTATAAGGATTTGATTCCAAAGAGAGAATACGTCGTTAACAGACATGAAGATATGGTTGTTGCAGAGGCTTGGGCACATACCTTAACTAATATCGTGTGCATGAAAACAATTAAGACACGGCTTTGTTACAATTCATGTACACAATAAATCACGGAAAACATCACACATTATGCCCCCCACCCCAATAGGCATTCACCTTGTTGTTATTGTTGTTGTTGTTGTTGTTGTTGTTGTTGTTGTTGTTCTTGTTGTTGTTCGTCTATTTCTTGTTCCTCTGATTCTTCCTCTTCTTCTTTTCTTTCTCTTTTCTGTTTTCTTCCTCTTCCTTTTCTTCTTCTTTTTTCTTTTTTGATGCGTCTTAAAACTGTATCCAAGTAAACAGCTCATAAACTGAGCATGTTTGTTTGGACCCCGATTTGACATGTTTGGAAACCATTTCTGTTCCTTATCCCATCTTGCACAAAGGGACTCCTGCCTCTATGATACTGACCACTTCGACACTTTAGATGACGAACACATGGCAATGGTTATTCAAGTTTAATATAAAAAAATGTTTATTATGTACTACGTAACTGTTATCCCAAATTTCTAAAATCATGGGTTTTCATTTTTCTGGTGGATCATGAAGATAGTACTCATGAGGAACCTGGTCATTTCCATGCAATAAACAGGATAAATGGGTTTCTCTCTGTTGATAAATATTGTGACAGGTGTCACAAAGAATACAACTGTGGTGTGAAAAAAAAAATAATGCATCATTGTGATGCCTGATGCATGGTGTGTCAAAGACAAGATTGCATCATTAGCACTGAAGTCCACTGTGATGATTGCAATACGGAGTGTCGAAACCAAGACTGTTACCAAGCTCACAAAGAAAAGAAAAAGGGACAATCCCAATGTGAAAGATTTCGGAAGTGTCCCACCGGCAAGAAAGTTCTAGATTGAGAAGAGTGTGCACCCAAACACCACAAATATTGTGAATACCAATGCATGTTTTGTCTCCAGTTTATCATGGATTCACATCTCTGTTATCGATGTGCAATCAAACCAACACCCAAGTTCAGTATCAAAATGTTTCTTTTCTTTGATTTTGAAATCCGACAGGATGAGAAGATGGAATGTCAGAAGGGATATATCCCTTGTCACACCAGTCATCAGCGTCAAAGGAAGAAGAAAAAATGCAACCAATGTGACAGGTGTCAACACTGCCAAGACCAAACCTGCGGTAGATTTGTTTTGGCTCAAAAAGCCTGCGGTGTTCACATGTATGAGCCCTTACACCCCAAAGTGCAGTGTACCAGTTGTAACCTGAGATGTGAGACATGCAGTAAAATTGATACAGGACTGTATGCCACACCACCTTGTCAAGATACCTGTGATTTGAGAGAAGTCGTCGTTTAAAGAGACAATACTCGCCAAGATTTGGACATTGGTTATTCTAAGAAAGACATGAAGGATCTACTGTCATAGCACATAACCTAAAAGGGTATGATTCCATGTTTATCAAGGAATACTTAATCAATCAACCAACACGTCCATCCAAACCATTTATGAAGAACCAAGATTATGTACATGGAGGTGGCTAAAGGTCTTAAGATGCACTTCATTGATAGTTTCAGTTTTTTACCCATGAAGCTGGCAGCCGTCCCAAAAGCATTCGACCTCCAAGAAATAGAGAAGGGGTGGTTCCCCCATTTCTTTAACACCAGAGAAAATCAAGAGTATGTGGGACCCTATCCTGAGCCACAATACTACAGAGTGAACTACACGTCAAAGGGAGAGAAGGAAAAGTTTTTGCAATCGCATACAGCTAAAGCCAATGCCATTTTCGACTTAAGGAAAGACATGGAGTCCTACTACAGATCAGATGTCCAGATGTTGAGAGAAGCTTGTCTGAAGTTTGGGGATATATTATTGGAAGAACCCAGTGACAGAGTCTATTGAGACACTTTAGATCAGTGGTTCATGGTAAATGGTGTTGATCCCTCTGACCATATAACCATTGCCAGTGTCTGCATGGCTGTCTGCAAAGCAAGATTCTTGCAAGAAGAACATGTGGTTAAATTGGGGGACAGACAAGGACAACTCAGTGACTGGTGCAAAACACACAAAAAAACTCAAAAGTGGACTGTCTACTTTCCAAATGCATAGATGGATGAAGATCAAATAAAAGCTTCAGGCTAGACTGGCAAGTTTAGCAAGTTTCTGGAGTCCCCTATTGCACATGTTCCAGTGGAATGTTATGTCGAGATCAATTTAGTAAAGTGTTCATTCAGTGGCTTAAGTGGATGGCCCATAAAGATTGAATCTCCATCCAACATGCCTTCAATGAAGAGGAGTACAAAGTACCACAGACCAAATAGAAGTTGGATGGTTCTTGCCAGGCAACTCGAAGAGCCTATGAATTTCATGGATGTTTGTATCATGGATGTAAGGCCTGCTACCTGAGGACCGCCAATCGACGAGGCATCCAGACACCAAACAATCACCGGATTGAACTCTGTACTCTCACTTTAAAGAAGTCTCTGCTAAAATCTAGAGGCTACAAAGATATTTGTAATTGGAAACATGAATTCCATCAACAGGTGCAAGAGAATGCAGAACTCAAATCCTTTGTTGACATGATGAATGTGCAAGAGCGACTTCAACCAAGAGACTCCTTATTTGGAGCGAGGACCAACTGCACTTGTCTACACTACAAGGCTCAACAAGGAGAACAAATCCACTATGTTGATGTAAATAGAATTTATGCACATCTTTTTAAAATTTGTAATGCTAAAATATGTTTTGTTTTGTATTTTATGGAACATTCTAGAAGTTGTTTTGTTTTGCTTTTTTTTTTTTTTTTTTTGTATGTTTTAGTTCACATCTTTATACCCGTGGACTCAAAAGATAAGGATATTCTTAAGGATATCCAGCAATCATTAGCAAAGATTTTGACCAGAGCATGACCAGTCACTTAGGCATTGCCAAAGTCAAGATCCTATCCCTCAGAGGCTTATATCATCCAGTCCTTCCCTATCGTTCTGACAGAAAGCTCAAGTTTCCTCTCTGTTGCAGTTGTGGTGATGAGTGTAAAAATCCAAGCCATTGTAAAGATGATAAGAGGGCCACCACTGGCCCATGGTGTATCCCTGAGTGAATGACGGCTCTAGAAAAAAGTCTATACAGAAAATGAGGCATCAGGATGGCCACATTGGTGCAAGGCAGAAGCAGACAAAAGAAAGTATGTTGCACAGTATGCTGCCAACGAGGGTATCCAGCTGGATGTGGACAACATCCAAAAAACCCAGGATTTTAAAACTTGGCCAAGCTGGCGTTGAATAGGTAAATTACATACCTTTTTTTCTGTGACTGAACAAAGGCTCTACTTTTGTCTCCTTTTCGCTTCTGGGGTACATCTGCTGAACATCCGAACCTCCAGCAGACCAGATACATCCATGGATCAGAGATAGGGATTGACAAACGAACTAGATGCTGATGAGGATATACTGGAATTTGTGACAACAGGACCGAAATTCTATTCATTTCATACAAATAAAAATAATTTGTCTCTAAAACTACAGAAGTAACTTTAAAGTTTGCCTATAGCCAACTGAGCAATTTTGATACGCTCAAAGAATTAGTGATTGATAAAAATGAAAGAACGGATAATACTGAGAAATGTACTGTGGTTATCACTAACCCAAGTAAAAAATAGTTTGCAGTAAACTTAAACATAGGTTGTACAACAGAGTTGAGAGGAAAAATTACCAAGTAGTGTACACCAAACGCTGCATTGTAGACAACTTTGACACACAACTATTTAGATTTTAATTGCGAATAATGCATCATATCTGTGTGTCTGATCAAACTTAAACTACATGTGATGTTTTTTTTTTAATTTTTTGGTGATCATATTGTCAAGTTGTATGTATTTTCATTCAACTTATTTTTTCTGACTATTAGTTCTCTGATAAAAAGCACCGAAATAGGTAGCTCAAATCCAAACAAAAATTCTTCCTCTATTCATATTATAATTGAGAGATTGTGTGTGTGGAAAGGCAGACAGAATCATGGGTGTATGGTTCAGTTCCAGGTGGATCATGGTACAATACCAATATGTTTAGCATAGGTTTAGCTGTATTGCAATTTGTGCAAAAATAGTTACTAAACGTCAAAGACCATTACCTGAGAGAACATTTAACAATGCACGTCGTCTTGTTATATACACCTTTAACATCACCAAGGGAATAGACCATATCCATTTCACAATAGACCAGATATACGTTTAAATCTAGCTTTGGTCTCATACAGCTTCAGTACAACGAAAATGTGTGAATTGATCATAAAGTAAAAACAGATTTATAAATAATTAAAAAGTTGCCTATAGGCCTATTTTCAATTATTAGGTGAAATTTTAAGACTCTTGAGCACACACAGTCCTATGTCATGAATTGTGGCTATCTATGGTGGCACAAAAGTGCCAACTAAAATATTTTTCTCTCTCCGTAAAAATGCGGAGCGAAAACAAGAAAATAAGAAAACAGAACAGCGAAAACAAGAAAACGCGAAGGCGAAAACACTAAAATATAAAACACGAAGGCGAAAATGCGAAAACACAACCTCGAAAACAAGACAGAAAATATGTCGTGCTTTCGCACTCGCATTTTCGTGTTTTCGTGTTAGCGTTTTCTCGTTTTCTTGTTTTACTGTTTTCTTCCTTGGTCGAAAACAAGAAAACACGAAGGCGAAAACACTAAAATATAAAACACGAAGGCAAAAATGCGAAAACACAACCTCAAAAACACGACAGAAAATATGTCGTGTTTTCGCACTCGCATTTTCGTGTTTTCGTGTTAGCATTTTCTCGTTTTCTTGTTTTCCTGTTTTCTTCCTTGGTCGAAAACAAGAAAACACGAAGGCGAAAACACTAAAATATAAAACACGAAGGCGAAAATGCGAAAACACAACCGCGAAAACCCGACAGCAATTATGTCGTGTTTTCGCACTCGCATTTTCGTGTTTTCGTTTTAGCGTTTTCTCATTTTACTGTTTTCGTTTCTTGATCGAAAACGTCACAACTTGATAAAGGAACTAATTCGGGATTTTCAGAATTTCACAAACAAGTTTTTTCAAGATGAGGTTTATATTATTATATTATGCATGTACATATATCATTTATGTAAGCTAACGGAATTAATCTACTGAACACTTTTACTTTTATAGTTTGTAATTGTATTTTACAAATGGATTCAAAGGAAATGTATGGACGCACCAAATAACCCCGTTTGATTGGTGCCCCTGTTGTAACGGGTTAGTTTTCCAAATACATTGTTGTTGTTGTTGTTGTTGTTGTTCTTCTTCTTCTTCTTCTTCTTCTTTTTCTTCTTCTTCTTCTTCTTCTTCTTCTCCTTCTCCGTCTTCTTCTTCTTCTTCTCCTTCTTCGTCTTCTTCTTCTTCTTCTTCTTCTTCTTCTTCTTATTATTATTATTATTATTATTATTATTATTATTATTATTATTATTATTATTATTATTATTATTATATCTCGCTTATACGAGCTAGAACTGCTTAGTGGACGGTTATGATACCAAGATTGAGCGAACAGGTAAAACTGGTATTAGAAAGCACACTTTTATACATGTTACATTTTGATCCTTGAACTAAACTCTGTACACAAGCTAACAAGCATACAAGTAAACAAACAAATAAACTTAAAGTCAGTCATGTCTGAGGAAATTGATGCTGATTCATGGAAATTCTGGTGACAAAATTTTCAGCGCCAAGGACCAAGAGGACAAGTCCTTCATGAGTAGTGATAGTGTGGAAAAATAATCTTTCGTTGGAAAAAAATTGGGTTCTGAATAGAGTGTTTTTACATAAAAGTCCTAATATTTGCCAGAACATGTCATGTCATATGAATAAAAAAAATTCATTTATTATTTGTTGCTGGAACAATGCGTGCATGATACACCGAAACGTGTCCTTGAATTTCACTGGCAGAAGTCCCTGAACTTCGGTTGGGTGGTTGATCACTTAAAAAGATTATTATTTAATAGTTTTCATTATAATACATAATTGAGCTCATGTGCTGGTTTCCGTTTGTACACGATTAAGTCCAGCAGGCATGTTTTAAGCTACATTTCTGCAGGTGATTAAAGTGCATGCCCTGATGTGTAGTTCAGTAGGTCTAAATCATTGCATATATGAACGTCCTTATTTCATTTAAAGAACATATCATATTCATCAAATTTGAATTTAGAAGCAAACAAGTAGGCTTTATAAGCCTCTGTGTAGAAATTGGGTCATCAGCGGGGAACCAGCACAAGACTCGTTTCAGTGCCATTTATTCCAAAATATTACATTCATATAACGTTCGTTATTTTTGAGTTTTACGTATTACATACACTCCAATGTGATACGAGATAGTAACAAAATGATGGATAACTACTGATAAGAGATTTTGTGTATCATATACACAAGGATGTGATATGAGATAGGGATAATATGATGGATAACTTAGGTCTATATGTTTCCTTGTACACGTTTGGACATGCTTATGTATGGCATACACAAGGATGTGATGTGAGATAGTGATAATACGATGGATAACTTAGGTCTTTATGGTTCCTTGATCACATTTTGCAATTTCCGTGTATATATTTATTTAAATTCCTTGAATATATTCTGTTGTCAGCTGTTGAATTTGTGTACAATATACGATCCATTTTCGTGGGTAGAGTCTGAGCTTTGGTAAGAGGTGCATTTGAGCATTTCACACAATCCCGGGACAGAAAAATTGTCAGACGGTGTCTGAAGACCATGACAAAAACACATCTATAAATCTGGCATATCACTTTTTATGTAATTTTTCTTTTCATCTAATAATGGAAAAGGAATCCAGAAATGAAAACAATTTTTTCGCCTTCCAAGGATCAATTTGCTTTGCAAAGTTACGGCTAATAATCTTCCGTACACTGTCCTGGTGTACCATTTAATATATAGGAAAATGCACGAGTCTTATATTTCTTTATAACAACACAAACCACATGAGCTGAAAGTCTATTTCACATTTTGCCTGTGTCTATATATATATATATATATATATATATATATATATATATATATATATATATATATATATATATATATATATATATATATATATATATATATATATATATTTATATATATATATATATGTGTGTGTGTGTGTGTGTGTGTGTGTGTGTATGTGTGCATCCTAATGAGATCGATATTTCTGCATGAACATTCAGATGTGATCAGATATCTTGTTACATACGGAAAACTCCACCCTGTTAAACATGTTATCAAACTTTATATCATAGGTACACATCAGAAGGATGTTAATATTCGTATCATGATTGACACGTTGATTGAGATTGTCATATAAAAACATGATTATTATTTGTCACTTTCACCTTCCCAGACCTAGTTGACACTTTTATCTTCCTTGCGTGGTAATACTATTAGCTATTAGGATAGTTCCACAGCGCCTGATACATGTCTACTGCATTACACCAGTTGATAGGACTCTGGTTTATTTGGTTCACTTCGGGAAGTACCCCCTGCTTTGTTATGTCTGGTTGCCAACCCAGATATTTTTTTCCAAGAATAATTCTTTCTTTCTTTCTTTCTTTCTTTCTTTCTTTCTTTCTTTCTTTCTTTCTTTCTTTCTTTCTTTCTTTCTTTCTTTCTTTCTTTCTTTCTTTCTCTCTCTCTCTCTCTCTCTCTCTCTCTCTCTCTCTCTCTCTCTCTCTCTCTCTCTCTCTCTCTCTCTCTCTCTCTCTCTCTCTCTCTCTCTCCCTCCCTCCCTCCCTCCCTCCCTCCCTCCCTCCCTCCCTCCCTCCCTCCCTTCCTTCCTTCCTTCCTTCCTTCCTTCCTTCCTTCCTTCCTTCCTTCCTTCCTTCCTTCCTTCCTTCCTTCCTTCCTTTCTTTCTTTCCTTCCTTCCTTCTTCACGACCAAATTTGTCCGGTGTTTTTCTCGGCCGCTATTTTTCCGAAAACCACCAAACTTGCCATGGTGACTGACCTACTAATGAAATTGTGAACCTGGTTTGGAATAGTTGGTATCCAATGAACCTTGAACCAAAGTTGTAGGATTTTGATTTATACGAATAATGCTAATACACAAATTCTAAACATTCAATAACTTAAAAACTATTATACATAAATGTACCACTGCAACTTCAATTTGTAGGTTTGGGACAAAAGGTGCATTCTATGAACCATGAAACAAAGTTAAAATCTTGAATAGCATCATAACTGCTGTAGATAGTGGTGTCATTCAAATTTCAGTTTATAAGTTTGTGACATAGATCAAATATACCTGCAATCAAAGTTGTAGCATTGTAATTTTTACAAATTAGGCCAATACACAAAATTTAGATTATGTTGAAAAATGGTAAAGTGTATCTTTTCAAACTGTTCTCATTTTGAAGGCACCAAGACAGATTTGCTGTGAAGCAAATCTTCTTTTCTAGTTTACATTTTGTGCTCGACCACGCTGGCCGGATTACACGTGGGAGTATCAGAAAGTGCTTGGGTTGAATGAAAAACCAAACCGTCGGCAAAATAAAAGTGCACGTTCACCACTGATGTGACATTTTAGGTAAAATATTTGCACTGTTCAGCTCAATACATGCTGTAATCACTAGCGTTAGCCGCGGTATCCGTTATGAACATACAAAGGCGTGAGCCCGACTCGGCCACTTGCTGATTTCATAAACAGGCCGACAATGGAATGCCTAATTATTAGGATCCGGATAATTTCGGTAAAAGTTGGTATGAACAGGTCTATTATGAGTACAATAAAATCTCTTAAAGTACTGATATAATAGTCTTCAATATTAGAGAAATTCGTACAGAACCAATATAAAACTAGAAAAGAAGAATTGCTTCGCAGCAAATCTGTCTGGGTGCCTTCAAAATCAGACCAGTTTGAATTGCTCCACTCTGACATTGTTCAACATAATCTAAATTTTGTGTATTACCCTAATTTTTATAAAGTAAAATGCTACAACTTTGGTTCTTGATCCATTGGTTGTGGGCATGTCACAAACTTAGAAAATGAAGTTTGAATGACACTACTACTATGTATACTAGTTTTGAAGCTATTCAACATTTTAATTTTGCGTATCTGCCTAATTTGCCTAAATTGAAAGGCTGCAACTTTGGTTTATGGTTCATTGAATAGGGCTTTGCCACAAACCCATAAATTGAAGTAGGAATGGCACCTCTATCTATACTAGTTTTGAAGCTATTCAAGATTACATTTTGCACGTTTACCTAATTTGCATCAATTGAAAGCCAACAACTGTGGTTCATGGTTAATTGGAAGCAGCTTTGCCACAAACCTATACATTGCAGTTGAAATGACATGTCTATGTATAATAGTTTTGGAGATGTTCAACTTCTTAACTTTTCAAAGCCCCTTATTAGCATAATTTGAAATTTTACTTAACTTGTACTGTCGATTATATCGGCAGGTGTCACAAACCTGTGTATGCACATCGCAATTTTGAGTATCTGCAATATTTTGGAAGATTTGGAGCTTTTGAAATTTTAATTGCCCTTTAATTTGCATACTTTTAAACATCATGACTATTCCAAATGAGATTCACTAGTTCACTAGTTAGGTTAGTCACCATAGCAAGTTTGGTGGTTTTCGGAAAATGGTGCTTGTGAAAATCTCCAGACCTAATTTGGTAGTAAAGAAAGAGAGAAAGAAAGAAAGAAAGAAAAAAAGAAAAAAGAAAGAAAAAGAGAAAGAAAGAAAGAAAGAAAGAAAGAAAGAAAGAAAGAAAGAAAGAAAGAAAGAAAGAAAGAAAGAAAGAAAGAAAGAAAGAAAGGAAGGAAGGAGAGAGACAGAAAGAGAGAAAATTCCAATGCTTACTAATACACTGAAATCCGTTTAAAGTTAATTTAGTTTTCACAACTGGCATGCCAAATAACATTCACAGTAAAGACATTTTAGAAATTTGCTTCTTAAGCGGTTACTGACAGACCTGTATATACATTTAACAGTTGCCCTTGTGAAGGAGGTCTTGTAACAGATCATTACATACATGTGAGGCCTGGACACCTGTGTGGAGCCGCCGATATATCTGTTCAGTGTTCCAGGCAAAATATTGCTTCTAAAAGCATGCAAAAAGACCAAAGCCACACACCAATTTTATGTTCGAAATCATTTGCATTGCATGCACGTGGCAAAAGGGACCTGGATTGAGACTCAGTAGGGTCGTATGTAAGTTAGGTTTCATGAGAAAATATTCCACGAAACTGACCAACTGTGAAAGTCCATTACCAACGACAGTTTGCTGCTGAAGGAGGATCTATATCTGTATATCATGGAATGTCCTGTGACATGATATACGTTATGCCCAGATTATTCATGCGAAACTTGCAAACATTCCTCCAAAGTCCAACAAACAATTAGCTATGACCATGGATTAATGAAACTTAATGAGTATCTTTCAATGGAAGTCATATGTAATTTAGTAAAAGTTTCACAAGTTAATTTTCTAATAGTAAATCAATTTAGATTACATCTATCTATCTATCTATCTATCTATCTATCTATCTATCTATCTATCTATCTATCTATCTATCTATCTATCTATCTATCTATCTATCTATCTATCTATCTATCTATCTATCTATTTATCTATCTATCCATCATCTCTCTCTATATGTATATATATATATACATACACACATATATATATATATATATATATATATATATACTATATATATATATATATATATATATATATATATATATATATATATATATATATATATATATATATAGGTTAGTCACTTGCTGTCATGACTGCATTTGATATCTATTTTATAGGAATTGGTGAACAAATGTTTTGTCTCAGCAACAATTATTGAGATTCTAACAAAAACAAAAACAAGGATAGAACATCAGCAGTTCGTATATACTTTGCTTTATGGAAAATCTCAATAAGTGACCAACAATAATAGGTACTGTATAGCTACAGTATCATGAGTTTAAAAAGCTTGTGCTGTTCCACGAAGTATGTCTCCAAGAGCAACGGGGGGACATATTGTTGTCCCTGAGAATCAAATCTTTAGTAACACTCTGTTAAAATGTAAATCGACATAACAACTTGCTGCGGAAAACTATCAGATATTTCTTTTGTTTATTTTGACAATAAGTCAACTGATCTGCAATACAGAGTAGCAAATGTGGCATACTAGGTTAAAAGGCTTTCAAATGATTTAGGTCTTAAACACAGGTTAGAGTGTTTAGAAAAGATAGCTTTACTCATGTGTAACCTTTTTAATAAGGGCTTTTAAATGGAAAGATAGATTTGCTCAGTAAAGTTGATTTTTTATCTTCATAATTGAGGTCCTCTTTACCTTTTCGGAAATAATAGGTGACTCATTTGGTAGGACTAGACCCCAGATTTGGGGCCATTGTATCATGTAAAGTTCTGACGTTTCGTTTTCCAAGTATTATACATTTATATATATATTCATATATATATATATATATATATATATGTATATATACATATATATATATATATATATATATATATATATATATATATATATATATATATATATATATATATATATATATATTAATATAGATGTTTGTGATTCCTATTCTTCCGTTCTGAAATTATTTCACACAATACCGAAGGAGAGCCCAGTGTATTTTGACATGATTAATGCTACCTCTTGTATGCTCTTCGTCTAGGGAATCATGCAGCAGGTGACTAAATCATAGTTTCTATATTCTACCTGCACAAAGTACACCTGTGCCACCACTCTGTCCATCCGATCTGTCAAAGAAGAGTCAATGTTTAGAAATTATGCAAAATAGATCATATGCATACACATCTTCTGTCTAGAAAATCTGTCTTTATTTCTTTGTAAGGGGGAAGTTTTCGAATATCTGCTGCAATACATACTGTTTGGAATGTGTATATTCTGAAACATGTGACTAGCTGAACCACAAGAAAGCAAGTAAATTGATATACACTTTTTGCTGGCATCACAATCTGGAGAGCAACGAATAGCATGTATGAAGCAACTGAATCTTGTACTCCAGATGCTCTAACCACTGGGTATCCACCAATGCTTTGCTGCAATAAACAATATGTCCATCCACTGGTGTGTCCCAGTAAATATAGTGGGCATATGAAGCTCTGCATCGAATTAAGTTTTCTGCACAGTTCTTTGTCCGTCTTTAAAACTAAGCTACAAAAAAAATCAGTAAGAGTGATGGGAGCCTATGCGTCCAATCGTACGCGTTCTTCTCGTACAGAACTGTTACAAAACCACACGATCTCTATGAAAACCATAAGTTGCACCAAAATGTGATTCATTTGCAAAAAAGTCAAGATCACAAAGTCAGGTTCTAAATTGCAAAACGTGGTTTCTGCAAATATACTTAATATAGGAATACTTTGATGACTATCAGCAAATTCAGATGGTGAGTTTGTGTATAGATTCATTTTAGTAGTACCGCTTTGCTAGAAAATTGTGTGCAACGTAGAGTATGTGCATTTGAACAGAAAGAGTTCAGAAAGGTTTTTATCTTGCAGAAAATATTAAGGCGTAAAACGGGATGCAAATAAAATAATATCTTTTAAACATAACAGTTTTTTACTCCACTGAATCAAAACGAAACATTCATACGATGAATGTAATGTTATTCCGACAAAACATATTGAAATTTATAATACAATATTGAATCTTGATGATGCAATCAACAACAATGGTTACATGTATGTAATCCAAATAACAGTCTGTTCATAAATAAACCAGGTTCATGTTATTGTTACTTCCATTTTGTAACACCACATATTCTTAAGACTTTAATTGTTCATAATGTCTTTCGGCTTCCAGGTCAGCACCAGTTCTTAACTCTAGATATACTCAAGTGTCAGGTGCTTTCATAGAAACTACTTCCTGAAAATCGTTGGTATTATACTAAGCCGTTGCATGGGCTTTTGGATCCCCGAAAAATCAACAGGAATCAATGTATCCTCAAAAAAAAATCAATACAGATATATACTCTTGCTGAAAAGGGAGAAATCAGTACCATTGGCATAACATTTAGAATTATGGAAAGAGAAGTGCAGGGAATATGTTTGGTGTCTGATACCATTTGATTCACCACTCTTTTTGTGAGAGTGTGGTGGCCCTGACAAAAACCTTCTGTTTTTGCTTGAAGGCGACTTCAATTCTCATTGGAGCCTCACCATCATGTCTTTATATCATAATGAAGAGTTTTTTTGCATTGAAATGCTGTACAAGGGTAAGAATATTATCATATTTCATTTGATAAGAGAATACTAGCGGAACCGCATACTGTAAAAGGAAAATCTAATTTTGCTTTCTGTAATCATGATATAAGAAATATTTATTTTCCTGCATGGAAGAAACATTTGATTTTTTAATTTTTCCTTCGAGACCATACCTTGAAGTCGCTGGCTCAAATGTCTTCCTGTCCTTCAATCCATCCTGTGATTCGCCCACACTTATGTTGCCTGGCAGCTTCAAATTAAAATGATTACCTAATTTTTCCTTTGAGACCATACCTTGAAGTCGCTGGCTCAAATGTCTTCCTGTCCTTCAATCCATCCTGTGATTCGCCCACACTTATGTTGCCTGGCAGCTTCAAATTAAAATGATTACCTAACACAAATTATTGTTGCTGCAATATGGATTATTAAGCTGTCCAAATAAGACAAATTTCAACACACAAGCACAAAGATGTTGGAAAAAAAGGCTTTAGTAAAGTGATTGAAGGACCTGAAGCCAGGAATAATGGATTTAACAGAGTGGCCATTTTACACCTCAATGTAAAGTTTCTATATTTAGTATAACGAACATCTAATGAATAAAGATGCTTCCTCATCCTGCCCCATGCACTACTGCATATTAAAATTCATGCAGACAAAAATCTAAATGGACATATGTAAAAAGGAAATATTTGGAATAGAGACCTGAAAATCCTAAACCTGAAAATAATGCCAAGCTTATCACCTAATTTTTCAATAAACACTTAGGATTGTGACAATGATGTCAAATACCAAGAACACTGTAAATATATTATATGAAAATGATTGCACACCCAGATATTGAATCACACAGTATTCATATTTCCATTTCATCAAAACGAAAAGAAGGTTTCCATTTTTGAACGAAAGGAACAGTAAAGCATGGGTTGTGATTACTTCCCCCTATTAAAACCAGTATTAAGTGCAATTTTGGTCAGAGTATAACTTGAATATGTAATGTTCTATTCCACTTTAGTCATTCCACAGACTGAAATATTTTCCCCAGCTCCTGTGCAGACAGAAAATGCAAGCAAAATAGATTGTTGATTTTTCCGTCGATTATTTCATGTAGATTTTGTTTGTCTAACATGGCCTGTATATATTGCTGAATATATATTGCTTGAATGACAAAGGTCTATACATTTATAGATACCAGATACACAAAACTAATGAATAAATATATATATATATATATATATATATATATACCTGTCTTGCATCCTCCAAATAATGACACACTGCATTACATTGACGATGATTACAATTAAGAAACATACAGACATAATAGTCAGAGCAGTAGTCCCTGAAACAAAGAACATATATTTGAAAATTAGATACGCAGCTTCAAAAGAAATACTAAATACAAACAGATTTCAAACTATACACTGTTCTTTTATGAGTACCCAATTGGGACCTGGGAAAACTATAATATTTCACATTCAAAAATATTTTCTCTATTTTTTACAATATAATTCGGGAGTACCCTAAATTGATTCCAGTTCAACACAAAATGTATTTCACCCTGATTATATTTCCCCGCATTAAATATCTTGTGGTGTTTTCTTGGCCACTCATATCTACCGATTTTAATTTGCAAATTAAAGTCACTGACAGGGAGTCCATAATGCTTTTATGATATCAAATGCTTCACCACATTCAAATGAAGTTCAAATTTCCGTTGTCTTTGGTGTACGATGTTAATTCCTACTTTGTATCCATCACCATTTCGTTGTGACATCTTATTTTTCCATTGTCATGGATATTTCTCCTGCAATTCGTTCTTCAAACCATACAAAGACATAAGCCAGATCTTTTTCCTTCATCACACACACACACACATATATATATATATATATATATATATATATATATATATATATATATATATATATATATATATATATATATATATATATATATATATATATATATATATATATATATATAATACTTGTTCCATGGTGTGCACTCGTCAGGTAAAGATACCTGGGCCAGAGCTTCTTTCACACGGCCGTTCCTGACCCATTTCTCCTTGCAAGGCTTGTGTCCAATGGTCCACATTGACCTGGCCTTCAAAACACCTAACAACTCATTGCTATTAGGTCATCGATGGGCAAGCACTTATTCAATAGATTAGCCCCCCTTACATTTTCGTTGGACTTTTTCACATTGAAATAAACATATGTGAACCTCGTGATAATTTATCGGAAAATGTTTTAGATTGACACATTGATCTTAACAATCGGCAGTCAGAAAGGGACCTTTTGCACAACTTTTGTACCTAGAAGTAAAGGAGCGTGCTTGGCAAAGTTGAATCACCAACATGGTTGTGTGCTTCTGCATTTGAAAGTATTTGGCATAACGTTTTAACTTGTCTACATAATCAAAATTAACACGAGTAATGGATTTCTGTGATGGCAGGGTTTGACACATGGCTTCAGAGAGATTTGTGAATAGATGGATGATGGAACATGTCCATTATGAAGGAGGCAGCGCTGTGATATGCAGAGCAATCTCTGTGACAGTAAGAATAAAATTCATCAGGGAAAATGGGACTCCACTAGACCAGGACCATGTGGTTGTGAATTAAAATGGGGAAGGTATATTATAGCAGGTGAAAACACTGTCTGGTGCTCATATACTGGTCAGGCATGAATTCATTATTGAATATACCAAATTGCAACCATTTACAAAGCGAATAAATAAATTTACATGTTTTAGTCTTACAGAAATGTGGATTATTTAAAAATGTCTGAATCTGAAGGAACGATGTTACTCATGCAAGCATGTTGACATTCCTTTCTAATGCTAGAATAGTTCAATTGTTTTCACTTTAGTTTATCAGTAGTTATATTTCAAGTTCAATTTTTACGTTTGCCAATTTTCCTTTTCATCTTTATTGTTTTTCTCGATAAAGTAGCAGTACAATGAATACAATAAATATGTCATAAGACTGATGTCATATGAGAGTGTTCATGATGGGTTGGAATTAATTCTTAAGTTCCTCAGGCCAAACCCCCAAAAATGCAAACTTTTATTTGAAAACATAAACTGTTCACCTAGTGCATTAATGCATGCAATATAGTCTACAAGGTTTTTAGATTTATGATAGAATTCAAGAAACATGAATTATATTGCTTACTTAATCCATTGAATCATACGGTGTGTGTGTGGGGGGGGGGGGGGGGCGTGCATGGCTGGTACAACTTTTTTTTACAAAAATCTGAAGTTGTCCCAGTCTTTCTTTTTCACTTTTGGTCGAGCTAAAACTTTACCAGATGTACAAACAATAAAGAAAAACTAGAACAGGGAGCACACTAACGGTGCTCTCAAAATCTCTGCTGAGCAAAGCACTGTCCATCCATTTTATTTCCAGGAGTACAAATATACAGAGATAAATTTTTCCCCTTTGAAAGTGTTCAACTTGTTACTTGCATGGGGTGGGGTGATCCATTTTAGCTGACAAGTGCCCTAGTTTCCCTGTTTGGGGACCAATACTCCAACAGGCCGAAAAATTGATAGTACAGAGGAAGTGCGGCGCTCAGGAGAAGAGCGGGTGGTATGTATTTAAGGTTTGAGAAGAGGTTTACCAGGTGGCAAAAATGGGTCAGAACCTTACAGGGCTTCCTGGTAGGGTGCTGGGAGAAAAGAAATTGAATGTTAAAATTAGAAGAAAGCAGAATTGAAGAGATAAACGGGTTTTGGAAAGGTAAAGGGTAAGGTAGTAGTCCTTATCAGGGCTATCATGACTGTGTGCACAGGACACAGGGAATGCCTGAGCCTCAGAGGCGGGGAAAAGGTCAGAGGGAAAGTGTTTTCTTCCCGGCCACCTGTATCAGCTATAAATAAGCGGATTATTATTATTATTATTGTTATTATTATTATTATTATTATTATTATTATTATTATTATTATTAATAATAATAATTTGGCAGTTCAAAATGCCTAATAATTATGTAAGTTAGGCCTAGTAGGCCTATAGTATAGCCTAAAGTATTCTAACTGTGACGGTGGCCTGACGACTAACGGTGCGTTGTTAATAGTATTTAAGGAATGCTTGAAGTGTTTTTACCTTCGAACCCAGGTGGTCCCAATTGTCCTCAGCTAATGAATGTGTGGGGGTCATTATAATTAGCCGATGACATGTAAAAATGGGTCGTTGTCAATCGTCAGGGAATCAAGAGTTTACATTGATGCGCGTGGCTTTCCCACGGTAATTGTGGCAATGAAGAGATTGTTATTGTTAGTATGTTGCACGTAAGACAAAACACTAGAAGACATCAAAAGTAGGATTGACCATCGAGATCTTCACAATCAATTAAATTGATTCTGAATGGGCATTGTATTTACTACAACTTACGCAACGTACTGCTTTTTTCGGATGTTTTTCAATTTTTGAAAGTTCAAATTCCCATAGAAGTATTCCAACATTTACACTGGAAGTATCAATGAGTTATACATAGTGATTTTAACTTTGAGCGGAAGTTGATGTTTAACTTCACTTAGAATTGAAATAACTCTTGATATCTTACTTTCAATTTTAGTAACATGCTCCTTCCATGACAACTTATCATCAATTGCAAGCCCTAGAAAGTTAAAAAATGGGACTTCTGTTATTGGGATATTATTCATTTTTTAAGTATGGTTTATTAACTTTTTTATTTGAATGATGAAAGATCATGCATTTTGATTTATCAACATTTAATGATAATTCATTAACTTGAAGCCAAACACACTTTTTTAAGTTCTAATCACATTTCGTGACGCAGTTTTCTCAGCCATTATATAAGTTACAACATTGAAATTGTACATACTATAGGACCTATAGCTGAAATTGTGCACATGGCGTGGATATATTAATATGTTATAAATTATTAAAATTATGGGTAAATTATTTTTTTAAAACCCTCTGTTCAGCTATTGGATGAAGAAACAATGGAAGTTGTATTAGCCAATCACATTGCATTTATTGACAATACCCCTGTTGCCTGGTTACTCTACTACTACTGTTCAGCAGATTGCACCTGATGACCCATGATTGATGATGTCACTATAAAAATGAAGTCTGTCTCTCTTGTTGTCGGGATAGCGACGTTATGAAAAAACTGCCTACCAACAACCGCGCTGTTACATGCCAATGACAACAACAGAGACAGACTTCATTTTTTATATTTATATCCATATTAACGTTAATACTAGCATTAAATTTGTCATAAATATTTGTGCGTAAAAGTGTTGATAGCCACTGCGAAAGACCTTTTCTTTATCAGTGGGAGGAGCTATGGGTGTGGCCAGCCCCTTGTTACGTAGCAAAGTAGGCACTGGCACGTGCCGTGCTGTACATGATATTAGCAGCGACTGATGAAAACAAAATTTGTCCCTATTCTTTCAATGCTAACAAAAACTCCGAATGTAGGCTAACTATAAAACATTATCAGAGGGGGACTTCAAGACAAGTTCTAATTGGCACCCAGACAGACTTGCATGCAAATCTATAGTCTAGTTTGTTTTTGTTTTGACTGGTCTCTTGAACCTCCTGCAATAGGCCTAAGTATCCCCCAACAGCTGTTTTGGGTCTCACAACTAAGGGCCTAGTTATTAGTATTACGATCCTCTGTTTACGTTTATTTCGGTCAATTATTAAAGTTATTGCTTTCTGTCTCTACCCTCCCCCCACCCCGTAACTGCCGCTTCTCTTCTGTACCTCATTGTTTGCCTGTGAGCGCGAATTATCAGCCACGCAATTTGCGCTTGCGTGGTCAGGTGGGCAAACAACTAGTCTGGGACTGGGAGACTGGTGATGTGCCATGTGGTTTCAGATGAACGACTCGGGTAGGGGTCTACTCATGTCACCTGTACGATATCAATATAATGATTCTACTCGCCTACTCTAAGATTCAGAATATGAAGAGTGATAGGTCTAAAGTAACGTTTAAGCCTATATAGGCCTATGCCTAAACAGAATGGGTGTAGTCAGGCATTATACCTTTGGCGGCTTCGAATTATTTGGATTGCTTAAAGTTGCCATGAAACTTGTGTTGTAAGCCTGGCGTACGTCGAAAAAATCACGTGACCGATTCGGGGACATAAACTGGCAAGTGTTCATCCGGATGCCGTTGGTTAAAGTGATTATGACGTCACAGTACGTCACGTGATCAGTTGCTACGTTGAGAAAGCCTTGTTACGTTTGGATAAAACCAAACAAACAAACAAAAAAACTTAGGCCAACTGGCGATCCGATGGCCGGGATCCGATATTATCAGTTCGCATTCGGACTAAAGCGAGAGCAAAATGTGGGGAGTTGGAGCTCTAATTGTTGCGTCTTTGCTGGCGGCATGCCCACCAAACCCTGAGTAAGTTGTCTTCACTTTCAAGATATGCCTGGGTTTTTTTTTTTTTTTTTTTTTCATTTTTCTGATTAGTTTATCGGCTTCTCGTCCCTAGCACTTTAAGACAGGTTTCAGCAAAAACAAGTTTTTGGCCTTTCGATTGCGGCTAAGACGATTCTCTGTTGAGTGTTTTTGGTTATAAAAAATCTTTCTGTCTTGTTAAATAATTGCTTCTATATCTTTTCTTTTGCAACCGCCCCTTACCCATGAATCCTTCCCTCTGTTCATCCGAAACGGAGGAAAGCTCAGGCAGATTTGCCATTTCTCCAGTCTGTTTATTAACGCAAGCCAATAGATAGAACGCATTTAAATGCCATTGAGAATCATTGGTCTTGAATATGTTTTGTCGCAATTTTTAAAATCAACGTTAAAACAAAACACACGCGGGTCTACTTTAAATTCATGTGCACCATGCAAGTGAGAAAGACGAACAAACAGTGATTTCCCTTGCATCAAATACGAGTGTGCGTGTGTGTGTGTGGCGGGGGGGGGGGGGGGGAGCAAAAAATCTGGGCAGGTCAACTTGGCAGATTCATGAGGAAAAGGAAAATAGGCCTACCTTGGTTGAGCCAGTTTCAACTTTAGGTACGATCAAAGGGGATAGTGTCTTTTATAATTTAGAAAAAAAATCACACATGAATTCTCATCATAATTTAAATGATAGAAGTTCAATAGATACATTCCACTGAAGATTTTACATACATTTTACATAAGGCAGGTAAACTGTCATTAAAATACAGAAAACAAGCTAGTAGTAGAAAATGCAAGCGTCTACCGTTGTATGCAGACATTGTTATTCTGTATTCCGGCAGATGAAAAGATTGGCAAGACGAGTATCTACTGAGCCTCAGAATTATTCCCTAAGACAAACTTAGGCCTATTACAAGATGAGAAAAGAATTCCGTTAACTCGGTAAAAGGAAAGATAAAAGTTTAAAATAAAATGTTATTCAGCCATTTGGTACACTCTATGATAATAACACTGCTCATTATTGGGAATTAATAAAACAGCTTGAAAATGTAGTCTTACCCATAAATCAACCAAGTGAAAAAAATTGACAGTGCTCACTGGATACGACATCTTAGTTGACTGATGACAAATGGTTTTAACAGTAAAGAGAGTCCTATGCATGAGGAAGTGCAAAATACTTTCTCCAACATAGGTTTAGCAAGAACTTTTTTCTGACATAGATTTTACAATCAATGAAAATGAAATTATGTATGCCTTATTCAAGCTATAAAATGGGAAGTCTCCTGGAAAAGATGGTGTACTGAACGAAATGCTGAAAACTGGTAAAGGTATATTATCACCCTTTTTAAAACGTCTCATCAATCTGATATTTTCTTCAGGATTTTTTCCAGCTTCCTGGAAAACAAGTTTGATACCTCTTTTACACAAAGGTGGATCTCAACTGGATCCAAACAGACGTTTAGGAATTTTGTTGAACAGCTGTGTGTCTAAATTGTTTTATACCATTTTAAAGAGCCGTATCAAGAATTTCACAAACGAAAGAAAATTAAATAACAAGTATCAAATTCGTTTCGCAGAAAGATCAAGAACGAGTGACCATGTTTTCGTGCTTCGGACTCTAATTGATAAATAGGTTAAAATACTTGGAAAAATAAATTTTTGCATGTCTGTTTCATTGACTGTCTAAAGGCATTCTATTTGGTATGGCATGAGGGATTACTGTATAAATTGCTGACTTATGATATTGGTGGATACATGTTTGATATTTTGAAAGATATGTATAATGATTCACAAGTTCAGGTAAAATTTTCTTCAGGTCAATCGAGCAAAATTTTACTAAAAAATTGGGTAAAACAAGGGTTTGATGTAAGTCCCACTCTATTTAATTTGTTTGTGAATGATCTAACGTACACTTTTAATGAAGATTATGATACTGTGGCGTTGCATAAAGAAAAGCTCCCTTGATTATTGTATGTAGATGATTTGATTTTGCTATTTGAATCTGAAAAGGGTTTACAATGCAATTCTCTTATCATTTTGAGTCGTGTTTGTAAAAACTGGCATCGCATTGTAAATTTAAATCAAGACACATTTTTATACGACGCCTACCGGTGCAATTGTGAACTAATGTCCACGGGGGAAACTCAATGGCTCTCCAGTGTGAAAGGTACCTTAAACATAATCGGGTGCATTGATTTTTTGAATAACTGTGGCACTGATTTTGTTGACTACTTTACAAATAGGATCTCGAACTTACTCAAAGAAAAATTTATATTACAGTGGAAAAGTGAAATGAAACTAGAATTGTTGCCCGATAAGAAGATGAGAACATATGCTAAATTTAAAGAGCCTTTTGAATGTGAGAGATACTTGTTTATTATCAAAGACGAAAAAGTGCGAAAAACCTTCACCCGATTGAGATTTAACGCCCATAATCTCCCTATTGAAATTGGCAGACACAAACGACCAGCCAAAGTTCCATTGGATCAAGGATTATGAAATGTATGGCCAGTCATTGGAAACGAATCTCATTATGTTTTAGCCTGTTCAAAATTTATCGATGCATGCAAAAAATTATTTAATTATTCAACAACTGAAACTTTTTCAGATTTTAATAATTTGGGAGAGGAAGAAAAATTTCTGTTTTTTATGAAAAGTCAAGATATTGAAACAATATACATTACGAGTTCGTTTTTGCCTGCTTGTATGGAAATTGATGCACAGCTATAATATTCATGCACACCTTTTCTTTTTCTCTTTCTTTTTGGTTCTTCGTGGCTTCATCCTCGATATATTACATAAACTGTATACTGTTTAGAATTGTACTGTATGTATGGTGTTGATTGTTTGCTACTGTGTCGTTTCATGTTTTCGGCAAAACGACTCTACTGTATGTATATGTGACGTATAGCGAAATAAAGTTCATTCATGAATAAGGTGCAGTACTGTAGCCTTCAATTGAAAGTTGGTCAGGCCAGATTCAGAAATTTGGGACTTCTACGCAAATATCTGCATATTAACACAGTTTTGGTGACCTAAATGTTGGTCCGACCAATCTGACCAATCTGACCCCATGGCTACGGCCCTGAGGTGTCAGCGACGACTGGGATCTGGACCCCAGCGCAGCTCTGCGAAAGAGTTGCAGACCTTTCGCCTAACTAAGCTGGAGCCCTGGGAAACAGGGCAGCGCGAACTGACGAGACATAGGCCTAATATTGCCTATAAACCTATACGCCTACCATGAGGGGCGGGGGGGGGGGGTTACCATGTTTTCCCAACTTTACCAATTGTGTCCTGTTTATGCCACCTTGTGATATACAGACAGGGTCAGGACACATCCATCATTTTAATACCTGAATTCCAAAGTTTTTCGCTCTGTTAATTTCCATATTTTTTGCACGTACCAGCCCCCCAAAATTTATTCATAAGCTTAGACTGCATGGTCAATTTCAAATTGGCCATGCAGCAAAACTCTGTCTGTCTGAAGAATACTTTTGCCTTTTTTGGCGGTTCTTCATTGAAAGAGTTCTTTCTATGGGTGCAAACATTAGCAGCTTCTGATAACGTATTGTAGCATAAAGCTATGGAATTACAATAAATTATGGGCAACCTTCGCTCTTACTTTAAACTTTAATTTTCGTCTGAAGCTTCCATGGTTTATCAATGATTAAAAGAGAATGTGATCGTTGCAGTATCAGAATTTTCATACGGTATGAAAATTATATTAGGACCACTTTTGCAAGCAGCAACAAGGTTACTTGAAGGAATTTTTAAATATTGTGTGGGTCATCTTTGCTACAAAGGTCAAAAAGTTTCAACAGAATCGTTCTATTAATTTTTTGAGCTAACTGGTATTCCTGAAGAAAAAGCTATAAGTATGTTTGTCATATTTGATATTCACACTTGATTTATTCACTATTTTATCTTCTTTTCCACCAGTGACTTGTTGCAAGCCGAGGTACTTTCTATTCTCATTTCTGCCACGTCATTTTCGTGCAATTTTGCCAAAAAACACCGGTGTGCTTTTTCTTCCCATTCGTCATTATTTATAGGCACGTTTGTACAGAAGCACCAAGATAGGAATGAGACCTAAAGGCATGTCGGCTTTTCTGGGCCAAAATAGCGAGACATGTCGAGGTAGGTACGAGAGGGGAAAGTGGGCCTACCTCTGCGTATGTGTCGAAAAACGTCAAGGCCAATTTTCCTCGAGTATCCTGCTATGCAGCATTTCTCTGCATTTTTGCCAATAAATGCTGGAGTAAATAGTAAAACCAGCCAAATGAAGCATACGAGTCACCAGACTGGTCGAGCGGTTGGTTTTATTTTTATCCATGCAGTAACTAGTTCCCTTATCGTTTGTAATGGTCGCACCACAGCAGCACCGGGGGACAAGGCTATCATGACATTTAACATTGGAACTGGGAGGATATTGACATCTTTATTCTCCAGTTTTCATTTTCATTTTTTTTCTTTTGATAATACAGCTACAGAGACAGGATAAAAAAGGGAAAGGAAATTGTCTCAGCATCTTCGAGCAAAATTAGGTTACACGGCAGGGCTGGTGTTGCCGTACAAAGTATAAGTTTATTATAAATTTGGCCAGAACAGTTTGTAAAAATCCTGAGTCAAGTAGGTCTTACCATTTTTTTTTCACCAATGTCTGCCTTATAAAAAGGTAGAAGAGCTACATTAATTGATTTCAAGCTAGACAATACATCGTGTTCGGGCTCAGCTTTCGCACTTAGCTGGGGAAATAATATTCTGGTCCGGTGCCCTTGAATGCTTACCAGATAGCAGAAGGAACAGCATAGCTTGTTCATCAATGCTAATACAAGAACACTGTTATGGTACCATTATCCGTATCTGCATGGTTCTTTTAAAAGACACTGATAAATACAGAAGAGAAACTACATGTATATATGTATGTATGTATGTATGTATGTATGTATGTATGTATGTATGTATGTATGTATACATGTAAGCAGACTTGGGCGTTTTCGTTTTCGGCACAAGAGTGCTTAAAATGACTAGAGATGAATTAGAAGAGAACGTAGGCATACCTCGGCGTTTCCCGGGAAAAATACAAAGAAATACCGGGGAACTATCTGGGAGTCTCTCGACTTTCTTGCAGAGAAGGGCTGAGAAGAAAGCATTTTTCTGTGAAAAATTCCGAGACACCACACTTTCCTTGCCCTTGGTGTGTTTTGGCAAAAACGCCGAAAAAGTGGCTCTTTCTCGGCACTTTGATTTACCTACTAATCCAGTCCAAGTGGTCTGTCATTTTGGCAACTCACGCAATAATTAGATTGATGGAAAGTGACTCTACTGTGGATGAGAACTTTAAGGCTTTTTTGTCTTTTCATAGGCCTAAATAAATTGATTTCCAAAACAGTTCTAAATTCTCAGCAAAGGGAATCTTTTATAGAATTTTGAACCGTAAAGTACTGTTTCAGGTTAATAAATGCTGGTCTATAATGACGGTTTCATGCAGTTCAAGCCTACTCTGATTGAACCATGTTTGGGACAGTGAAACACATAATGGTATGTGTCTTAATTTGATGAGCAACACGCATATTAACATTCGAAATCATGTTTGGACCACTGAAATAAGTAACGATATGTTTCTTCGTTTACATACAAGCACATGAAATAGATTCTTTTGTACCAAGTTTATGTAAATAGGCCTTAATGTTCGGATTCAGTTCGCGATTTCTGACCAAAAAGGTGGATTTTTTTGTTTTTATTTATATTTTAATTGAAAAATTGGCGACGCGAATCCAAATATCGGTAAATTCAAATATGTACAGATTTTCCTAACTGTCAAAAACTAACTCGTTCTGTAGACGACTGCAACTTGAAACTAGAAAAGAAGATTTGCTTTAAAGCAAATCTGTCTGTGTGCCTTCAAAAGTTTTAAATATTACGGGCTACAACTTTTGTCCTTTGGGTACTTCACATTCCATTAAGCTAATGGCTGGATGAAAATTTCAAAGTCCAAATGACCTTGACCTTCAACCTTTACAGGTCACATGTAAATTGCATATATGTAATGTTACAGTACCCACAATTTAAGCCCAACATGAACCAAATCAGATGAAAATTGACCAAGTTATGGCAAGATGAAACTTTCAAAGGGCCCGATGACCTTGACCTTTGCCCTTTAATTGTTACAGGTTTTTACAAAAATGTGCAATGTTGCAACACCTACAATTTGAGTCTAACATGACTAGAATTAAATGGCGATTGGCTGAGTTATGACTGGATGACACTTTCAAAGGTCCAAATGACATTGACCTTTGACTTTAAAAGGTCATATGTAAATTACAAAAACGTGCAGTGTTACAATTTCTACAATTTGAGCCCAACATGATCATCGTTGGGTAAAAATTGGCCGTGTTATTACCAGATAAAAAATTTCAAAGGTCCAAATGACCTGTATCTTTGACCTTTAGAGGTCACATGTAAATTAGAAAAATGTGCAGTGTTACAATAACTGCAATTTGAACTCATCATGATTAAAATTGGATAAAAATTGATTAATTTATGGCTAGATGAGTCTTTCAAAGGTCCAAATCACCTTGACCTTTGACCTTTAGAGGTCACATGTAAATTACAAACATGTGCAGTGTAAAAATTGCTACAATTTGAGTTCAACATGATCAAAATTGGATAAAAATTAACTGAGTTATGGCTAGATGAAAACTTTGACCTTAACAGGTCACATGTAAATTACAAAAATGTGCAATGTTACAAACACATTAATTGAAGTTGGATTGGTTACCTGTACCTATTATAGTTTTGAAGATATTCAAGATTTAAATTTTCAGAAGGCCCTAATTTGCATAATTTTCAAAATCTTTGAACCTGTGTACAAAACTCAAGACTTCATGTATGGAAGTATAATCATGCCAAGTTTGGAGTTTTTACGTGTAATACGTTTCAAATGAAATGTCGGAAAAATTTGCCTGTAGAGAAGAAAGAAAGAAAGAAAGAAAGAAAGAAAGAAAGAAAGAAAGAGAGAGAGAGAGAGAGAGAGAGAGAGAGAGAGAGAGAGAGAGAGAGAGAAAGAAAGAAAGAAAGAAAGAAAGAAAGAAAGAAAGAAAGAAAGAAAGAAAGAAAGAAAGAAAGAAAGAAAGAAAGAAAGAAAGAAAGAAAGAAAGAAAGAAAGAAAGAAAGAAAGAGAAAGAAACAATTTGTCTGTGTTGGCACACAAACATATTCAATATGAGAGACGTTACCAATGGGTATAGGTTAATAGAGGAAAGATTCACATCTGAAGAAATGCATCTTCAGTAAAGTAAGGAAACATTGCTTTTGGATTTTGAGGGTGCAATGCGCAGGCCTAAAATACTCCTTTCAAACAAAAGAATTAAAAGAAAGAACCTAAAATCTACAAATAAAGAAGACCAAAGCCTGCCTAGAAAAAAAATTACTCCTCGTGAAAGTGCGCCACCATCAATATCTAACTCCGTATTTTTATTGATAATTTTGAATTAGAGAGAGGAGAAAAAGGAAGTAGTCCCACCTAGTGTCAGATTTATTTTTGTGCAAAAAAGAGTCGATGGACCGTTTTTGGACTACGGGCAAATATGAAGTACTCAATTTCAAAGAGGAAGGAAGTGTTAACAAATTGTGTTGGTTCTTGGTAAATTTCTCACAGGTTTGTGTGCATTGAAATCCAATGGATTATCATCTACATGAACCATTTAATGTAGGACTTGCGCAAAAGCCTTGTAGAATGCAGTGAAGAAAAGCTAGTGTGTATTATACATCAAACATGTCTTTCTGTCTGTCTATTTGTCTCTTACACACACACACACACACTTTGACATTTAACTGAAGACAGTGCAAATTTGGAAAAATAAAACTTGGTTCTAAGTATTTCATTGTGTAGGCTACGATGGTGGATTCAGAAATCACCGTAAGCCTTTATAATATAAAGAAATACCAACGCATATAGTGGGGTACAAGTAGGAAAAAGAACAACTTGACGTAGTCTATTTTCAAGTGCAAGTTTTAACTTCTGAAATACTAGTAGTTGCATGAACTGGGCCCAAACTAAAGCGTGCTGAGAAGCGCGCATATTAACACTTACGTCAGTGGGTAGTGATGACCACATCCATCAGGTATCTGTGCACAACGACATGGACATTTCATGATCGTTGTTGTGTTATCGTACGGATTCGTCTTTTACAGATGCAGGCATAATTGTTTCTTTCGTAGCTGGCCTATGCATACCGCTAAGTATAGGCCTGCGGTGATGCGTCCACAGACATAGGAAACCTGGCTATCACGTAAGCATTATGTGAGACAAGTAATGTGCCTTGAAATTTAATACTGTATTTCAATACGGGAATAGAATGCATTGTCCTATAATGGCATGGACATTAAAACAGCAAACTGAAAGGACATGAACCGTGGAAAGGTGGTTGCAATAGGGACATGTCGCATGTCGTCCTCAACTCAGATCAACTGTTCTGGTAGAATACGCAAAATATATTAACACGATGATTATTATATTGTGTTTAAATCCATTTCATAAAATATACCTGATATGGTCAATGTAACTAGCTCTTAGAGTCACTGCGAATTTTTTCCTGGATTCAAACATTTACGATCACATCATAAGGCTTGTGAGTCGGGAAGCATAGTTTTATCAAATGTTTATGGCTGAGGTTGTTACGTTAACATTTTGTTCAAACTATAAATGTTTATAGGCCCCTAATATCAATAACTGAAGCCTTATAACTTACGGTATTTAACAAGTTCAATCTGTTTTGACAGGGAAAAAACGGACGGCTCCTGCCGCGTAGACCGACAGTGCAGCTCCACAGCACAGGTAAGATGTCAATCGCAACAATTTCAGAGGTCCGCTCACTATTACAACTATGTCGGCACGAAGTACAGACCGAAAATATTGTTTAGCCGGTACGCAACTACAATAGGTTAAAACTGTTGATCCAGGGTATTCAGTGCAGCCATTTTATTGGCTGAGGGTTTTTGGCGGCAATTTAGGCGGTTAATGATTGGTTCATGTGACAGTTTGAGCTGAGTATTTATATTTGAGAAGGGATTAAGCTTTCATGCTGCGATTTCCAATTCAGTAGATCGACTTTGAATTTATAATTCAAAAAGTAAAGGACTTAATTTGGATCCATTTTGAAATAGATTTACCTTACGCTTTCCAGAGTTTTTGGCCATCTTGAAATAAATTGGGATGTGTTTTATCTCTGGTGCAGGGGTGTTATGGGGACGAATATGAGGTAATGGGACGCTGGATATAGTAAGGGCATTGATTAATGTTTGTAATATAGTTATGATGGTTGACCGTTGCTAAACTGAAAATATACATAAGATATGCCAGATTGTGAGATATATACCAGCCTATGTTTCAGTTCAGTGTCCTAATAAACATCTACGTGCGTAAGCATACTATATATATATATATATATATACATACATATTGACTTTGTTTTATTCTTATTGCTAAGGGTTTATTGAGAAGTATGTATAGCATAGGCTAAACTAAACTACACTTACATGTAACGATTGGAAAATAACACCCACGGGTGATAAAGGGTGGCAAACGTCACCATTGCTCACCAGATTCGCCTTGTTGATCATGGTTGTGGGAATATATATATATATATATATATATATATGTGTGTGTGTGTGTGTGTGGGCGTATTGCTTAAAATAGGAAACAACTGGAACTTGGCTGCAAAATTGACGATTTTCCGTTTTTAAATAAGATATCTGCGACCTTGAACCATTAAACCTACATGTAAAGGCAAATGGCGACACGAGTCTGAAATTATCTGAAACTTGCAATGAACCTTTAGGAATAGAAGTCAATATTATACATCCGCAACAGATACACAGAATCTGCCATCAAACGCGACTTCATTTACCCATAATAACAAAATGACACAAATTAGTCATTTTTTTGTTTGATAGCAGAACAAACCTTCAACTTTGAGCTGCAGTCTTTCGTCAAATTGGAAGAGGAATCGTTCGTGGAAATGGTTGAGTTCTAACGGGGAACCAGGTATAGACCAACTATGCTTCTGGGCGTTCATTGTGAACTGACGCTGGATGAGATGTGGACTATTTACACTTCATTTGCAGACGACCAGCGCACGCCGGGGCGAGCGCTCCCTATTGCCCAAACTCTTTGCTGTGCGGAGGCGAGAAAAGGGCTACGATTTTCCGACCTTTGACCTCATTTCAAATATGGCAGCACCAACGTCTGTTGGCGATCGTGTTGCGGCATACCACGCAGATTTCTGGTGTTGGGAAGGAAAAAATGCATAGGATAGATTACAGATTGCCTTAGAACGTACAAGGGATGATTTAGCTGAATTTCTTAGCGAGGGAAAACCCACTGATACACGATAATGTGGACCCAATGTTCGGCGAGTTGAAATCTCTTGCAGCTGTCGTTATGAGGCGTCATAATTATGTCCTCGTTTGACAACATTGCGTAGACAACGAGTTGATCTTTTGCAGATATAATTGCCTGTTCAAGAACAACACGTTATCTTCGTAGTGTTTCATATTTTGCACATATTTGCATTTTCGCATTTTTCCGTGATTCTTGTGTACCTATTCCCGGCTTATTGCAACCGAGTTATGCAATGGATACAGGCGTAGCCGTATCTCATGCAAAGACAAGACCTAATCAGTACACGAGACAAGTGGAAAATGCACGTACATATTGCTTTCAGAAATAAATGTAGCTTCATGACAATGAAGACTGCACTTTTTTTTTGCACAAATAATTGGCATAAATTTGTTTAATTATTGTTTGGATGAACCCTTGACAGGCTATGGACCTCACGGAGGTCCATGTACTACAGGCAGTGTGCAGGGCTTGCCTGATGGGCGAAAAAGGACCAGAACTTTGGATTCAGAGTATCCGTTTCTCAGTTTTCAGATTTACAGCCACAAAATATGAAACGTGCACATAGCACATTTTAAATTGAGTTATTTTGAAGGTTTCATGTTCAAATGGAATGTAAAGTTGATGAAGTCAATACTTCTGTATGCTTAAATTGAAATTGTTGAAAACCTTTTTAATTTAAGTCCAGTTACTGAAAAAGAGGAGACAATCTAAAAAATGTCTAAGAAAATTTCAACTGGATTAGAGGACTAATTAATTTGGGGATAAATTTGACACTTGTGATAATTGAAAATATGAATTGAGCCAGTTGCTTGAGCCGATTGCATTCAGTTCCTCTTGCCCTCAGGAATGTTTATTATTAACCACTTATGAGGAAAGAGTGCTTTCATATGTACCCCGCCCGCATTTACTGACTTTTCAACCCATGTGCATGTACATGCACCGAAACAGAAGATAATGGATAAACTCAACCTTATAAATATATGGGCCATCTAATACAGACATGATTTTTACTATTCAATGCTCCAAGAGTTCCCATAATTCTGTTTTGTCAATATGACTTTGATGAGAATCCTTCTTGAAAATGCTGATTATTTTGAAGTCAGTCAGTATTGACCCTTTCAAGTTCCCCCTCCAGCTGACCAAAACTGGACAGAATCAACTGTCCTCTCTTTTCAGGACATAGAATTTATTTTCAATCTTAATAAAAAACTAATTTTAATGAAAAGTAGAATGCCCCAGGTCAAGAATTTTCCTTGGTACAATAACAGGTTGGCTACTTACTACCTGCACCAAGAAAAGCTGTTGACTCGGTCTTGATCCCATGGGGGAAAGGGTTAAAATAAACCTAAATTTGGGGTGGGGGTCAGACAGTTTTGTTCGAAACATTTCGTGTGTCAAATGGCTTCTATTTGTTATTGTGCAATTTTGAAAACTTTGTTGATTTCTCCCATATTTAGCATGACATAAAAATGAATTAAAGCAGACTACATTACACATTCCTTATTGTATTAAGGCATAGAATATGAATAATCAGAAATATTGTTCTCTGCTAATGGATTTGTGCTGAGAGAGTTGTGGTCATGTAACAAAACTGTCCAACTGGATGTCCGTGAAGGTTACTTTGGTGACTTCTACGAACTTTACCCAGACCCAGTTGTGCCTGTATTTTGACACTCCATCATTTTCTCAAACGTCCACACAAAATTCAGACATGAGAGCTAATCTTGCTTTAAAGAGCTGAAAATGGTAAAATCAAGTAAAATTTTAAGATTTTAGTTTTAAATATACAATAGTACCTACAATTTAAGACCACTGCCATGAGAGACCACCTGGCACTTGTGATCACATACATATGCTTTGTAATTTTACCTGTAATTAAGACCACCTGTCATATGTAACCACTTTTGGCAGACAAAAGTGTTGCTCTTAAACAGCAGGTACTAGTAATTTTCAACTATAATCAGTTGATCAGCTGAAAATTATCCGTGTATGAAACTTAGGCCTAGGCCTACTGCTGGCATTTTGACTTGTGGACAGCCCTGTGTATGTCAGCATTCTATGCCCAGATCATGTGGATGTTAGACCTACATGTATAATATTTTTAACTGTTTTTCTTGTGAAGTATTTACTTGGTAGAATTCTTATTAATGCAAGTCTTGATCGTAAAGAATAATCCGTCTAAAAATACACCTTCACCCCACTGTTTTGTTGAATATGAGAAATCATAGGCCAGCAACACTGGGTCACATCACAAAATATACAAGAACATGCTGTTTCACATGATAGAATACCTGTTTTAGCAAAATGTTCGTGACATTTTGTCACTTTTTGGCTTGATGTTTTTGAAGGACAAAATATGCTGTGGAAATACAAATTGTCTGCTTGATGCCATGTCACAAAAATTGGCCCTAACTCATCCTGTAACTCATCACTGCTCATGGCACTTCTAACATTTTGGGCTAAGTTTGCAAAAAGGCATAGGGTGATTACAGCAAAGTGAAACCTGTTTTGAGAGACTACCCCTAAGGCAGGTCAAAGAGTGGTCGTATAAGGCAGGTGGTCTCTCAATAGAAGTTCAATAACATGGAAATGATGGCAAAAGGACATGGTCAGCATGATCTGAAAAGCACGTGGTCTCTCATCGCAGTGGTATCAAAACAAGTTTCACTATATATATATATATATATATATATATATATATATATATATATATATATATATACATACATATGTAACCTGCATACAGTAGTCCATCTCTTATAATATTGTGCTAAATACTCCAGAAATGGGGTTCATTAGCCTCATTTCTGGTGTTGGGGTGAGGGTGGGAGTGTGGTGAAAACATAACTACAATATTCAGACTACAAAGGAACAGACCTCATACAAAAGGCATGCTTGTTTTTGTGGAGGTTTTATAAAAGAGTGACCACTGCAAAAAGTATTAATTATGATTGTTAAAAAAGATTAAGACAAAAGCTGAGGATATATGCTGAAACATTCATTTATTCACACATTACTTGTTAGACAAAAAACTTTTTCTAACATGAGGCTTTTTTTTATCTTCCAGAAGGTCAAATATGATGCCATAAATCATTCAACAAATCTACAAAATGAATACATGTGGTAGACACCAGTTATGTAAAACCTACTTTCATATAATAACAGTTCATGTTTTACACTACTATTTCATGCTGTTCAATTTTACATGGACATTTTTGTAACACATATTGCTGATCCATTTAAACGAAAGTTGACATGTATGGTCTGTAAAACTCTGAAAATTTATTATGTTAAACTAGAACAACATTGTTCTTTAGAAAAAAAGTGAAACTTGAGATTTGTCTACTTTGTAGTCAGACAGGAAATACGTTTTAGCACCAGTACCAAAATATTTTGCTTAAATGTAGCATTCTGCACATCAGCCTCAAAGATGTATATTTAATGCTGATAAGATATTATTTAAATATATTTTGCAGAAGTGGAAGTGCCTTATTTTTATGGTTATGTGCATCAGGGACTGCAAAATTCCCAGTATTGTCCATCTGATAAATACAGTCCTGAAAATGTAAAGGTCATTAAAGCAGTACTTAAAAAATCCAGCACAATATTAATTTTAATATATATTTTGAACTTCAAACAGAGATAAAAAAAAATACAGATAGATCGATATATTGATAATAAAACAGTAAAAAGACTTCTTAGTTATGGCAGTGAAAATCCCATGAGTATTGGGTTTCAAAATTTATACCGAATTGGGCAAATGGTCATGGTATTGTGTACCTATTCTATGTTATCTGCAGAGCTTCCCAATGGTGCAGAAAGAATTCAAGTTGTGGATACAGTCCATTCACAAGCAACTACGACCTCGCCATGGAGAAAAAAACTTTAAATATGAAATTTCCCTGTATAGAAATGTTCCTGGTGAGGTATACTATGGTATCAGACAATCAGTCATGCCACCTGGTTTGGTTTTGAATGTTGCTGTACACGATGTACAGACATACTGAAAATTACATGCATTGAGAAACTAACATGTACATTGAATACAACTGTACAGTTAATATGGGAATCCCAGAACCATAAATGAATAGAAAGTCACTGGTAGAGAAGGATTTTTCAAGTGGTGAGAAGGCCCATGTTATCTGTACCAGCGAGAAGCTTGTTGTAATAAGGTACAACAAGAGGACACCGAGACTGCACTTCAACCTACAGTATCAGTATGTGAACAAACATGGTGTCCCACAAAACTAGATATCCGAGACCCAGACAAAATTTAGTCACTTTTAAATGATAATGCTAGTAGCCTTGGTGCACAAATTCAATTTCTAAGTAAAACTCGAGTGCATTTTTCAACATGAGTGGTGTGAACAACCACTTGCATGTATTTCCATTGAAGTAAGCATCTTAAGTTTGTGTGGAAAATTTTAGTTTCATAAATTATGTGAAACTTTGTGGTAGAATGTGTCAAATACTGCTCCTACCTGACCATGGCTATTTAGACAGACCCTATCATGAATAATATGACTATTATAAATACACTGGTAGTGGCTACCAATGCAATGGCAGCAGCTTTTTTGGCTTGGTGTGGTGGAGTGCTGTAATAATACTTGATCACACAGCGGTTCGTATAGATGTTGGGGAAAATGCCATGGCCCCAGCAGATTCTTGTAAACAAACCTGATGCATGGAATGGGAAGTCCAAGTAAAATAAATTCCTTCTTTTGTACCACAACATGAGTAGTTATGGCCCTATTGACATCCATAATTGCCTGAAACCAACACAGAAATATGAGTAATTGTTCTTATTCTTACTTTTATGGATTTTTTACACACACACACAAAATAAATAAATAAATAAATAAATAAATAAATAAATAAATAAATAAATGAATGAATGAATGAATAAATTAATGAATAAATGAATGAATAAATAAGTAATTTAATATTTCACTGCATAGAATGAATAAATTGATACATATTTCACTGCATGGACACTGATAAGGCTTATGAGACCAGATTATCTGGGAGTTTTATCTCTTATGATCCTAGCACATACATATTCATATTTGTAAATTCATAATTATGTACATGAACAAATTCGAACAAATTTGAAGTAATGGAAAAAGTTGTATCCACCCAGTGTAACTTCCAACAAAGCACATATAATCACATTGCTGTATTTATATGATTCTCTTTGATCATTAATGAGAGTCTAATCTAAGCAAGTCACCAAGTACAGTTTAAAGGACAACGTAATCAAGTGCAATTTCATCTAGCGGCTCAATTCACTTTGCCATTGATATCCAAGCTACACCCTGCCATTACAAAATCACCTCTTTCAACTTTACAGGCATGTTGACCTCACAAAACTGGGTCAAGGTCACTGATATTACATAACACTCTAGTATTGGACATGGTCTATCTATCCTATGAATTTGGCAAGTCTAATCTTATTACTTCTCCAGAAATAGAATTTTATATCTTAAAACACACTTTGGCTCACAATTTCCGTCAAAATATAGGTGGCACCACTACTATCATTGACTTTGATCTCCCCTGCAACCCCACCAAGTTTTTGTGACGATCTGCCCCAAAAGAAAGATGCTAAAGTGTTCACAAGATTTTCACATTTTGACCCCCTAAAGCCATAATATTGTAGGTGGCGCCACCAATATCAAAAGGCACTAGATTTCCACACACCCTATAAGTCCTGAAAGTTATATCAGGCTAACTTGAAAACCCGCGATGGTATCATGGTCACAAGATGTTCACATTTTGACCTGTACATTACATAATATATAGGTGGCGCCACCAACATTGATATGGGCAAAGATTTTCATACACTTTATAACTTCTAAACGAACTGTCTTTATTTTGAGTATTTGTACTGATTAGCCAATTAAATATACATAAACAAGCAAAAACTTTAAAAGTTCTGTACTTGCATGTAACTTTCGAAAAGTCTACAGCAGGACCACGTGTTATACTGAATTGTGCTTTTATTTTCATGGTTAAAAAGTAAAAAGGTACTATCAAGTATCTGAAGTTCAGCTAGGTACAAATATGCATGTGTATTCAGATACAAATATGTAGCCCTATAAGTATATAGCATACAGGCTTCTGCTAAATGATACTGTTCCCAAATATTTTTACAAGCATCTTCCTTTATATGTAGGCCTACAGGTGATCACAATCATGATGCACGATTGGTGACTGTCGGTTGGCCACTTGTATCAGGTCATGGTTCATATGTAATTGGTGACTGTCTTGATATATCAACCAATGGACAGTCATCAATCCTGTAACTGTTAATTAATGTATGATACCAATAAGCCTAAATTTGGATTAACACATTATACAGTGTACATCTGGGCATATTTGGAAGTACAAAATTAAGAGGGCCAACATGATTGTTATACATGTAGGCCAACATATACAGGAACATGTTTGTAATCATATTTCATTTTTTTAATCAAAATCATATTTTACATGCATGTGATACATATGTAAATATGTATCCTTACTTTATCCTAAACAGAGAATAGTAAAGATCTACATATGGTAATCATGTATAGGTTTGCATTTACATGTATACATGCACGTAAATATGCTTTTATCTATGTGTATACAAATAAACATATGTATTATGTGCTTATTTGGAAACTGTGCATACTACATTTTTGGAAATGGGCCTACCTGCAATGCACATACAAGCATGAATCCTAAACTAAAACCACCCGACAGAGTTACCTGCAGTTGAGCCTGCTGGGAAGCCAAGCTGCTGTTCACTTTTGTTATGGTCTCTGCCTTTCTCTGGTGTTCTTGCTGCATACATTGAATACCCTGTTCAAGGTGATGCAGATAAGAATTCTTTTTGTTGTATTTTTTGCTCAGCAGCACTCAATGCCTCAAATTGTGTGAGACGCCTGTGGGCCATATTTTCTTTTAAGGCAGCACATTGTTTTTTGTAAGGCACAATATTCTTCTTTCAGGTGTAAGAGTTTATTTTCCTCTGCCTTAAGCTTTTTTGTCACACTACTTTCTAGCAGCTCATCACCTCTTCTCTTCCTTTCTGCTGCCCACCTTCCTAATGGAAAACGACCTGACCCTGGACCAGGTGCTGCCAGGTAATCATGGTCCAGTTGTAACAACTTAACAGCAGCTGGCCCTGTGGCAGGTGCTGGCGCGTAATCGTGGTCAGATATATTAAATGCATCCAGCATGTTTTTTATCCCTACCTCTTTTCCTTTAGGTCTTTAGGTGTGGTAGTGAAACCCCTGTATTCTCTGTTGTCCCTGCAAGTATAAAGAAAATTATATTTGGTCCATAGATAATTTAGCATACCAATGTATACACAAATATCCATTTAAACAGTCATAATCATGAATTTATGTGAGGCCAGTTCACAGACTGGTCGGTGGATAGATTCATCATAATATGAGGACAATATTTTGAAGGGTGAAAGCCCATTTTAGATGTGCACTAGCTGCCTTGTTCATGGCATCCAAAGTGGCAATGTACAACCTGCAAAAACATTCAGTTTATCAATTAAAACTATGTGCATTAAAATAATGCACATTAGCCTCACCAGCAGTGATTGTGACCAAGTTAATTGTGATGGGTCATATAAAATATGACCCATCCTGTAAAATTTCATGACGGTAGGTCAAGTGATTTTGGAGACATATGCACGACACAAGCTATTGGGATGGACGGATGGATGGATGACCGAACAGACAGACAAGAGCAAAATCTATAGAAGTAAATTTGTTCCCCTAATTACACTCTTGTTATATCCATACACAGGTTGTCTGCAGTTGAAGCATGCAAGTGATAAATTGTACCCTAGGTAGGCCTGCATAGTGTGTAGCCTATGCCCAATATGGTCCTTCATCAAAGCCTGCTTAGTTAGTTAGGCCTATCTGATAAATTACATATAGGCCTATCAAGTTCACAATTAGCCCTCAATAAGCTGTAAAGTCCCAGCTTTTTCACAAGCAGGTGTATTTGCCTTTCATGTCACGATTTTAAGAAATTTATTAGGCCCTGCTTTTCCAAATATATATATTATCTTTGTTTCAAAGGCAGAAAAGGGTTAACATTTCTACTGCGTCTGCCAGAACAACAATTGTTCATGTAACCAAACCGAAAAATAAATAATTTTTTGATGGGCATATTATCCAGCTTAACAGTTGATGCGTCCAAACTCTGATTACAACGAGTTTCGTTGCCCGTAGGCTGTATACGTGTGGAATAGCAACTGTGTTGACATTTGGCGGACTGGGCGATATTAGGGGTGGGGCCTTGGTTCTACTTATATATGCCTGGAAATTCTTACACGGATCTAGCTTGTAGTTGAAAAGTAGAAGTACAGACAAAGATTGTTGGTTTTAGTTTTATAAGAAACTGTTCTGTTTAACAGTTAATCGTGATGAGCGGTTAGGCCCACGTTGCCTAGCAACAAATTGCTAAGGAATTCCACCGCACACTTTCACTGTTTTCTTTATCCATACATTTTTCATAGCTCGTAGTTTTTCTCGGAAATGACTCTTTTCGATTATAGAAACTGTTTGTTTGCAAAAAAAAATGATATGGAATGGAATGATATTCTAGAATACAACGATGTGCAAGCTACTCACCACACACGCACCACCCGCCATAGGTGACAAGTGTTTACATCTGCTTCTTTACCTCCAGCATTGGAGAGCAACTTGGCGATCGCAGTGCTGCGGCCCCGGCGTGGCGCAAGTTCACAGCATCTGTCCATGACTGGTTCCCCGTTGGGAAAAAGCAAGAATCCAATAAGGAAACAAAGCGAGTGAAGAAAGTCAGACGACAGTGGAGAAGACGAGTCGCCAAAAGAGGCAGACGGCATCAAAGAGTTAACGTACTTAGGCCTTGATAGTTTCTCTAAGTTTAATATTCTGATGAAATAAGACTTTACTTTTTTGCCGTTTATACAGCTGACAAGATTCTTTTCTTGCATAGAATTGAATATCTGTTTTAGACTGCCAATAAAGGAAATACTTCCTAATATGACTTCTTTACTTTCTGTCACATGCAACTTTCATGCAGAAAGATGCCATACGTCGTGTTTTGCAAGGATGTTCATTGTTTTTACCGCAAAACTGGAGGTTTTATGGTTTAGTGGTAACCATGTACCCAGGGTCCACCATTAGGCCTATGAGATAAAAAACAAAATATCAGTTTAACCTTTGAAGGTTATTAAAAAAATCAAAATTAGCAACACCCAAAGATATTGTATAGGCATTTTCCTAATAGTATTTAAAAGTAGTCATAGGCCAAGGATGCAACATTAACGAGATATAACCCACAGGCCTTTATAAAAATTGCTGCTATCCAAAGGGTAACGATAGTACTACGTACATTATATTGATGGCGATTTTTCCTAATTTCCATTAATCGGTAAACATGTAAGAAAATGCCGCCGCCACCGTCATACTAGTGGATAAATGTAGTGAAGATCCAGTCCAGCTAAATTCCCAGCAGGGTTTAGGAGAATCCAGCATACGGTTTGGGAAAAGCAGAAAATAGCAAAAGGTCACAACATTTCATGGACTAAAGAACACCCTCCCTCCCCCCCCCCAAAAAAAACAAAGGTAAAAAAAAGACCCCCCCCGGAAAAAAGGCGTCTGATCACCAAATTAGGGTGAAGTGGACTCCTAAAGTAAGCCGTTGCAATATCTAAGAAATTGCCCGATTGGTTGAGTGGCTTTGGAGAAGACTTTTCGAGATTTTTCAGAACAAAAACCAAAAAAAAGTCATTGGCGCGTGACCTCTTCTCAATCCAGACCCACTCCTACATCTGCGAGAAACTTGAACTGAATGTGGCTGATGGTTTTTGAAGAAGATGCCGAAAATGTGCATTGTCATTGGAATTCCATTGACTTGGATCTGATCAGTTTTAAGGGAAAATTCTCTGGATGACTATTCCAATTCAAATGCCTATCCGCAATTTGACTCCCAAAACGGAGATACTTCATGTAATAAGCCCTAAACCTGTTTGTATAATATCTAATAAGACTTAGTACTATAAGGCCTTTATATTCGATAAATTTAAAGCACCTAGTGTGGATTGTCAAACGAAAAAATACGTCGTTGTGTATTTCAAATGGAGGTGTGGGGTGTGATGACGCACTCTCGTATATTACATATCAAATGACATTTGCCCCCCCCCCCCCCCCCGAAAAATAAAGCCACAGAGAGGGAACATCGAATGTTGCACTCCGCAAGCTAAGAATGCACGGTTGCCAATTGGCTGACGGACCACATCCGTATTGATAGAATACATATACTTGTTCAGTATCGGTATACGACGAGAATCGTTATGTAGTGTACTCATTATAAAAATGAAGTCTGTCTCTGTTGTTGTCATTGGCATGTAACAGCGCGGTTGTTGGTAGGCATTTTTCATGACGTCACGATACCGACGTCATGAAAAAAATGCTTACCAACAACCGCGCTGTTACATGCCAATGACAACAACAGAGACAGACTTCATTTTTCATATTTATATTCATATTAACATTTATACTAGATTTAAATTTGTCATGAATATTTGTGCGTGAAAGTGTTGATAGTCACTGCGAAGGACCTTTTGTTTATCAGTGGGAGGAGCTATGGGTGTGGCCAGCCGCTTGTTAGGTAGCAAAGTAGGCACTGGCACGTGCCGTGCTGTACATCGATGTTAGCGCACATCGGCGCCCAATTCCCTTTGATCTTGCAGTAGCTTTATTTCTGATATGCCACGGACAGCAGTGGAATATCTTGACGTGATATTCCACTGATGTGCACGCAGATTTGGGAAGTAAACAAACAAACAAAGCAAAAACACTTGAAACTTTTATACAGAGTAGGGGCCTAGGCCTAATGATAATCTCAGTATCCCTGTGATATCTCAATCTCCCTGTGCACGCGATGCATCACCAGCTGTTAATCAGTTCCCGCCTGAAATAAGGTCGTTGCGCACGTGCGTTTACCACTATGATTAATGAAGTTCCCTTGAAATCCAGCTTCAGCACACATGTTTTTTATCACCACACGTAGCTTATTAACACCAAGTGGAGCCTGCAAAAAGGAATAGGGAGTCCCTCCACCCAGTGGCCTGTGGTAAAAGCTGTCGTCCTGCATTTTTGCAGTCAAGATATTCCCGGTAAACATCAAACAGTGATCTAAATGCACCTGGCTCGGAATTATGTTTTGGATTCCCTTGGCTTCAGTAGCCTTGTGGTGCAAACCACCGTTAAAAGTCTTGCACGTGCGCCCCTGGAATTCAATGTAATTAACTGTGATGTCCCGGCCGAGCACAATCTGATCCCGTTTGAGCGCACCGTGCTCGTCTTGGCCACGTAATCCAAATAACTTGCAGTCATAATAGAACACACTATTCAGTAATGAAAATGTGTTGTCCTTTCCCAGTAATTTCTGTTCCCACAAAATTTTTCCTGCTCAGGCAGAATAGGGTCTGCCTGCATTTTTTTAACGCCAAGTCCTTTCGCACTCAGTTGTTTCATTCGTGCATCCAAAGTGTGTTGTAGATTCCCAAACCTGGAATCTTTTTCATCCAGGAAGTTATAATGAAAAACGGCTTTTTCTCTCAACTTGCGAAGGAGTCTACAGCACAGAAGATACAGGGACCTTGGTGGATATTCATGTCCATTTGTTTTCTAACTTCTAGTATGAAGCTCGATATGTTAAAATCAAGTTCACTTGCAGACATGGCTTCCGAACTTGGATTGGAACTGGACACTTTCGTTCAGATCGTGACTGCCTTCACGCCTAGTCAAATGTTCGAAATGACCATGCTGTAGATTTGGTTGTGTTTTCCGCCGTCTGTCCAGATTGAAATGAAGGTCCTGCACATCTTTTAACATAACAATAGTATTGTAATCCGAAAAGAAAGGCCGTTTTGGGAGTATTGAATACTCCCAAAACGGCCTTTCTTTTCGGCTTCCTCATCCACCTCTTCACATTCCGATATGAGGTCTAGGCCTATAAACTCACATTCAGTTTTAGCGTCCACTTCATAAACCGCACATGCTTGTGACAATGTCAAATCGGAATCACCTGAATAAAGCTGGATTTCCGGCATTTCCATTTCCAAAGTCTTGTTAATTTCTTGCAAAGACTGGTCATCTATAGGTAAAATAGGGCTATATCGTGCATAGGGGGTATATCGATGACTTTTTGTTGTGTGACGTATCAACTACACGGATAAATCTACATCACTGCGCAGAATGCCAAGAAAGTAGCGACGTCACGTGCCTTCCTCGGGAGCGGGAATTCTTTGATGGACATCGTAGTGGCAAGGTACGTGACAACTCTCTTGATGAGTCTCAATTTTCACTGTATTATTCCTTGACTTGAATAAGGTATGCTACCTGACAAACGCACGTTAATGGGGGGAAATATGTTTATTTTTCATGGAGCTTTGGGTGTATTTTCAAGATAAAAGTCTCGGGAAGAGAAGACAGTTATCCAAGTTCATGTTGGTGGTATGGCTGCTACCAGCCTACCGTTCGACAAAAAAACGGTAATCTAGGTGTAGATCGCTCATAGATCATGTGTGTATCGCGCATTATGTTTTGGTTATGTCGTGTGCGCGATATTACCCAAAATAAGAAAAGCCTATATTTCCGGGCTTGATCGTGTGCGCGATATGGTACTACAGGCCTAGAGTAGACTTGAACATAACTGTTTAATAGCTTCCTGTCAAGACTCAAAGTTGTAGACCTAAGCCTACGATATATTTGTATGATAACTTAGCTAAGTGTTGTGAAAGATCATTTTGGTCGAAAGTACCCCAGTTTTGTTTATAATAAATTGGTGTAGCCGGTAGGCCAGGAAGATTTATTTTGCCCTAAGTAAAAAACTGACTTGTGAAATAAAAATTGCAAATTCCACTGCTTCATCTTGCTCGTAAATTTAAGGGGGTCAGGGGATCCTTGACTATAGCCTGTGCGATTCTCTGAAATAAATTAATTAGTGTTTTGTCATGATTTGACGCCTGACGGTGCATATCACAGCTCCGGAATTGTTGAAATGTGAATCCGTAGTTAGAAATTCATTGAATGCAGATTCGTGTTTTACCAACAGTATTATTTTACCATAGTATTAGGCCTATTTATATCAAATAAGTTTAAAGAAAATGCCATGAACTGATATCTCCGACTTGACCATATATATGCATAATTCGAACAGGCCTATATATAGGCCTATACATTTGTGTTAGTAGCTGGTGGGCCTAGATCTAGCCCTACCTCATAATCATATGTTAGCTCTCCTAAAATGTTTCGCTCAGGCCTATTGTATAATTTATAGCCTAATATTACCCAACTTTGACCTGATAACAGACTGATGGTGATGGCCACCCAGGTCTTGTTGCATGATATCAACCTGTTTTTTCTTTTCATGTTGTCAAGGCAGAACAGTAGATTTGATACTTGTGATTTGCTCTCTTTGTAAAGCATTAAACCTATGTTTCAGGGCCTGTCATGTTACAAAAATATATTAAACCGTTCCAAAATTTCAAAGGTGTATTTGTTTTTGTACTATTGAAGGAAAGAAACAACTAATTTTTATTTGACGTTAGGCTAGGTTCTCGTATGAAAGTCAAATTAACAAAGCACTATCCTATGAAAAGCTATTACTGAGAAAATCAACTAAGAGTAAAAGCGATTGGCCTATACTATTCAATAGGCCTAATTGTTAACTCTATTAGTGTCAAGTTTTGGTCTAGACTGAGTCAGCAGCTTTCCTGGGCGCGGTTTGGGAACAATGAGCCCAAAGCGTGACGAGGAATGCTGTTGACCTGGACGGCAGGTTTTTTTTCTGGAACTACTGACCGTGTCAAACTGTGCATATTGGTACTTAAAATGACTAATGTCACATTTGGCACTGACAGAGTCAGGTTTTAGAGATACAAGTGGCCAGCCTTAACCTTTCCTTGTTGGACCCACGAAAGACGACTGTGTACTCAAAAGTTTTGTCAAATATTTTGTTTTAGGTTAAGCGTTTAACGACTCGATCGTTCATGGCTAAAACCAAGAAGGTCACTGTCCGACCGGACGGTCGTAGGCCTGAGCGAAATACAACCCAGAGGTCCATAAAGGGGCGGATGGTGGAAGTTGAGGTAAGCAATATGATACCGCCTTGATCTAAATAATTTGGTAAAAAGGAGTATGCCCAGGGTATTGTACAGAGGTGTCACAGGGTGGGGAGGGGATCACCCAAATGTTTCTTCGGGTTTTAAAAGAGTGATATGGCGATCCCTTCTGTATACATCTAGACTAAAGATCCATGTGTGTGTGTAGGTAGGCCTATAGTTTTACGGGTATGTACATGTATACATGTCTCTCAGTAGGCATGCATGTTTGCATGCATTGACATATTACCTACCCTCTTGTTACGTCTGAGTGAACAATGGCAAATTCTCTCTCTCTCTCTCTCTCTCTCTCTCTCTCTCTCTCTCTCTCTCTCTCTCTCTCTCTCTCTCTCTCTCTCTCTCTCTCTCTCTCTCTCTCTCTCTCTCTCTCTCTCTCTCTCTCTCTCTCTCTCTCTCTCTCTCTCTCTCTCTCTCACGCAGACACAGTCGGAGCAATTTGCTCCACTGCAACAAACTTCAAATTTTGTATGGAGCTCTGTACAACCTGTAGTGATGCTCCGCATATCGTTCATAATAGTCAAGATCTTAAAACTTACACAAATTGGGAACCAAGCTATTTAAAAGTTCAAAAGTCAAATTACTTATGGCTTCCATAGTATTCATAATTATACAGACACAGATCTATGTTGGTGCTTTGGGTAGGTTTGTTGGGGCTGCGCATCTTATAGACATACTATATACTAGCCTTGTGTGTGCGTGTTGGTGTAATCTACGTAAACCTTTTTTCGTTTCTTTTTTTTTTTCTTTCTTTTTGCAGCGCCGTATTGGTGGCACTATGGTAGGGTTACAGATAAGCCAGACCGTTAAGTTGGTTGAAGCCAAAAACGCAGCCAAGAGCCCACAAAGAAAAGGGTTAAAAGGCTTGGATATGATCGTTCCAACCTGAAAAAGGCAGCAAATGAATACAACAGAAACAGAGTAGGTGGGATATCTATTCGAGCATTAGCTCGAGCTTATGTGGTGCCAGAGACAACACTACGTGACCGGATAAGGGGCAGGGTCAATCTTGATGCAACAGTTGGAAAGAAAACGATTCTATCCCCTGAGGAAGAAAGGAAGCTGGTGGACTATCTAATTTCATGCGCCGAATTGGGCATAGGTAAAACAAAATCACAAGTGAAGGAGATGGCATGGGCCATAGTTGAACACAGCCCACATGGCAGACCAGAAGCAGTTGTGCGTCAATGGCGAGCCAAATGTTCAGCTGGTAACGACTGGTATTATCACTTTATGGACAGACACCAGGAGCTAAGCTTAAGAAGACCAGAGAAGCTAAGCCATGCTCGTGCAATCATGAGTAACCCGACTGTCATCAATCACTATTATGAGAAAATAGATGTGATCTTGGATAAGTATGACGTGAAAGACAATGGATGCTGGATATATAACTGTGATGAAACAGGAGTTCCATTGGACTTCCGTCCATCAAGAGTGGTAGCATCACCCAAGGCCAAAAATATATGGTCCGTAACAGGCGGTGACAAAACTAATATCACAGTAATGGCTGGTGCTAATCCTGCTGGTAGGCTGCTTGCTCCCATGGTCATATTCAAAGGCAAACGTGAGAATGATGCCCTAAAGGAAACAGCTCCAGACACATGGGTTGTAAAGTTCAGCGAATCAGGGTGGATCAATGCCATTATTTTTCAGGAATGGTTGGCAGATATCTTCATACCTTCAGTGGAAAGGCAAAGAATTGATAGCAACGAGCCAGACAGACATGCCTTGCTACTTTTGGATGGACACAGCAGCCATGAAAGCTTACCTGCTTTGGAGTTGGCAGCCTCACACAAGATAACCATCATGTGCCTTCCAACACATCTTACACATTTACTGCAACCCCTAGATGTCTCATTTTTCAAGTCCCTGAAAGTCCAATGGGACAAGTCCAATGAAAACTTTGCAAGGTCACAAAACAGGTATGTTAGCAAAGCCACATTCTGTAGAGTATTCGAGGAAGCATGGACTGCAACCTATGCCAAGAAAACAATAGTTAGCGGTTTCAGGAGATGTGGCCTATGTCCGTTTAGACGCTTAACTCTGGCAGATCTGCTGAAAGAGAAGAAGCTTGCCCCTGCGGATGCCATGCACAGGGATCAAGAAGAGCAGGCAACCACATCTGCTGCAACAATGTCCTCTGTTAGCCACAGTGCCACACCAGAGCCATCTGTTGGCCTCAATGCCACACCAGAGCCGTCTACTGGCCCCAGTACCACACCAGAGCTGTCTGTTGGCCCCAGTGTCACACCAGAACCGTCTGTTGGCCCCAGTGCCACACCAGAGCCGTCTACTGGCCCCAGTGTTACACCAGAGCCGTCTGTTGGCCCCAGTGCCACACCAGAGCCGTTTACTGGCCCCAACACCACAATAGAGCCGTCTACTGGTCCCGGTGCCACACTTGAGCCATCTACTGGCCACAGTGCCACACCAGAGCGGTCTACTGGCCCCAGTGCCATAACAGAGCCGTCTATTTGCCCCAGTACCAGACCAGCGCCGTCTGTTGGCCCCAGTGCCACACCAGAGCCATATACTGGCCCCAGTGCCACACCAGAGCCGTCTACTGGCCCCAATGTTACACCAGAACCGTCTGTTGGCCCGTGTGCCACACCAGAACCGTCTGTTGGCTCCAGTGCCACACTAGAGCCGTCTACTGGCCCCAGTGCCACACCAGAGCCAGGGGAGTTGCTTGAAATAAACGTGTGTTTTCTTTACCTGGAAAGCTGTTCCTCGAGGATTCTTTTTAATTTTGATTTTCATATATAAGCCAAGGCCTAATGATTTCATCATGATGGTTCTAGTGTAGTACATTTTCATGATTTATTAGGATACACTTCATAAAGCTGTTACATACATGTTAGCATAACATTGCTTTAATAAAGCGGAATATAAGACCCCAGCTTGCGCGATTCAGCAAGAGAGGAAGCGATACAGCCCCCAATTTTAAAGGGTAGCTCCAAATATGTCCACCAGAGGCAGATCCATTCTACATGTACTGCACCGTCTTGTAGCGTTTTTTTTCACTTGGAGCACAAGATAGCTGGAACAAAGCGACATGACAAAATCTTGTTTGAGGATTCCTAGCGACACTGTCGGCCTAGTATCGCTTCTAGAATGCGCGATATAGCCCTATTTTACCCTATAGTCAGCCAGCTCCTCTTTAACGTTAGCAGGCGCAGGCCAAACTGGCTCCAGCAAGAAATCATAGATCTGCCTCATGGCGAAATCGTCCACGTAGTCTGACATAATGCTTAAAATTGCAATCACTGGTATCGTTCCAATGTTCAAAACAACTGTCTCCCTCAACGACCCACTTATCAATACGGCGCTGCTTGGAACCAGTACTGGTTTCGGGCAGAGTGATGATCACGTGATAAGCGCTAAGCCAATGATTACACTTGTTATGAGAGGCCCTGAAGCGATAACCGATAGATGACCATATAAGCATTGCCCCTTTCTATGTATCCTCCTAGCGGACTCAGATAGAAAGGGGCGACCCTTATATGGTAACCTATCGGTTAATCGTTTCATAGCCTCCCATAACACGTGTAATAATTATAACTTACCATCGACTAATGAAAACAAAATTTGTCCCTATTCTTTCAATGCTACCAAAAACTCCGAATGTAAATATTAAACAGCCACTGATCATTCTTGTTTTGACTGTTTGCTTTTGTAATTAAGAGAGAGAGAGAGAGAGAGAGAGAGAGAGAGAGAGAGAGAGAGAGAGGAGGGGTAAAATAAGGTTTGCCAGGGTCCAAATATTTGACCTCATGACCATTACACCATTGCCGTCATTCTTCTTGATCACTTGGTTCTTAAATGAGCTTTCTTATTTTAAATTTTGTGGCATCTCATAAAAATATGAAAATGTAAAGTAAGGTATGTACTTAAGGTAAATGGACAACGTGAAAAAACAACAACCCAAGTAGCAACTGATGGTGACGTTGTCACCTAGACAAGCAGGAAAATATCAAGCGGAGAAGACAACTTCGTAAGGAACTGTACGAGAAAATTCCAATCGGCGTCATCCATACCACAGTGTGGCCACATTTTCTCTCCATTGTCAGACTTATCTTGTGGCAGTAATCCTATCAACGGGCGTCTTCGAACACTTCTGTTCTAACAGGAGCTGTGCGCATGCTTGCATTATGTTAAATCGAAATAGACCGATCAGTAGCCAAGCCTCAAGTCCAATTTTAGCTCAGCTGACCTGTCAGTCAGCTGAGCTTTTGTGAGGGTCTGTCGTCTGCCCGTCGTCCGCCGACAATTCACATTTTCGACTTCTTCTCCAAAACAGCGCCAGATTCACTTCAAACTTGGTGGGGATATGCCTTGGCTTGGTCTCTACCAAGTTTGCACAAATAGTCATACGTCATTGAATTTTGGATTTTTTTATGGATTTTTTTATTCTTTTTGGGGGCAAATCTAAAAAAAAAATCTCCGAAACCGCTCACCCAATTGCTTTGATATCCCACAGGGACACTCCCGGGGAATCCTAGTTCTTAATAGTTCACCACGTGGCGCTGCGATCTTTTTCGATTTTTGTTAATAGTTTTCTTGTGTATCTTTGCTATTTTCTACTTTTTCTCCAGAACTGTCACTCAGATTAAGCTGCAACTCTGTGCATATGTTCTTTGTGGAAGGGTCAAACAAAGTTCTTCACTTGGTGGCACTGCTGTGGATTCCTGATTTTTAATGATTTGTTTTCAATTTGGGTACTAGTCGGTCAATGCTGCTTTCCTCTTGATTACTATGTAAGTCAATGGACATTCTAATGCTAACTCACATTTTTTACTTTTTCTCCAAAATGGTCATCCAGATTGACTTCAAACTTGGTGGCAACGTACCTTTGGTGGTTTTCTACCAGGCATGTTCAAATGGTCACCCTCCAGTCATTTTTTTTATTTTTAATGAATTTTTTTGTTCTTTTTAAAGACAAATCTTTAAAAAAATCTTCTCTACAACCGCTCACCCAATTGCTTTGATATTACATAAGCTCAGTCCAAGGGACTCATAGTTCTTAGTTTATTCACCAGGTGGTGCTGCGATTTTAACTTATATTTTTATGAATTTTTGTGTGTTTTCGTTACTTGTAATTCACATTTTGGGCTTCTTTGAAGAAATTGTCATCCAGATTCACTTCAAACTTGTGAGACTGTACTTTGGGTGAGACTAAACTAAGTTTCTTCAAATGGTCATGATCCAATGATTTTGGATTTTTTTATGATTCTTTTGGACAATCTTAAAAAAAAAGTATTAATAGGAAAGTTTAACATGGGAATTTCTTGTAACGGTTACAACTTTAATGATTTTGGCCTGATTTGTGCCAAACTTGGTAGGGATGTACCTTTCAAAAGTGTCTACCTATTTTGTGCAAATGGTCATGCTCCAGTAATGTTTGGAGCTTGACCTCATTCCCAAGGTCACAGGACTAATGACATGAAATTTACTGTTCATTTGATAACTTGATATCTGTTTTTAGTTGTGACCTTGATGTTGCACATGTTAATGTTTCTCTATGAAGGTCATGCTTCGACAGTACATGAGTGACCTTGACCTCGTTTCTGGCGTCACAGTGCTACACTCATGAATTTTATTCTTCACTTTAACTTGAGAACTACTTGAACTGGGACCTTGGTGTTGCACGTTACTGTTTTTCTATTAGGGTCAGACCAACTCAGAACATGGATGACCTTGATTCGACCCCAAGTTCTCAGAGCCACAAGTGTGATGACTATCTAGGTCAGCTGAGCATGGGCCGTTTACACAGGCCTCTTTATTTAATATTAAACCCATATGACATGTTGCACAGATTTAATTTTCAGAAGTGACTTGCAAATCTACACATTCTAGTCTTGTCTTATGTTGCTTTCACTTGCTTTGCCTTGCTTTGCCTTGCTTTGCCTCAGTTTGCCCCGTCGTGTAACTTTGCAACACCTGGTACCAAAATGTTTCCACTTTCAGCAACATCATGCGCAATATGTATATGTGAAATATACGTAGTAAACATGCATTTGCGAACAAAAAAAAATTGTTCCGTAATAAAAAATGTTGAAAAGCTCTATCGTTGACTCTTGTCACATTTTGGACTGAGTCCGCAGCTATCCCCTGCCCGCATCGCACCCAAATAGTACAGAAAAACATGATCCATATTCATAAATTCCAAACCCGACAATGACAGCAAAGAGATTCCAGACTTGCCAAAGCATCAACATTTGCCTTCCAATAGCAATGTGAAGAAACAAATTTCACTCCTGACTTGAGACAGGCAGTCACACATAAAAGGCAACTGGTGGCACGCCGAGGAAAGCTGTTGACCTGGACTATTATATTATATATAACTACAGGCATACTGTTACTTGCATGAACGGTCCCAAAATTATAAAATTATGACTGTCATATCTAAAATCAAGGAGCAGCATTTTATGCAGGCATATAGAATATGCTTTTGCTCCCAATCAAAATCACGAATACCAAATTAGGCCAGTGGATTTGCATATATTATTTCCCTCTTTCCCAACATTATAAAATACCAAGATTAACATGGTTTATACGATTGGCATAGATTGGTCTTTCAAAATGGTTTTCTTTCTTTCTTCCTCACTTTCTTTCTTTCTTCCTTTTTTTTCAGTGGGGGGGGGAGGGGGAGGGTCGTTCCAACCCCTCGAACTTCTTGGTGATGGGCCTGTACGGGATAGCGTGCTTGATTTGTTTTGCTCTAAAACATTTTTGGTGCAAAAAGGCGAAGGCGAGTGCCCATGCATCAAAGTTCATATCTTGTTTAGTTTCTCGCAAACGTTCACTGAAAGCCAGATACTCTTCATAATTTTCATCATTGTTTAACTTATTATCGCCCCATTTTATAGTTGCATGTTTTCGTGACATCCGCGGAAACTCAGAAGTTTTGTGTTCATAAACCATAGTGTGCCCAACAGTGCTCGGGGACTGTGCCCGCCTACCTGGCCGAAGGACCAAATTAATTCCTCTCTGAACAGTTTCACTATGAAAGGGGTTCAGCTTTATTCGGTCTATCTCTCGTGCCCTTCTCTTTGAGTTCCTTTAGTTTTGACTCTACTACTTCGCAGCTGGATTTTAACTCACAGGATATTATGATTCAGTGAGAAAAATTGTTCTGAGCCAAATAGCTATCAATACTGCAATGAAAACCAACTACAGAATTAGGTTCATTCTCAGATCCATCAGATTTCTTCGCATGTAACAGAAAGCCACAATAAAATTATCCCGTTCAACAGCTGGATTAGTAGGTATGTGCCTCACTTCATGCCTTTCTTCCAGTTGCTGGGGTTTTTAAACTGTATTTTTGGCCGTTTTGCTTTTGACATAAGCACTCAGTTCATCAGCAGTGGGTACTCTGGCGCTCGCAGGACATTCAGACAAATTTTCAGTTGCAACACTGCATCCTGATCTATATTTCCCAGCGCATTATTATAATCCAGGATTATTTATGCCGAAACTTTGATGATATTTCTTCACGTGGGACAGGTGAAGACGGTATTTTTTAGCAATGAAGTAGTCCCTACCAAATGAGCAGGAGCTCGATTGTTACCCTAAAAACACATGGCTAATTTGCATATGAACGATGTAATACGAGGAAGTAGATCACAAAGCCATATTACAGTGGTGTCTGCAGGGAATGCAAGCGCAAACATGGCATAAATGAGAGATTCAGGCGACTAAAAAACTCGAAGACAATCGGTTTATGATCTTAAATGCCACTGGCCTTTTTAAAAGCTATTATGTTTTTTTTTTGTTTTTTTTTTTTTTTTGGTCTTTCTTTTTGTCCTTTTTTTTGTCTTTTTTGTTTTTTTTTGGGGGGGGGGTTTGGTCTTTCTTTTTGTTTTTGTTTTTTTGTCTTTTTTTGTTTTGTTTTTTTTGGTCTTTTTTGTGTTTTTTTTTTGATTTTCTTTTTGTTTTTTTGTTTTTTTTTTGTCTTTTTTTGTTTTTTTGTTTTGGTCTTTCTTTTTGTTTGTTTTTTTTGTCTTTTTCTGTCTTTTTTTTTTTGGTCTTTCTTTTTGTTTTTTTTGTCTTTTTTGTTTTTTGCTTTTTTGGTCTTTTTTGTTATTTGTTTTTTTTTTGTTTTTTGTTTTTTTGTCTTTTTTTTTTTTTTTTTGTTTTTTTTTTTTTTGTCTTTTTTTTTGTCTTTTTTTGGTCTTTGGTCTTTTTTTGTCTTTTTTTTGTCTGTTAAGGTGTAGCTAGGTTAATTATTGAAGTTCTCTCTTTCTCCATGCCGTACCTGCCGCTGTTCTTTTGTACCTCGGTCTTTAGCTGTCTGCGTGAATGATAACCTGCGTGCTTTGTGCTTGCGGGGATGGGTGAGGGTGGAGGTGAGGGGGGCAGATTAACGACTCGGGTAAGTTTGTCTGGGATATAAAGTTTTAGAGAAGCCAAAGAAAAGTATATGCTGGGATTGAGGGAAGGGATCCAAACTTTTGTTGCAGAGTAGGCCAACAGTTGTCAATTTAGAGAAGAGACTGTAATGGACTGCAGGTAGTAATGGTAATGGTAGAGTTTTTTCCTAGGAGGCAGATGAGACGGTAGACCATTGGTTCGTGTGGTATGATGCATATAGAGAGGTGCGGGAGAATGTGTTTAGGGAATGGCAGAATGAGGATCATAACTGTGAAGGCTTTGAGGAATTGCGGCGCTCAGGAGAAGAGCGGCTGGTATGGATTTAGGGTTTGAGAAGAGGTTTACCAGGTGGCAAAAAGGGGTCAGAACCGTACAGGGCTTCCTGGTAGGGTGCAGGGAGAAAAGAAATTGAATGTTAGAATTAGAAGAAAACAGAATTGAAGAGACAAACAGGTTTTGGATAGGTAAAGGGTAAGGTGGTAGTCCTTATCAGGGCTACCATGACTGTGTGCACAGGACACGGGGAATGCCTGAGCCTCAGAGACGGGGAAAGGGTCAGAAGGAAAGTGTTTTTCTTCCTGGCCAACTGTCTCAGCTATAATTTATTATTATTATTATTATTATTATTATTATTATTATTATTATTATTATTATTATTATTATGTAGGCCTGTGCCAAAATAGAACGGTGTAGCCAGGTATCATTCGAACGTTTGGCGGCTTCAAATAGGCCTGGATTGGATTGCATCAAGTTGCGATGTTGTGAACCTGGTGTACGTACGTCCTAGAAATATCAGGTGACCGATTCGGGTAAATAACAGGCAAGTTTATGATCGTGATGCCGTTGATCAAAATGATTAAGTTGTCACAGTAAGATATCACGTGATCAGTTGTTGTGATCAGTCTTTGTAAAAGCATAGTTACGTTCCGGTAAAAGGTGAAAAAAAGCTTTGAACTACTGTACTGGTGATGTGATATCAGTTTTGGATTCTTGCTCAACAGATAGCAAAATGTGGGGAGTTGCAGATCTGATTGTTGCGTCTTTGCTGGCAGCATGGCAACCAAACCCAAGGTAAGTGGTCTTCACTTTCAAAATATGCCTTTTTTATTTTTCTGATTAGTTTATCGGCTTCTAGGTCCTTGTACTTGATGCGATAGGTTTCAGCAACAACAGTTTTTGGCCTTGCGACTAAGGCTAAGACGATTATCGTTTTGTGTATTTTGGTCACAAAAAATATTTCTGTCTTGTTAAGTAATTCCTCCTTTAACTTTCCTTCTGTTTCGACCTGTTTTTTAGTAAGATATTCTACAATCTCAAACCCACCAAGCTACATGTAAAGGCCTACAGCGACACGTCTCAAATTATCTAAAACGTCCAATAAACTTTATTCCGGCCGTTGCCTCTGCCATGCACGACCATGTGAATCTTCCACTGCAAACACATACAGAAAATAGCTGTCAGTGGTAAGCCTAGAAGTTCCATCTGCAAACATTACTTTTGGGAACCTTTGGAACAAGTCCATCATACTCCTTGACATGTAGAATAGACAACGCAGATGGTCATCGTCATTGTTTAATACAAACGGACTTGATCGTGTTCAAACGGTGCATGGGCTTACAGAATTAGGTTTGTAAAGTTTCTCTTTGTATTAAACAGATATATTACCACCATCATTCTGACATTTTTTTCGCGTATATGTAATTAATGGCAGCAGCAAGGTTTCCCCTTTCACTAGTGCACCTTTGTTTCATATTGTGTAGGTCTTTGAGAATTCAAGATTTATTGTTTTTTTCCTGTATGTGCTGTCGGACTTGCTTCACATTAGCTCCTTACTCTAACTGTTTTTTTTTTTTTTTTTTTTGGGGGGGGGGGGGGGCTTCTTCAGCAACGTCAGAATTAATATTTCTGTTAATGTGGTCGTCAACAACAAATTTTGTAAGTTCTCTTGATCTTTTACGATAGGAAAGTTCAAATTCCCAAGGACAATTCATGGCTAGGTACCGATGACTTGGCATTCCATGTCCAATAGCTCTTATTTGGCCATAATGCTTGCAAATAAAGTATATATGTTTATATTTGAAACATTCATCATCGGTCCTGCGGCTATTTTTAATGCAAGTAGGGTAGTATCTTTTGGAAGTCAACTGGTTGAATGCCCTTTGAAATGCAACATATGACTAAAATGCACTGCCAACAAATACTGCGGATATTCTGCAAATGAAAAGAAAAACTGAACATATATATAAAACAAACAAAAACAAAATGGCCTGCTTCTGCAATAGTACAGAAAAGCAACCGTTATTATTTAAAATACTGTGTACTAGATAGTTGTATAGGAGGCATTCATATTTAACTGCAATCCTGCTCACTTCCTGTGTTGCCGGGGTAACAGACTGATGCTTCCACCATGATCAGGGCAGATTTGTTTCACATACTACATAAACATCCATAAATAACAACTTTTCAACCAAAAGAGAGCCCATTTCTAATCAATTTAGGCATCCTTCATGTTTCAAATATATATCAATACATTTTCTTCAGATTGTTCTGTGTTTGTGTTGTTCTTTTTGTTGAGAAAGTACTTTTGACCATGCTTAATACATGGATCTGCCCTGATGCAGGTGGCTCCCTCTTTTGCTCAATAGGTGTTAGAGTGACCGCATTTAGATATGAATACATCCTATTGAAGACACAGAATTTATACCAGAAAGGTCGTATCAGCATGAGGTAAGTGACACGAATGTTGTGGCAGCAAGAGGTAGGCGACACGACTTTTGGTCGTAGCAGTAGCCACTTCGCCGCCGAGGCAGGAAAATCCTGTTCAGGCTGGCTCAAACTGTTTTTCCGACTGGATCACAGGTGAATGAAGGATTCTGGAAACCTCAATATTCTGCTCAGGTGATGGCCGTTTGAAGGCACGCACGGCCTTGCCTCGATGACGACCAGTATGCTCACAAACCAACGGTTCGTCAGCCTTCGACGGAACAGGGAAGTTGCACATATGTAACTTGTTACTCTTTTCCGAATGATTCGTCTTATTTCCTGGCAGACCTGCTTCAGCACACGTAACCTTGATCAGTGTGCGCAGATTACTTGGTCTAAGTGGTTGCTCTGGGAAGCGTAATACTCCATCTTTGTTCTACAGAGGGCGTCTATAAAAATCTCCGCTGCCATTGTGCCAATTGTGCTTGCTGTATAGTCTGTGCAGGCACCGCTCAGATCCCACGATTGATGACTAATGTTTAATTCGCTTATTGTCAACTTGTCTCCAATGTCATCCACCTGATACAGTTTTCCACCCGATATCGAATTTTGAGCCTCTTTTTGATATCCTGAGGTTTGAAGATTGACCCCCTTTTTCAGAAACAAGAACAAAAATACTGCAGTGTTTTTATGGCGACATTTAAGAATGACAACTTGAAATTACACGTGTGGCATATTGATTATCTTTTTTCTGTGAAAAAGTAGCATTTTGGCCACCTATTTTTTAAAAAATGTGTATAGAACATAGTGTTCAACACCTCAAAGGCACCTCTCTACCCTTCCCAGGGGTACCCCCCCCCCCCATTACAGCACAACAATTTATAGGGCTACTGGGTTCTTGGTAGAACCCCAATATTAAGTTGCAATGTGAAATCAGCAATAAATACAAAGATTGTAACTTGAACTTTTATTGGGCAGTTACTCCTCAGCTTGTTACACTGCAAGTTGAATAATTACTCTTTCAGTGCAGAACTTGAGACTATATCAACAGCTTTCCTTGGCACACTTTGGGCACAACATGTACAATGGCACCAAGAAAAGCTGTTGACCTGGAAAACTTTATTCCGTGATGGGCACTGAAAGAGTTAACTTCACCAATCACTTTGTGTGAAATGGCATCAAGAGACTATTTGTTGACTGGTGTTTCACTATTGAAAAAGCCATTTAGTAACAGGCAAAAGTTGCTATATTATGTCAATTAAATGTCTGGCTGAAACACCTCATTCTGCCTGAAAGCCAAATTGAGTCAACAGCTTTTATTGGCATATTCTGGGTCCCAATGTCTGTCAGAGTGTAGCAATGAAAATCATTTTTTTTAACCTGTCATCAAACCACATGCCAGAACAGTCACCTGTCATGACTGGCACAACCTAGTCCTACTGTCCACTAAGGCTGAATATGCTGACCCATAATTGATGACGTCACAATACCATGTAATGTCTAGATGTTCCCTAGCAATGTTACATGGCCCTATATAAGGGCCATGCACACAATGCAGCATTCAGTTTTGATTGAATCACATAATTGTGGAGTTGCAAGATTTCAACTCTCTGCACTAACGACCATAAGATTAGAGTTATGCTCAACTTGAGTGTGATCAATCATTACTCATTAGCCTCTGATGAGCCCAGTGAAGGACGAAAAGCATCAGGCTTATTTGGCACACATTGTATCTGCTTTTATCAACACTTGCCTAGTCTTCTTACCGATGAAAATCACTCCTACCATTTTGATGTGGTACGTTGTATTTTTCAAAGACTATGGCCAGGCTTCTTTAGCAATCTGAACATTTGAAGTCAATTTTGGGATACACCATATCTGTTGATGTAATTGTACTTGAACTTTAAATGTAACTTTCCCTTCTTCTTGCTGTAACGGATCAGAACTGGTTTACTTTGGGTACATACAACATGCGCCCTTTCCCCAGTGGTAAATGTTTTCTGCAGGAAGAGATCTCTTGTCATATATGGCTTAGAACATCCCACATTGACTATATTAAAGAGACACTTCAGTATTTCTATATGGGTGAACTTTAGATACTCCGTGCAGCTAGTAGAATGGCACTCCAGTCCAAAGAAGGTAGTCTCACATATCTGCTTGATAGCATGAAACACCTCAGTGGATAGATCCCTGTGAATGAACACCTCAAATGGTCTCCTTGCATGCACTGGCCGCAAATGTTTGTGGATAGCTACTATCAAAAATTTCAATTAAGCCTGAACCATTGGATAAATCTGCAAGCAAATGTGAATAGGAATTTCATGTTGATATTGATATAACTTTATTCATTAAGCTAGTAATTATCTATGAAGAAAGTGCTACTTGAAGTCTTTATTCAGATAGGAAAAATAACAGTGAGGTCTTAAATGTGGTTTCATAATACATGTACATGCTAATGTTAATGGAAAACATGGTCAAAAAGTCACAATCATCTGTGCATCGCACAAATGATGTACATATGGAACACATGATAAAATAAACAAGGTTTTAAATTTGTAAAAGACGTATGTGTATAATAAAATTTGATGGAAAATTGAGGTTTTAAAATGGGGTTTTGTGACAATTGTCTTGTTGCAAATATTGAAAAAGAAACTGTCAACAGTTATCTGTACACATGTTAAAAAGCACAAATGATATATACAGAATAAAATATTATCTGAACCTGTAATGAACTGTTTGTTTGTTTGCTGGCAGCACCAATTTAATATACTGTGGAACATATATGTTAAAAACCACAAAGTGGTAGCTTGAATGTTCACTTTCTGTAACCTACTGGTATATTATATTTTAAGATATTTACAGAGATGGTATTCCAAATTCAAGAAAATTTTGCATTAGAAAGATTTTCTTGCATATGATGCTGGCATCATATCAGACTACTTATTGGTGACTGTATGGTTTTGGCATACATGTTCCACATATCTTCATTTTGAACATTCAATTCAAGAATAAGCTTTGAACAGTTTTTATTCACTCAGGCTCTACCTCTTTGAAAACATAGCATTGCACCATATATTATTGTGGCCCATTACACTCTTATCCCCTACAGAGTTGACAGCTGTCCAATGCAGGGCTTCCTCTGTCACTCACCAATGTAGCCAAATGCTATAATAAAACCCCTCTGGCTATATTTTTCATGATTGGCTAATGGTTAAAAAATAGGAGTGTACCAAAAATTTGTTTCTGCACACAAATTTGGCTAATTTTCATACGAAGCCCTGCAATGTACAATCTACTTTTAATTCCCATCGCGTGCCAAGGAAAGCTGATGATCAATATTTTTTAATATTTTATTCAATCTTAATTCATATCAACAATTTCTCCAAATACTGCAAAAACTAATTCATACAAGCAGAGGACATTTATTAATAATCCTCCAAGAAAACAAAGGATTAGTAACAATGACTTTACACGCATCGCTCTACTTAGAAATTAAATGGACACTGTAGTGAAAATTCATAACTTCTGAGCTGTTACTTGTTTCAAATATTTATCCAAATCAAGCACTACAACATCTTTTTCCGAAATAGATGGCCAGAAAATTGTGTTTCTTTTTATGAGGGTTGTGATGTCACAGAGGCCAGTGGCTGTGTTTTTTTAACTTCTGGGTGATTTTTAATTTGGGGGGGGGGAGAGGTTATGACATAAAAAAAGAGTGATTACCAGTGTAGAGAAGCACATTTATTTGCTACTTCTTAAATCTTATCAGCTTTTCATGGCAAATACACATGCTCTTCTGTACACTGCATATCATTCATTTTGTAATCACCCAGTAGCCAGATTCACAATGACCAACCTCTTTGCCCTGTGTGACATCACAACCCCTACTTACATATTATCTCACTGGAGAAATAAGATTATGTTGCTGGATTTGGAAATATATATGAGATAGGTAACAGCTCAGTAGGTATGGATTTTGACCATACTGCCCCCATAAATTTGTATTTGTCTACTTTTTTTTCGCCACTACCAGATTTCGGGGGGGGGGGGGTAGTGTTAAATTGCAGCTCAAATTATGTAATGATAAATATCCCCACACCTGTTGGCGTAATAAGCTTAGGCCAACACTGATAAATCAACATGAAAGTTAATTAATGCAGTATTATGTTCCTGTGGTTATATATATCCAACAACAAAATCTTTGGCAATTCCTGAAACTTTTGTCAGATTTATTTAATATTCAGGAATAGACCTATTTGTTTCAAAATATTTTTTTCAGTTTCAGACTATGGGCAATAAGGTCCATTCACATTTTGCTGGCAGTCTTGTGTTAATTTATTTACACATATCCTTATCCAGTTAGGCCTAAATTGGCTATGCGTCATGCACTACGGTACGTCTACTTGACTATATAGGTATAGATTTGTGCTCCATATTATTGCAGAGTAAGCACTTTCTGTGCTACATAGGTGACAAAAATTGACGTTGTAGGTACAATCATGAGGACTACATGCTACAATGAACGCTTTTGTCGTGTTTGCCAGCATATTTTATGTACCTGGACAAGGCCAAAGCTGCCCTGATGCATGGACGTCAAACATGGAGTGTGATGTCTTGCAACAGCACTTGCCAGGGCGCTCATCTCTGCAAACATTGGATTGACATGCTCCTGTATTAATGGGTTGCCATCGCCTAGGAAAGCACACACGTTGTCTCTGGAAGTCTGCAATCCCTTTATGACTTCTTCCACCACATATTCGTCATCCCAACTCCAGAATTTTGCATTGAATGTGGCCATGTGATTCCCTATGGACGCAGAGCGCGCCATGATGCGTATGGGTCAATATGTCAAAATATGGAGGGTATTTCTAGCCTTCGCCCACAGAAGATCTTTCTCCACTAGGGCTCGCTGCCCCAGTGAGTGCATATACAGGAACAACATACACACACACATTATTTATATATATGATTCATTTCATACCGTTATGTGACAAAACTGTAATGAACAACCAGCATTATCCCAAAGAAGTCATTTTATGAAAATAAATGGGGCGGGCAGGGGGTATGTAGATTTCCATATGGCAGACCAAGCTCTGGTTTTTATCTCCTGCACATAACAACACTATATGTGGACTATAAAAAAGTTAATCTGTGTCCGGCAATAATTCAGGTGCAGTCCATTCATAAATCTATCTTTTATGGTCTGGGAAAATAAGGACCTTGCGGCTCAATTGAAAAAAAAAAAAAATCAGCATACACAACATGTACAAAATTTTTTACAAATTTCATTTACATGAAAACTATTTGCGCATGTTCCTATCACTTTATCACGAAAAGATTCCATTGTATTCTAATCTAACTTGGTACAAACAGCACTGCAAAACTCGGCCATCTCAACTCATGGACCCCCCCCCCCCCCCCGACCTGTAAAGGCAGCATGGTGCGTAGAAATGCCAGGATCTGGGCAGAGTAGGTGGACTGGCAGCTGTCGGGACCCACTTCTTTTTCCTGGAAAAAAAAAAAGAAAAGACAGCGTGACTAGTTGGTGACCCCCCCCCCCCCCATTTAATTTATTGTATGTAAAATTGCTCATTTGCAATATTGACATACTGCATTATATTTTTGAACAACACCTAGATATAATACTACAAGTTAAATCTTGGCGAAGTTCTAAACTGTCAACTTAGTAAAAAGATGAGAAACCAATTTGGGTCATAAAAACAGGCCGTTCATTGATGTAGAACTGGGTGACTTTCATGTTTTTAGGGTTTTGCTATCTCTAATGGGAACTACGGGATGGGTGATTTCTCAATTCTTTATCTAGTCTTGAATTCATAACTAATTCCACACCAATAGAACCTATCTCTAAGCAAAGACAGAGTCTTCCCGTTTACTAGATCTCCCATTTGATTGCACACCATTGTGAGAACAGTATCAATCTGTGATCTTGGTAATAACAGCTGATTTTTTGTCCCTTTATCAGTTGCTACATGACAATAAAGAACATGTCTTTGCAATCTCAACATGTCAAAATAAGTTAACAGAAAACTGAGAATCTTTCCAACAGGAATACTATCTTTCTGTGGTCCTTTTCCTTTCTCTACCCAAGGAATCAATCAACTAAAGGTCTGAATCATGCTGCTGTAGGCTATTTATGTCCAATCTATCTATATTTTGTTCCAGTGTGAACACATTCAAAGGCACATGCGACATAGCAAGCTTCAACAAATGGTGAAACATGAATTCCACTACACAAAGCCACAATAGTTTCCTTTGAGACCACTTGATGTGATTCAATGGCTTCCTTAAGTGATGATTGTCTACTCATCCCATCTTCATCTCCATTAGCCATTTCACAATGATATCTAATGTAAAAAATCACATACCGCAAGTGCTGCAACCCACTTTTACAATGTGGCATCTATCTAAGCAGATAACAAAGCATATGTTAATGGGATGTTATCTGTGACAACCGTAAACTTGTTTCCATACAAGTAGTCACTGAACTGCCCATTTCAAGACCAAAAAGTCCAACTTATGAGTAGGTACCACTTTTCAGCCTTGTTCAAACATTTACTAGCACGAGCTATGACACCCTTAGCCCCATCTTGATTCTGTTTCAAGACTGCACCAAGGCCTAACAAGGAACTATCTGTGTGGTGTTCAAAATGCATGTTAAAATTAGGATATCCAACCTATGGTGGACCTACTAAGCAATATTTGAGTTGCTGAAATGCATTCTCTTGCTCTAAGCCATGTTCGCTGATATTTAGTCTTTCTCTGTCTGCCCCCATTTACTCATCACACACATAGTTATCATATCAGTCAAAGGCCTAGCTATTGTAGCAAAGTCCTGTATGAATCGTCTATAGAAACCAACAAAACCAAGGATACTTTGAACCTTCGATGGGTTCTTTGGCTGTGGCCAACTTTTGCCTTTCTCCACCTTGTCAGAATCTGGTTCTATTCATATTTCTGACTCAATATGACCTATATAACTGACCTTACTTTTTTCAGGAATAAACACTTCTTAGGGGCCAACTTGAATCATGGCTTTAAGAACCTACATAATACCTTTCCTGGCCTTTTCAAATGTCCCTTATAATTTTTTGAGAATATGATTACATCATCAAGAAATACATAGCATATCTTTGTGAGCAATCCCCATAAACATTTCTCCATTAATCCCTGACACGATGCTAGAGCATTGGAGAGTCTGAAGTCTTAGCTACCAAAAAGTGTATAATTATCCCTTTATGTCAGTAAAGATGGAATCACATCAATGTCTCCAGTTAACATTGTTCCTTCAGTCGTTGGTAACAAAGCACACACAGGAGCAAATAGAAGTCCCTTGTCAATGCACCCATCCAAATCAACCTTGGAAATACAGAGATGTCAGGTTCGAGCCGTGTGCAAAAATCCAGGCATGCGATATTGGTCTGCGCAAAATGCATCTTGGGTAATGCGGGCAGCTTTAAGATGGTTAGTGTTGGTCGCCATTTAGTTTATACGGACAAGATCGTAAACAGTGACAATGGATGGAGAACATTTTAAGAAGAAGATGGTGCAAGAGCTGAAAAGTTTTTCTTAAAGATAGAGGGGTAACCTTAGATGGCAGAATCAAGCCAGAATTGGTGTCCCTCGCATACAAGGCGTACCAGATGAAGATGAAAAAAGACATGACCAAGGACGACACTGAAGAAGACTCCGTAAGACGCCGGACAGTAAATAGGAAGGCCTTGCCCCAACCTTACACAATGAAGAGTCAATGGACGGACGATTTACGGGACTTGCCTTGCATCCACAGCTCCATAGTCTTCTTTTACCTGGCTGATGCCTGTGAATGGCCCAGAGAAAGGATTAGAAGACATAAAGAAGACAATGGTTGGCTCTTATACAAGGCCAAACACGTTCATGGCATCAGTGTTTGCAAAGTTGACGACTCGGCTTGTTTATTTGTGACTGCCAAATGCGTGCCAGAAACTCGGCAAAGTGGTGCTCCTTACGAGCTGTGGGTTTTATGTTTATGTTTTAATTCTGAAATATTTTGCCAACGACTGAAGACTTCAGAGTGAAAACTGCTGTATATATGGTCACATTTCCGGGACTAAATAACGGCAATATAATGAGGCATGTTCATTCCTAAACTTATTTCTTCCATTCACTGTGCAAAAGACATCATTGAAGTTTGATAATGTGTGAGCTTGATTTTATTCCATTACAAAGAAAGAAAAAGAAACCAGAAAAGTGCCTTGCACTCAGTAAATAAAAGGGTTTGACATTTAGCAGGGAAAGGAATGATCAGTGGATGGATTAGTTTTTAAGCTCTAATCATTGTTGAAAATCAATCCTAGACATTGCTGTGTTAAATTATTTCATTTAGAGTGCATTGTTAATTTCCTGTATTTGTTTGGTCTTTTTTTTAATCCTTATACATTTCCATCCCTGCTGATTATGTCAAACCCCTTTGTCCAGGACAGGTAACAATTTTGGCTTTTGTGGAAATTTAACATATTACTTGTCCAAATAGCTAAGACTTAAAATTTGGTGCCTGGTCAGTCACTGCCAGCTGTTATAGCATTAACCTATTTGCCAACAATTCTGATTTGGCGAAAAACAAAAGTTTTAAATTGGGGAAAAAAATGTTCAAAATTCAATGTAAATTTCCAGCTTTTGCATGTACTTAGGTATGAAACAAGGCACTTTTTTTAACTTTCTTAGCTCTACCAAAAGATTTCAATTCAAAGATTGCTGCCATGTTGGTCGGGTAGCAGGAAAAAAGGTAAATGTTTAAATTTGTTTGCCCTTCACGAAAGAGATATGACACAGACACTTTGTTTAATACATATCCATTTTATTGAACAATGCAATTATAGTCAGGACAAAGGTTAAATCATGATGCATACAGCATTTTGCAGTAAATCATGCTCTGTTTTGCCATGGGATACATTTGCTCCATGAAATGTGAAATTTACTGCTCCATATAGATGAAATAACTACTAGACTGTTTACACATATACAAAGTAATCATCTGTACATAGGTAGTTGGGGGAGGGGGTGGTGGCTAGAATATTATTTTGATTGGTTATTCTGACATATGAATAACCGTGTTCCACTTGTGAATTGTTCATTCAATATCTAGTCCCTGTTATTCAGAACAACGGCTTATTCAAATTGCAAATAATTGCTGCCACAATTGCCATCTGATCACAATATGGTTGCAAAGACAAGTCCATGACCCCCCTGAAAATCCGAAATCTTTTTAGTCTCTCGATCGCTCTTTCAACATGAATGCGAACTGCAGCAATCCTTCGTGTTTTCATCATGTCACTTGGTGATAAGCGCCGTCTTTTGCCTTGAGTTGAAGCCCTAGTAAATGGTGGAATATTTAAATATGCTCCCCTTTCAAATAACAGATCACGTATCGTGAACCCACGATCTGCCATCACATGATCGCCAGATTCAATGAGGTCCAGTAGTCCACTGTGATTGGTAATGTATCTGTCAGAAACATTTCCTGACCAGAAAGGAGAGAGAAAAGTGAAAGCCCCCGCTGGACTGATTCCTACTAAGCATTTAAAAGTATTATGTGACTTGTATGTGGAATATGTTGCAGCTTGTGCCTTCGGATTCCTAGGTTTTTGAACAAATACCTTTGTACAATCAATAATAACACAGGTTTTGGGGTAAAGTTAAAACTGTTTGGGCATGTGTCTTTCTATCCTGTCTCTAGACGGCCAGACAAGAAGAGGCTTGCAGACCTTAGCCATAATGTTTATCCTTGAATTGAAGGATCTTGATATAGTTCAAGACACGCCAAATAGTACTCCAATGAATCTCTGTTCAAATCCCAAGTGCAATCGTATAAGAGTAAGAATGTATTGTTCCCACAGACTCAACTTCTGATTTGGGCCACGCTTGGTCTTGCCGCCATGTGGATTGCTGTCATCCTCAATGCCTGAAAAGATGATGGCACAGGCCTGCAAAAATATGAAAGTGGATTTTAAAAGTTGCACTCAAACAATGTCATAGTAACATTAACAAATAGGCCTCACAGGCATATCTTCTCAGTTTAAATATCAACAGGAATTGGCGATCCTTTCTATTTGATCTAAACAAAATTCTCCATTTCATTTGTTTTATTGATTTATTCAATTTTCAAAAACATGAACATAGTTTTTGTATTTTTAGCTTTTGTGACCTGAAGGGTGCACTAAAATGAATGTTTACTTTGGGTGTACTGGTGAAATATTTTACCACACCCATGTATATGTAAGATAACATCAGATGAAAATGAAAGGCAATGAACTTTCCAAAACAAAGCATTTCCATCTTTATTTATGAAAGTGATGTGCAGTGGTACCTGCTGTATGTGGCCACCCCTTCAGCCAAGAAAAAGTTGCTACATACAGTAGGTGACCTTTCACCACAGGTAAATGTTACAATGAAATTGACTCCTATGTCCCAGGCTAGTGACCACAAAAAGCAATGCAGCTGCTTACGGCAGTGGTTGCATACAGCAGGTACCACTGTACATGTTTCTTGGTGTTTTTTTTTTCTTTAAAAATTTATTCATTTACCTGTTATATTATGGCAAACATGCCCTGCAGTACAGTCAAGGAAGGCATCCCAGTAAAATACTTCACAGATTTGTCATCTTTGAGTACACTCTCCAGAAAAAGCTCCCTCTGTAGAGATTGTTTGTTTTATGTCCTTTCCTTTGTTTTTACAAGTTCTTCAATGTCATTTGCACTCAAGTCTGTCTGTGTACCAGCATCAGTATGTTGCCTTAGCCCAGCTCTGTCTGCCCCATCTTCCTCTTGCATGGCATACAGATGATCGTCCATGAAAACCTCATCTGAATAGTCAAGTTGTTATGGAAAACCCTTGACAATGTTGGCAGTTGATGCGTTAATGTCAGTCAATACTGAGGCTTTTCGCTTGTTCTGTTGCCTAGCAGTACTGGCCCTGGAAACAGGCTCCTTGAAATTGTTGTATGGAAACAACGTTGGGACACGCAAATGATCGGGCTGACCAGGCTCAAAATGACGAGAGCATATCCTTGTGTGTCTTGTTACCTGTTCAAGCCCAAAGTCTTGTCTGCGAATAAGCTCCAACCACTTTCGCCTCCTTGTTACTTCCACTGGAAAAGGTATAAACTTTACGCCCCTCATCCATGGGTGCTTGTCAAGCCTTTGTAACTTTCGTGAATCTGCTGAACAACCAACAACACAGCAGTGATGGTTCACCATCGTCACTTGTCATGAGATAAAAACGACTGTTAACTCTGGACAACCTCTTCCTTGAACGAACTGCTGAAGAATGGCGCTCAGGCATTTGTTTCTGACACCGAGAAGGTTGGTTAAATCTGCTCATGTTGGCACTAACTGGATTAGCGACCGCCATGTTTACATCTTCAGCCGCTGACATTTCCGAGTTCATTTCGATGTCAACTGTCCGAGTTCATTTCGAGGTGAACGGTCGCACCCTCTATACGTAGAGTGGCAAACTAAAAAGTGCATGCACAGATCGTCATGCTATCTATGTATCACAGGTGAAATTAGACTACCTGACATCTACGTATTGGTTGAATTATAATTGGCTTATCTCAATCAAGCCTAACCTTTCCCAAACAATGATTATGCCTAACCAACTCTCACTCTCTGAGTGTCATGTACCTTATTGCCAAATACATGGGTGTGACTTACTTTGCCCTCTGCAAAAGTCTTGCACCAAAGCACTGTTGTTCTCGCTCTAAAAAAAACTGGCAAAAATTTGTACCAACCAGAACAGGCACATCAGTGTTATACAAACTAGATGGCGCTAGTAAAGATAATCTTTTCTGAAACTTGCTATTTCTATCTGACAAACCAGTCCCCTTAAATTCTATGTCTGCCTCAATGTGCCTATAATGAGGCAACACCTGTCCATCAGCACACTCAATCTTGTGTGTACTATCAAGATTAGTCAACTGACTGTCCCCAAGATGTTGGACATAAAAGGAATGACTGGTGGTAAACAAAGTAGATCCAGCATCTAAAAGAACTTTAATCTCAATACCTCCCCCCTTTACCACTATCTCCATGGACTCACCAACTAAATCAGGGGCAGTATAGTAGGGACCTTGTTGATCCATAGCTTTTGTGAACAAATCCTCAAGGTGACAACTCCAGGCCACAACATCTTCATCTTTTCCTCCTGTTGGGCTGAATAAAATTTCACTGACAACATCACACACCTTATTCTACTGCACCATAAACACTGGCACACTTGGCCGAAATGTTTTTTTTTTGGTAACATCTGTACCCAATCTTGCACAAAGCCATTCGATGTAATGAATTCCTCATGGCCTGTGCTAATGAATTTTACTAGCATATTAAACTGGAGATGATGAATCATGGCCAGAGCTAATGCCTTCTGCTGTAGACTTCAGCCAACTTTCAAATTCATCATTAGAATATACTTTGGGCTTTGCCTCTAAGTCTTGAAGTCGACCAACCATTTACTTATCTCTTCATCTGAAATTTAAAATGCCACCTTTTTTGTTTAAATTGTAATACAGCACAGTATACAAGGTTGTAAATAATAAAAAAATAAACCATGCAAACAAAACTACAAAGTTGAGTAAAGACAGTAGCTAACTAACTCTGAACAACTTGTGGTAAACCACAAAAAAGTCTGTAATTGAATCATGATGGCAGTGAACAAGCTGCACACAATTTACAAATGAAAAAAAATGTAAAATTGGATAAAGACTGTAATTGAATCATGGTGGCAGTCAAACAAGCTGCACACAATTTACGAATGAAAAAAAAAATGTAAAATTGGAAAAAGACAATAATCAAACTATCTCTATACAATCAGCAAATAACAGGTAAAAAAAGCAAAGTTGATTATGCCTGCATCATGTTGAAAATTTCACCAATTGATGCACCACTGTAAACTTGTTCCAGTCACATACCAGTCGGTCATGCTTGGATGTAACCACTCACACAGTGTGATATGCATATGCTTTTCTTTCAACATTTAGCCACTGGTTAGCATGTATTTGACTAAGCAAAAACAAGGAATATGCAAATTAAAATCCATTTGTTTAAACCCTCCATAAATATGTGTTAATATTTTATTGATATATCATGGTGTCAAACAGAAATTGAAGACATCATATGTATATTCTCAACAGCTGTAAAGCTAAGTTGTCCCACAACTCATTCAATGCAAGTTACATACCATGGAGACAAAAGAATTAAAATGAAGATGCACAACATTCAATAAATTCTCAATACAATTCAACCACTAAAAAAGACCACAAAGAACACAAGTTATAACACTCGCAATATCTGAAAAAAGCATAAGATAAATGAAATGTTTTGACACCCACTGTATATACCTGCTACGCACCTGCAATAAGCATGTAATCCCAAAATACTTTCAACTTCTGCTGGCACTGGATTTGAACCCAGTACTTTGAACTAACCTTCAGGTCAAAGGTCAATGTCACATGTCAACTATATAAAAACAAGTACACTTTGAGTAAAATTTCAAGCTGTATTCCTCAAATTTGAGGCTAAACCATAATTGTAATTAATCACATGTGTCAATGAAGTGTGATTTGCAAATTCAGAACTGTACCAATATGAAACAAATTGATTTGATATACTCAAGCACGCTAATCAATGTTGTCAACAGGTTTCACTAGTAACCTCAAATATTGCAAAGACCTTCAAAAATACAAGTAAATGTTCATTCCGCAATTGCCTCATGATACACACCGTGTCTGTGTGCCCTGCACACTGTGCTACTTGTGTGACTGAACACTTCCACATTTACTGGGATTGTAAACCAGGGGCTATGAGTTCAAATCTCACTGAGTACTCCAAAATAGAAGGGGTCAGTCTCACAAGTAATGATGCAGCAACCATGAGTTTAAAGTTTGAGAATGGTGGGCTTTTTTTTTCATTTCTGCACCCACACATTGACCTTTGCACCACCAGATTTGGATGTGCGATAAGATATACATGTAGGCTACCAATCCAATCAAGCACACATTGCGCCTGCAATCAGCTGGGTATCACAGCCAGGTAACATGGTGCACAAGGTACAGAGACACAGGTTGTATCATTTTAGAAAATAAACTTAAACTAGTAAGAATAGCTGCCATACATAGTATACAGCATACATGCTCAGAGTCTATCATTAAATACTATGAAATTTACATCTATGCTCCACAAAATATTTCAAAGAACCATCTTCTTACAAAACTTTGTTCAAATATTGCACGGTACTGTATAAGGTGCTATGATGAGTTCAATTTCATGAAAAAAGCTCAGACCTTTTTTTTGTTTTTACAAAGACCTGCCATAACACTTACCTGAATGCCTAGCTTCCAAAGCCACGCAGAATACTCTCATTTTGAAAAATATATATCATCATTCCATTACACGGTATTCAAGGCATCTCATGCGGAAATTGTAGATGCAATCTATGAAAAGTAAATACACCTTAAAGCAATTGCACACTGCATTGCAAGTAGTCTCTGTCTGACACATCTAATCCCTAGCCTTGCCCTCCCCCCTGGAAAAAAAAAAAGAGAACTCCCACGAACGACGTGGTTGAATGCCATAAAACAAAAAAGGGATTAATGCTGAACCTATTTGAGTTTGGCAGATCAGAGGTAGACTCTAGCCAAGTGGAAAAGATATTGGAAAATGGCCATCATATATACGTCAAAGACACACCTGAATTCAAACAAAGTTCACAATTCTTTGCCCTGCTCAGTGAAAAAAATTGGTGCTATGCAACTGCAAAATACGATGCACCTATAACTTTTAAAAACAAATCATAATTTATTCATAACAATAAAAACCTGATCCCATCACACCAATATCTTTAAATTACTGTTTGGGCATTCCCCACCACTCATCATTTTTAGCAGAGTAAGCAGAAAAACATTCCTCTTGCCAAATTTCTTCATGTGTAATTTCAAATTCTTATCTTTTAAAATTCTAAGTGTATTTTTCCAGTATCCTGTACCATATTCTTGTTTGCTAAAATTAATTTATATGCTTATATTTTAATTCTACAAAGTTGCAATCAGATAAGTCACATAGTGCATGAAAGACTTTATCTATCCAATCATATTATTTTTCATGAATAAAAAATCAGTCCAATCCACAACAAACATTAGTACTGTGCCATGTGTACTCTTTAATGCTCAAATGTTTGGCACGGAAGCAATCTTTAAGGTTATATATTAATTTTGAAATATTGAGTTCCTGTGTCCCTACATTACAGTTGTAGGATTGGCGCCTTCCTTATATATGTTTACATTCTCAACAAAATCAAAATCCCCACCAAGTGGTATGTTCTTCTTTCCATTTAAATATTTACCAAAATATTAATAAAACATTTTCTGTCCTTTCCCTTGTTGGGCGCATGAATAGAAATTAAACATAAGCTAAACTCTCCAAGTTTGACATCTACAGATATAATGTGAATATCAGTATTGCTTTCTACACTTATACATTTAAAATCGAGCAGTGGATGGAATAAAATTCCCACATGTTTACTGTCAGAATTCCCAAAACGAAAAAAAAAAAACAAAAACAAAAAACAAAAAAAATTACCTCCCCAGAATTTTAAAATTTCATGGACTTCAGCATTATTGATAGTGTGTCTATTGACGAAAATTGATGTAATAAACTTTCATGAGAACATTTTCAGTGAAACATGACACTCCTGCATGAAGGGACCTAATAACGACTTTGGTATATCATGCAGGAGTGTTTACACCTTTACAGAAGACATTCGGTTTATATATATATATATATATATATGACATGGTAGAGCTGCAGATCTATTGAGTTATTTCCTAGATTTTGTGCAATAGCCCGCATGGAGGTGTAGGCCTTCCACTGGCTATCAGATGCAGCCAACAGGCAATTCACTCGCAAAAACTGTTTTTCCTTTGCTAAACCAACATTCAAAAATTTTGGTGTAAAAATGTTTTAAAATGTTCTTCCTAAGCAGTGAATTGCATTTTGGACCTGTATCTTAACTATTTTTTCTTTGTTTAGTGTTAAATTCAAAATTAATGATTTTTCATGTTTTTTTTTTTTTTTTTTGCATTTTATGCATAATTATTAACACGTTAATAAGCTAACTTGCATATCAAAAAATTGTGCCAAATAAAATAATTAATCAGTTTCCATTTGATACCAAATTCGTGCCTTTATCTTTATTTGAAGAACGACGTGGTCAAAATAGTGTTATTGAATCATTGTCCTTTGTTTTTGGGGGGTTGCCATGTCAACAGGCTAAAAATGTATTATAAACCAAATTGAATTTTCAACAACCATTCTTTTCTCTAATAGGAGTTGTACCTGGATGAGAAAAATAGGTTGTGCTTTGTGCCATATTGACACAGTGCTAGTCTTTTGGCAGGTAATTCCAATTTAAGGGTGCTGGGGACTGTAGGGAATGTCTGACAAAGAACTGTGTGTTGCATGATAGATATTCTAGGATAAGGTTATCCTTGCGTCAGAGAATGTAGTTTGTTTTACAAAGTTTAAAACCTCTTTCATGTACAACACTTTTACATGCAAAATGCTAGGAAACACAGACAGTTCCAGTATAATATCTTTAATCCACCTCTATTCAGAAGAGTATCATTATCACTCCAATGGTCCCTTACTTCTAGTCGCAAACCTCTCAGCTGGATTTTTCTAGCTCTTGCTAAATTTTGGGTACAACATAAGTGCCAAACAGGTGGGCAGTAGTTGAAATTTGAAATAACACAGATCCGAAAAAGATCCATTCATGCATCGTACAATGAGAGTGAACCAATTCCTATGAGAGGGTTAAGCTTTTATGTCAAAATGTCTCTGCATGTCTAGTGGTAGGTGCCATTCCTAAATGGAGATTTGCTGACAATTGTTACATTCCTATATGCTGACAGCATGACGACATTTAGATGTTTAAAATGATCGGTTACTTGTTGGTCCATTATACCCTTAAACCATTTTAACAGAATTACAAGGATGCAAATTGGTCTTAAGTTTTTCTTTTCCGAGTGTTCAATTTTTTAATACTGCCTATACACCTCCTAGAAATGGGTGGTTTAATTGGAGACCTAATCTTGACAATGATGGCTTCAAATATATTTGACTGAGTCTGAATTTCGTCTAAATTACGTTAATTTGAATCACCCACAGATAGAGCACATGCAGTCTTTTTTAGCACTGGATTCCCATGGAGTGCTTCATGACTGTTAGCTGTTCACTGGCCAATTATACTTTATGCTTCCTTTCTTTAACTACCTTTCATTGCAGATAGTATTTCCAGGTTTCAACAGAGAAATTATAACATATGAAGCTGACAAAGATCCTCCCCTTCAAACGCACACACACACACACACACACACACACACACACAACAAAATCAACAAGCAAAACAAAACAAAAATCAATTCCTATGGATACAGGCTAGTAGTCATGGGTTTGTATGGGCCCATTCTGGTTTCATGGCACCAAGGAAAAGTTTGTGAGTGAAAATGCTGACTGTTAAATATTGGTAAATTCATTTCATTGAAGTTCCAGATTAAGGTATTTTGTGTTTTGTCCCTGAGTGGTAATATAAATACCAGTGCATTTGGTAACTGTAGCAATACCATCACAACAGTCCATGGATATCTCTTCAAGAGTTAAACAGGTATACTGGAGCATGATTAAAAGGCATTCAAAAACAATTCGATAGACACGGAAACAATGTTATATTCTGTAAGTAGGGTCTTAAATATCTACATCCTGACTTGAGAAAGGCACCAAGAAATATTAGTAGTTGAAATCTGTTTGATCCCAGGAATTCTCAACTTTAAGAAATATCTTGCCTCATACAGGCATTCTATAATATGTCAGTTAGAAAAAAAACAAACAAGCAAACAAACAAGAAACAGTACATGACAAGAGCTATTAGAGTGTAGTCTCCCACAAGCTATTAACTTTGATGCATAAAGACCATAAGCTGGCTAGAGTGGAATACTTCTATCCATATGGGGGTAACTTACTATGTGGCATTTAAAGTCATTACGTTTGTCATGATTTAAACTTCAATCCACTATTATCGTTGAACATTATTTTGCAAACAATCAACATTCCGTGTCATTTTCTGTGGTTTCTTTTATTTCAAAATCATCTGGGTATATTTGTGAATCACATTCTCAAAAGTGGTCTTTTTTCGATGCCTAAAAAGTCATCAATATATGTAAATTTAAACTTAAAAATATTTATCATCAATTTCTTCCCTTTTGGCAACTTTACACGAAACTTATGCTCATAGTAGAATAAATATAAATTGACCAAAAGAAGCGCACAATTGGTACCATTGGAATACCAGTAGAGGAGTTTAAGACACGGTATGTCAGAACCTGACTGTTCATTTGCAAAAGTATGCATATTTGACAGGGCAAAACTTTAAAGGATTTGTTGTTATACAAATCAGTAAAAATATGCACATTATCACGCAGTACTGCCCTCTAGGGTTTTATGTGGTTTATTGTCTGTCTAAAATGGAATCTCTAAATTTGACATAAGTGTTAGCAGTCACAAAGCTCAACAACTCAACAAACTGATCGTATTCAAATGCAGACTGGCAATCCTTCATATCATCATCAAAATATGTTCCTTTACAAAATGTAATCACGCTTTGAAAGTTGATTTTCTCATACGTTTTATATATGAGATGTTTGATCCATCCTTTCATACCAGAGTCAGGAATTGTTTAAATATAAAGTCAGAAAGTCTGAAGAGGAAATCTGTGTAAAGGGTAAGTGATTATCAGTGCAATTCAACGGCTCCAACAGGATTTTTAAATCAGAAGAAAGATCAAAACCTGTAAATACCGCAAGATGCTTCTATCTGACCACAGTAATTAAACCAAAATTCCTCTACTGTCTTGAAGCCTTTAGACAACAAAGGTGACAATAAATTTGGAACTTTGGATTTCCATTACCACGTTTCTGGGTATTTATATGTGCTTCATTCATTTTTACACATATACCTTTCCTATTGATCTTACTTGGAAAAGCAAGTTCTATCTGTTTCGTTTCATATTGGATATTGTTATGGTTGTTTTGCACGTAAATTGGAGAGTCAGAGTAACTAAATGTGACAGTTAAATGTATTTCAAATTTGGAGGATGTAAATTGGTATATCTGTTCCAGATCAACTCCTGGGCTCTAAAAAGGTATGTTACTGTACAGCACAGTCATATATTAAATGAAAACTTATACTAGAACCAAACAAAGAATATATATGTATCTATATATGTATATATATATACATATATATATGTATATATATATATGTGTGTGTGTGTGTGTGTGTGTGTTTGTGTGTGTGTGTGTGTGTGTGTATATGATATGCACTCATATGGGTGTTTCCTATGTGGTATAAAAAGTTGATACTTGTCAACTGGCCAAATTCCATTTGAAAACAGAAGTTCATATAGAATTCAAATGACTATGTGAAGTCTCAAATGATTCAACTTGACCATAATCCATTTTGGTTGTCTAGCTGAGTCCTTTCAATAAAATTATTGCAAACAGCACTATGTCTATACTCCATGAGTCCATGCATTTCTCTCAAAGTGCATGAAGTTCCGTCTAAAACACAATTGACAAGATAAGGAGAGTGACATCTTTCACGGACTCCTTTTATAAAGGAGGAATGTGATATTAATGGACACAAAGTTGGTGGATTAGAAGCGTGATATCATCGAAAGTCACAAAGTTGATGGTTGGGAAGCTTATATTTACATACAAAGTCCTGGAGATAAGGAGTATGATACTATGAATGGAATCAACATTTGTGGATTTGTTAAGTGGTTAAATGCACTGGCACAGGGTTGGTGGAATGAAATTGTGGTATCCGTTATGAACCCAAAGCCGGTAGATTATGATTGTAATATAGTTTTGAAAAAAACAAAGCCAATTTGAAAACATGAAATAATTTATAGCAGGTACTTAGGTGATTCACCATGGTTTTTAATTTTGTGGAATACCAGGATTTTTCATGAAAATGAATAAAATAGATAAAACAATAAATGTTTTGTAACGTTAAAAATGTAATATTCTGAATTCAACGATTTTGCGTCAAACAATGATGATGTTTTCCTATCACACTTATCATCAATGAGATAATCTTTTACCTCTCTCTTCATTATCCATGCACTGTACAGTTCTGCCAATAGCATAAATTAGCGTTTGTACGAAAAAGTTACCAAGGTAATAAAAGATTATCACTCGAGACACCATTTACTAGTTCTTCGTGTTATTTGCGCCTTAAGCATCACTAAGGAAACCTATGATATCCATTCCACAAGAGAACACATATATGCGTCCCTCTACCTGTTTCTTATAACACCTTGAATGCAACGGAAAAGTGTGAATGAATTATAAATAAACAGAGACTTGAAATTAATGAAAAACGTGCATATAAGTTCCCTTTTATCTTTTAAGTAAAATTGTAATTCAACAAAATTTCAAAACGTCTGAGCAGTCTCAGTCCTATGTAAATTGTGGCCTTCTGTCCAAACAGTTGATATGTTAAATGTATTTAATTAAGCCCTATAAAAGGAAAAACGGATATACTCTTCGCAACGGGCCTGCCTCTAGCCAAATAATGTATAAAATTAAGAAATTGTAGATGGTCGAATTGTTCTTCTGAAGCAATAAAATAAATCAGACCAGTATAGACATAAAGGAATAGTCCTTGTGAAGAAGGTCTTCTTAAAAATCAATTCTTACATATTAGGCCTAGACACCTGGATGGATTTGCTCATATTGCTGTTGAGTCATCATGGCAAAAATGCTTGTAAAATCATGCAACACAGATAACACTAAGCACCACTATCTATGTTTGAAAACATGTACGATGCGTGTAAGTGACCAAACTGACCTGGATTATGACCCACTACAGTTATATGTAACTTACAAAAGTGGCACGAGGAATTTGTCCAAGAAACTGAGCAACTGTGAAGGTCCATTTTAAAGGACGGTTTGTTGCAGCAATGTTATTCCTACATGTTTATATCGAGGCCTCGATACTAACCTCATATATTCCATGCCCAAATTAATCATGCTTTTGTTACGAACTCCATGATATCCAGCACAGCTAGCTGTGACCACGGATTCAGATAGCTTCATGAGTTTGATCCAACCTAAGTCATCAGTAATTAAGTAAAAGTTTCTTAAATTACTTTTTGTACCAGTGAATCAAAATATAATAAAACCGTGTATATATATATATATATATATATATATATATATATATATATATTTATACATATCCATTAACCATGTCTACAGAGACATCTCGTAGAAGAGGATACGTCTTCATGTAGGACATTTTTTTACAGAAACAGATATTTTAAAGGCATTTTCATATTAATATTACCTCAGTAAAGGTGACACCTCTCTATTGTGTTTTATGGACAGTAATCTCAGTCCCAAATGGAAACGCCACCTCTCAATTTGGAACAGGCTAGACTTTTTGCTCAACTGGGACAACCTATACTTTTTCTCATTGAGTCAGTATTACAGGCTAGTCACGAACCTGTTACAGGGAAACACCTTCCTGGATTAGTGTTTCAACATTGCTGTACACAGCTGTCCTTGCCTCCCACCTGAAGAACTTAACACATTGATGCGTAATCAAAATATAAAAGGCTATTAAGATGAAAGCAGCACTTTCAGCTAGCAATTTAATCTCCTAAGATCAACCCAAACCCTGCAAAAGAAAGTGAATGAATCAAATGACAACACAGGAGTACGCAATGAATGTTTTCCTGCTTATTAGCTAATGATACTGTTAAAAGTGAAATAACATTAAAGTGCACATATTTACACAGTTATTGAAATATGTTATATCCCACAACTTTTGTAATGTAATATACTTGTTAAAAGATACAATCTTGTTGTCTTTTTATAGCTTCTAAAATAAGGTAAATATGGGTACTCACATCCATCTACATGTCTCTAAAATGATCAATCTGAACGTTTTTTTTTCATTTGGCACAAACACATGTACATATATATGTAACCCCAATCAGTACTTCAAGTGCCACACCTTGATAATAGGGACACTTTCGTCAGTGCTAATGGTGTCCCTTTTAGATAGATTCAGAGTATATATATATATATATATATATATATATATATATATATATATATATATATATATATATATATATATATATATATATATATATATATATATATATATATGGGTGGGTGGGTCACTTCAAATAATGGTTGCGCTTTTTATCTATTTTATAACATAAGGTAACCAGATATTATGCCTGAGAATCAATTATTGAGCGTTCAACAAGCACAAAAACATGATAATACATCAGCAATACAGAAAAACGTCTTTGTTTATGGAGAATCTCAATATAGGGACCAATGGTTATGTGAACTGTCGACCAATCGTATCTTTGAATTGAAACGCTTGTCCTGTTTTCCTGATTTTTCTTCAGAACCCAATCTTTGACGAGACTCTGTTTAGTAATTGTTGTAAAACAAAAAGTTTCAAATGTGGCAAATTGAGATACAAGGAATTCAAGTGATCTGAGTCTGAAGTTTAGGTTGGAGCTTTTGGAAAACATTCAGGTACTCGTGTAACAGTTCGTAATAAGGTCTTCTATATGGAAAGGTAGACCTGCTGAATAGTTCTTTTTCCAAACTTCATAAATGTTGGACTAGTGTTCTCTTTACCTTTTCAGAGAGGATTGATGACCCTCTTTCAAGAAGAGAGCATCAGACCTGCAGCCATTATATTATTTACGGTTGATGCCATTGGCATTTCATTTTCCACGTATGGTGCATTGATATACAATAGTATGGGTTGTCTGTAATTCTTTTTTTTTTTCATTCTGAAATTATTTCACATGATACTAAACCAGTGCATGGTGTCCTTTGACATGATTAACGATACCTTATGTAAGTCTCTGAGATAGGAAATCATACACAAAGTAACAAACTCACTATTTTTTTCCTACACAAAGTGCAGAGATAGCATCACCCCATCCGTTTGATATGCACAAGATGAGTGGTATTGGTAAATTAAACAAAATAAATCTAACGCACATACATCTTCAGTTTAGAAAATCTCCCTTTATTTCATAGCAGAGTGAAAGTTTTGCATATCCACTGCAATAGATATCATCTGGAATGTGACCCACTGAACCACAATAGAGCTGCACTGGGAAATTTAAATACACTGTTAGTTGAGAACACCATTTGTAAAGCAAAAACCACAATGTGTGAAACAACCAAATCTGGTACTTTAGAAGCGCTAAGCATTGAGAATCCCTCAATGATTTGTGTCGGTGAACAATTTGTCCATCCTCTGGTGTGCCCCATCAAATGTACTGGGCAAATAAAGCTCTGCATGGGAGCGAGTTCTCTGCAGAATTTTTTTTGGTCTGTCTTTAAAACTAAGCTATTAAAATCAACACGAATGATGTGAGCCAATCTGTCCAATCCTTTCCCTTGTACGGAACTGTCAAAAAACAAAAAACAAAAAACAAAAAACAAAAAAAAAAAAAAAACGTACAATTTTCTATGACAAACCAGGTCTTGTACCATAATGTGATACATTTGCAACCAATTCAAGATCATAAAGCCAGGTTCTAACTTGAAAGATGTGTTTTCTTCGAACTTACTTGATAACAAAACACTGTGATATGACCTTGAGAAAATTTAGATTGTGAATTCGTATATGAATTCATTTTAGTAATAAAACTTTCCTAGAATGATCTGTGTAAAGGAATGTATCCATAATTGGATACAATGGTGCAAAGAGGTTTTTATCATGCAGGAAATATGAATATGAAGGCAAACATATAAAACATGGGATGCAAATGTAATGCTAGCTTTTTAACATAATAGTCATTAACTCCCCTCAATCAATCAAAAATTATTCATAACAACCAATTCAATGTTATTTTGGCATGATGCAGTCGTCAAGATAGGATACGACTTGCAGAGGCTGTGATATATGGGTTAAACTTGTTAGTCTATTCTTTACCTAATGGTTCAGGATGAAATTGGTGTATTTGCTGGGCACCATGTGGAAATTAACTATTATAAATTCCCATTCAGTACAGTTTGTTTTAAACTTCCAATCAGATACAGGTAGAGGATTTTTTCGACTGAACATTATATAATATGAAATCTTGATGAAGCATAACTTTGAAATGTTAAAGCATAAGCAGACAGATGCTGCACCTGTATCAATTAACAACGATGGGTGTTCGATTGATGGAGCTGCAACATGCTCGCTTTTCACCCTTGTGGGCTGGGTCCAATTCACGGCCGGGGACACAAGTGAATAGAGTTCCTACCCCCCCCCCCCTCCGACTGTGCACAGTGGTTTTCTGTAAGTCCATCGGTTTCCTCCACCAAACAAGCAGGTAGGAAAGTATACGCCAACATCTGTACCATGGAAAGTAATTAATATAGACTTGGTTTGTTTCGCAATCCATGTAAAAGATATGGATTTACACTTATTCACAACGTTTTCTTGTATGTAAGCAGAATATCAACCTGTTCCAAAATGAACCAGGCTTATGTAAATGTTAATTCTTCTCTTTAGCACCACATATCCCTAAGTCTTTAATTGTTCATAGTGACTTTGAGCTTCTGAGTCAGCACCAATCCTTAACTCTAGATGTGTGTAAGTGTCATCTTCTTTCGTAGAAACTCTTTGCTGAACATCGTTGATATTGTAATAAGCGGTAGTATCGGCTTTCGGATCCCTGAAAAACAAACCAAAATCAATCTATCTTCCTTCCAGAAATAAATTAATGCAGTTATGCACTCCTGCCAAAAGGGGGACTGAAGGGTACTATTGACATACTGTTTGGGCATAGTATACAGGGAAGTGCAGAGGATGTTTTTGGTCTGCGATTTCATTTTTTTAACCACTCCTTCGAAACAGTGTGGTAGCCCAGACGAGGATCTTCTGTTTTTAGTGTGAAGGCGTGTGTTGAGGAACTAGTAACGATTGTACCCTTTGTATTTGTGCAAGCAAACATCTACTCTTTTGACCATACTGTAGGCCAGTGTGGACATCTGTGCTTGAGGGATGTGAAAGTTCGACTTCTATGCATTGTATACATGCTTTCCCTATGAAATTGTGATGTCGACTTCTGGTGACCCACAAGTAAACCATGTCGGTCTTAAAATACACCAACTGACCAGATTTTAAAACCTCCATTAACCTGAATGGCAGACACATTGATTAGCTAAATTTGATTTTTTTTTCAAATTGTGACTCAATTTTTATACGGCTCTCGATAAAGCATAAACTGGCGTTTCTTGACCACATAACATGAAAATTGCAAGGGTGCATGTCATTCCATATAAATCTTCATATTTATCATACTTCATGATAAATCAACCGAAGTTCTTTTGGTTTAACAGGCGCATTCTGTTTCTGTCTGTTGTCCAGAATGACTATCCATATAAATAAAGAACATAACATGACAGGAATGAAAGTATTGGACTGAATAATGTCTACAGAAAGATTAAGCCCTACCTACAAATTAATTGTTGCAAAAAAGAAGGAAAACATCAGCATGGTTTTTCGAAAGGTGCATTGTGCTCATAATATCAAAAGGTTAGATAAAAGACATTGATTTACAATCAAATTCCAAAATAAACAGTGGCGTATTTGGTAAAACAATGGTCTAACGATAGATAAATCTCTAGGTTTTTCGTGTCAGCATGTCCATACATATATTTAGTGTTACATGTACACATGAGAACACGACGCATCTGGAAAAGAAGCCCAGCCAATTTTTGCGCTTTCATGTTAATTTCACTTCAGTCACAAAATTAACCATAGGTAAGGCTTTGCTTATGTAAAGTCACGCACTAACTACCCTTGGATGTTACTGAAACAGAGAGCAACATGAATTATCCTTAATTCTTATTCGAGCCTTGCCATCATGCCTTAGCAAGAAAATCAAGTATTTGCTTCATTGAAATGATGTTGATAGGGTAACAATTTTCTAGCATTTCACTTGAGAACATACTAGGGAATCCGTATTCTGTGCACGGAAAAACATTCACGCTTTGCATAATCACAAAATGATAAACATTTATTTGGCTGCACGAATGAAATATTTGTGTTCTTTCATCTTTCCTCCCAAACCATACCTTGATGCCATCAGTTCAAATGTCCTTTTGTCTCTAAATCCAACCTGTGTATCATCTACACTGATGTTGCCTGGCAGCTTCAAATTATTGCTGTGATGTTGCTTCAATCTAAGTGTCAAAATGTTAAGAAGATTACCTAACACAAATTATCATGGATATTGAATTACACAGTAATCATATTTTCATTTCATTAAAACCCAAAGACCGTTTTCATGTGTGCACTAAATGCGGGTCAAGGAATGTGTTTTGAAAATTGTCCCGTTATTGCTTTGAAATATGTGCTATTCCACGCATAAACCTGGTCCATACAAGTATGGACAGTCTCATCTGGCCATCGAGCAGCATTCAGTGTGACCAGACGGAGGGCCAACATCATTACAAAAACAGGTCCTATTCTCACGTGCATTGGATAATACAACACAACTTTGCCAGGTAAATTATAATGACATCTTGCAGATTAATAAGACATGCGTCTATTAACTTTTATTCTGTTAAACCAATCTTAAATATAATTTTGGTCACAGTAATACTAGTCTAGGTATTGTTCTTTTCCATTCTAGTTGTTCCACAGACTTAAATATAAGCTTTAAAGAACTTTTCCAAGCTCCTGCACAGACAGGAAGTACAAGCAAAAAAAGATTTAGCTTTGGATTATTTCATGTGGATTTCCTCTAAATTGGGTCCAAAAAAGCTGTATGTAGTTTGATTTGAAAAGGCTCCTACATCTAAGATCCTAGACACAAAGAACTCATGAATATATATTACCTGTTTCTCATCCACCAATTAATGACACACTGCACTACATTGATGATGATTGCGAGTACAAAGCATGTAGAGATAATTGTCAGAGCAGTAGGCACTGAAGAGAAGAACATACACGTAGACAGAGCACATCCCAAGTTCTACAAGACCTAACTTCAGACATATATGACACTATTCATTGTTCCATCATCAGTACCTAACTGGAACCTGGAGGAACTATAGGTTTGCATCCTACTCATTTCTCCTGCTGTGTTTCAGTCCGAGAATGATTGATCAGGCCATATTTCCTATACACTAGTATGTATACACTGGTATTACATTTGGCATGTGTATATTGGTAGAAGTATGGGTGTTGTGCAAATTAAACACTGTGACCTGGTCTTTGGCTTTGACACCCTCAGACAAAATGATTGTTTGGGCCCTATGTTACACGCGTTGAAACCTGTCTTATAGGGACACCATCGGGTTCCTATTTTACAGTTATTCCTGTTTTCAGGGATGGTAGTTTAAGCACGTGCCAAGAATATTTGAACATATATGTGGTGAAGCCTACCAATCAGGATACAAAGGGGTATTTCCATTTATAACTCTGACATCTGACTCAGGACACAGGGACGCGATCCCTGGAATGTCAAACCCTGTTCCAAACCAAAGAATACTGGCTGACAGATTTTGTAGATTGCGGCCTGGCACTTTACTTCTATTAATTTTTGATTTCCTATCTTGTTTCCTAATAAAGATGTTGGAATCAAAAGATGGAAAAGTGTATAAAATCAGACAAATAACGAAAAGGGGGAAAGTATTTCAGTAAAAAAAGGCCCTGCTGAGCCATAGTGAGAACTGCTTTCTCAATGAAATTTTGTTCTCTGTCCAAATTGAAAAGTTTATTTAGGCATTACGGATGAGGACCAAGGCAAGTGACTAGGCACGAAAAGTGCAAGATTATAAACAACTAAATCCACTTGTGTGTGACTGGATTAATATGCATCCTCAAGTAGGTAGGTGTGCAAAGAAAGCCCTATACTGGTCAATTGACTTCCTCAGACTGAGCAAAATATGCATTGTCCCCTTTGCACAGGTATTGTTTTTATTTGGTACTACAACCACTGACCCTAATACAAAATAGAAATATGTCACGGGACTGTCCCTATGAAAATGGATGAAACATTTTTAGTTATGGGGGAAACCTGTCCCATTTAGGCAGGTATCCATCTTACCCAGGTGTCTTCATTGGCAGGTTTCATTCATTGCAGGAACAACACATACTTATCAATGACCATCAGAATATATTTGTGAAACAAAGGGCATAATTGTTACACCTGGGAGTACCTAAGGAAAGCATGATGCAGCTGAGAATATGGAATGTATCTGTATGCAATAAATAATATAAACAAGATAAGATATATGAGACATATTGTCAAGGAAGTGTCAGAATGACCCCCCAGCAAGGGATTCAAAGACTGCTATCATCAACACCACTATGAAGCTTTTTATCGCAGGCTCCAACTTGAAAGGAAATTCAGGATTCTATTAAAGATTATGACATTGTTTTCTGTTCATATTAATATAGCACTACATGGACAAGGCATGTAAAATTGCATTCATTGATGGTCTAGCATACAGACGTGTGGGCATTGCAAAGGGATGGCCTTGGCCTAGTTCAAAAGTATGCAAGGTTGCTTCATTTTTCATTTACAACTATATAACAATTCTTAATTTGTGTCTTCATATTGGTGTTGGAAGATCTATGCTTATCTTTTGGTAACTGTTGAATCTCATTGCTATCATTATTGGCTTGACATTTATGGATGTGGGTAATGTTTTTTTCTGAAATAAGTGAAAAAGTACTTCATTGACCATGTGCTGTGGGCTGTGTTGTCTAATTCATAGTTATAATGAAGGCAGAGTGTGCTGATAATGTTCTAGATTCATAATTGTCACAAAAATGATAAACTTAGCTGACTGGCAAGTCAGGAGAATAAAAAAGTGTCAGGCCTATCATGTCTCTTTTTATGCGTGGCAAACGTATTGGAATTTAAGATTCGTATTGGAATATGAATGTTGATGGTTTGGGTACTCTTAAGTCTCTTAGCTGTCATTGTTGGATTGAACTTTGTGGATATGGGTAATTTTGAACTATCTGATCAAGAACTTCAATGCCTCACAACGTGCATTTAAATCGAGCTTATAGTATTACGCATGAAAACATGCAAGTTATTTGGTTAGATATGGGAAGCACCTTGAAGGAACAGAACTGTACTGTGAAAGGATTATTACTAGTGTTCATTTTCCAATTTAACATAGAAAAATCTGGTGGCTTTACACAGATAGTAACATGTTGCTCTAAGTACAAGGCTTTTAACAGTGTACTTCCTCCAGTTCTTAAAGTACCTCACAATGTATGCTCGTTTTGCATGCTTCTTCTCAGAAATTAAAGTCAAGAAACTTGAAGGGTCCATATGGCCTATACCATTGAAGTAAATTTAAGCTCACAATGACTAAATTTCAAACAACGTTTAACTGCCAGTAATGTGTCTCACATATATCTATAAGCTTCGATAGTGTACAGCAGTTTATTCTCCGTCCCCACTTTTGTCTCTCTAGCATAAGCTGTTGGCGAGACTAAGCACTCAGTTTCTGGACGTCCGTCATATATTGCCAAACTTTATTAACATTATTATGAATCAAAATGGTTGAAGGAATTGTGAAAAACAAACTTTACAGCCGCAGAAAGATCATATTCTCACACAAGAAGATTTATAGATAACCTGTGTGCTTTAAACAATGGAATTGAAATAAAGGAAAATTGGAAAAGCATATATCCCAAAAAACTAACATTAAATCTGGAAAATGAAAGTGATACAAAAGCTTCTTTCCTTGATTGGGCTATACAAATAGAGAACAACCGATAAATATATGAAACATATTTGACAAGAGAGACCAGTTTAAATTTGACATTATCTCCTACCCTGATCTGGCAGGAAACGTTCCAGAGAAACAAGCATATGGACTTTTTTATCCAACAAGTGATACGTATTACTAGGAAGCACCGCAATTTTTAGCGATTTTGTCAATAGAGTCAGAACTTTGTTGCAAAAACTACAACGTAAAGGTTATGAAAAACAACAACTAGACAAAACTTGCCGAAATGTTTCCTGGGAAGTGACTTAATAAATACAACAACTAGACAAAACTTGCCGAAATGTTTCCTGACAAGTGACTTAATAAATACAACAGTAGTTCAAGAACATTAGTTAAACTGTGTCAAGATGGAGCTTAAAATGACAAAGTGTAGTCCTCAAAGTGTTTAGAGTGGTTAGAGGGAAAGTTCCCAGGGGTAAATTATACTTAACCCACTCACAGAATTTTCTCTAGTCTGTGTTAAGTCAGAAAACCATAATCATACTCAATTTATAGGAGGATTTCTTTCTTTTCAATCTTCATCCAGTATAGTGGAAGAGGTGCCTTCCAGCTAATACCTTAGTGCACTTTACCTCATAACACCTCTTATCAACTTTATGGTGCTAAAAATTGTATTACTATTAACCTGTTTATACCAGTGTCAATATCGTGGAATAGTGTATGAAGCTTTTAAGTTTCAAATGAGACATCCGTCAGTCTGCCTGCCCTCTGTCCATCAACGAGAAACTTCAGAGTGGCATTATTTCAATAATTACCCTGGATGGGGTTTAAATACGTGGTTAAATGATTTATAGTGATGGCCAATACAGATTTGCACCATAACTATCACACGTTATTGGTTACATCATGCTTGAATCAGCATTGTAGAAAACTTCTGAGTGGCATTATTTCACTAACTACACTGGGTATGGTTTTTATACTTGGGTAAATTATTGATAGTGATGGTCACTATGGATTTGTACCATCACTGTCATACTTCACCGGTTATGTCTGTCCGACGGTCAACCAAATATCTTTGGAGTGGTATTATTTCACTAATCACACTGAGTAGGGCTTCCAGAGTTGGGTAAATGATTGATAGTGATGGTCAGTACAGATTGGTACCATCACTGTCAAACTTCATTGCTTACATGATGCTTAAATGAGTATTCTAGAAAAATTTCGGTGTGGCATTATTTCACCGCACTGGGTAGGGCTTTCATACTTGTGTAAATGATTTATAGTGATGGTCACTCTAGATTTGTGCCATCACTGTCATACTTCATTGGTTACATCATGCTTCAATGGTCATTGTAGAGAAACTTCCTAGTGGCTTAAAGTAGCTGGTAAGACATCCATGGCCCCCGGGCATGGCTCTGGTTTATATTTGGAAGATGCACTGAAAAGTTTACTGTACCTCATTCAAGAATTTTGGCAGATAGGGTTTTCTTATACAATGGGTTCAAAGCCAATTTAGAAAATTTTGGTGTCTGGAATATTGTGATGTGTAGCATGTCTCGGACTTCATTTCGGAAATAAGTATAATTATGTGTTGACAGGTGGACCCTGGTAAAAGAATTAAATTATTGCCATTTATATTTGGAGCTTTGTTTTCTGGAAGAAACATATGTAAGTGGAGGATGTTCTTTCCGTGGTAACCTTATCCTTAATTGAACAATCATATCAAAGTTATTGAACGTTAAGCGATAAATATGCTCTTTTTATGTATTTGTTGTATCACAATAATGAATCATGTTTTCAGAGCTATTGAAGTATCTAAATCAGCCTTCCACAGCATATATTTTAATCACCAACATTGCTATGGATGATAGAAAAACCATCTTTCTTGTAATGGCAGAACATTCGCAGTCCTCCGTTACTTTCATTATATTCGAAAAAGCCATCTAAACCATCTTTTCCTCTACTTTACAAGACAGGGTAACATGATAAGTTCAGACAACATAGATCAAACTTATAAGAGATCCTACAGTTTTGATTAAATAAAAATACGTAAAGTATGGTAAAGAAATGTGTAATTTTCAGTAATCATCATATTGAAAAGCCTTACTATACAGTCACATACACACAGATAATCATTAAGTACCTGAATATGTTGTGATAGTTCCTGTGACTGGTATCGTTGTCGTCCCATTGGTTGTCCAATGCTCAAGCCTACCTGATTGCATGGAAAAAAAATCAAGAAAAATGCATTTCCCTTCAGAGGATGAAATCCACACAGTGAGAGTGACATTTTAATCATAGCGTTTCACTCTGAAATGCCACAGAGGTGCTGTGGAGTTAAAACGTTTAAATTAGGTACACATTATCTGGACTAATGCTGCATGGCAATTGCAGAAAAGACCTATCCACAAAACCACTGATTCAGACTGATTCTAAGCAGGACACATTTACATCACTTTGCAACAACACAGTAACTTTAAAATTATTAAAGCCATTGTCAAACTGATGTGTTCAAACCTGGCCACCACCGACACCAGCTCAACATCCGTGGTCTCATGCACAACTCAAATCTATCAGTTGGAACACCACAAGCACTAATGTAAGTACACACACACACACACACACACACACACACACACACACACATATATATATATATAAAGAGAGAGAGAGAGAGATAGAGAGAGAGAGAGAGAGAGAGGTACCTTCTGTATGAAACTACCGCCGTAAACAGCCACATTGTTTATTCTGGCCACTAGACTTGGACAAAGGAGTGCGTTTCTTTGTAAATTTACCTGCAGTGACAATTCAACTGCTCTATGTGGCCACTTTTTCTTGGCTGAAAGGGGGGCCATATACAGCATGTAACTTGGTATAGTCTAATGTTGTCATAATAACAACAAGGCAAGCGAAACAAAAATGGCATGGTTTCAAATATTCAACCCGTGACAACTACAAATGTTGGCCACCAAAGACATTAAGTATGGAATTGAATAAGTGTTGTTTCGATTATAATTTCTTAAACTTAATGTTAACGATATTTGTAGTAGTACCAAGGAATACATAGTACAGCTTCTTAACAACCAGTCCGGCAGAACAAGGGTAGTATGGATTTTAACAGAACCACAAGTTGGTAGGAAGGAGTATCACAAAAAAAAAAATGCCACAGCGCCTGTCATTATGTCATTTGGAAAGTATTACATGTGCCGTTGTATAAACGCACATGCACAAACCCCACACTCACGCTCATATACATGCATAATGTCTATTCATAGCTGGCTTGATCGCCTTGCTTATTTCTATTGTGGTCCTCGGACATAAGTTAGGGACAAAAAAGTAAAAAGTGAATACATGAAAATACATGAAGTAAGCAGTTCAAATGTAAACAAAAGTAATTTCGAGGAATAAAAGGTGAAACATCACAGTATATCTATTAGAACTTAACACAAGCTCTGCACACCAGCATCACACTCAACGTTAGTAATGAATCACTGTTTTCCTGTTTTCCTTTAGTTTGCCTTTTTCAGAAAGATGTGCTTTTAGTTGAAATTTGAAATTCCTCTTGTCTGATATTGCTTTTAATTGCACCAGTAATTCGTTCCAAATGGCAGCTAAGCAGAAAGAATTAGAAGCAGTGAGTTTGACACATGGCACGGAAAAAAATATTGTTGTTTTGCTTGGTTAAACCCCATAATATATTTTGGTGCTGATAATTTACCTTATGTACGTGATGGTGCATATACACTGGTAGAATGTTGTTATGTACCTTAAAAACATGATTCATTTTCAGATGTTTTACCCAGTCTTCGACATTAGGTGTAGCCATCCGCGATTAAACCACTGTCAGACTCTAATGTACGTAAAAGTGCTGGCGACTGCTGTCAATAGCCGCTAAGCACGATCAACTGCCCCCCTTAAAATGTGCCAAACGCCGCCAGACAGTGTTAATACAGTGTTTTAAAATATACTGAACCAAACAAATAACGCAACCCTTAAACTTTTTAAATTTAAATATTTATTGTTACTTTCATATCACAGAAACAAATTAGATCCATATTCTGCAGTCTTTTTGGCATAACATGTGAAAAACAAAAACTTGAAACTGTCAACGAGGGCGCGACCAGCTGGCAATAAACAGGGCAACATTGATTTGTAAAGTTCACAACTTGGCATGTCCACTAATACTGTGTGTGACCACCATCAGCATCTGTAACTGCTATGCAACATTGGCACATGGATGACACTAGCTGCTGCACCATCTGCCGGGGCACATGATCCCACTCTTCTTGAAGAGCCTGATGAAGCTGCTGGCGGTTGGCAGGTGCTGGATCCCGTCTCTGAACACGCTGGTCAAGGTAGTCCCAAAGATGCTCAATGGGATTGATATCAGGTGAGAAGGCTGGCCATGGCAAAACGTTAATTCCTTCTCCTTGCAGAAAATCCATCATCAGTCTAGCGGCATGGGGCCGAGCACTGTCCTGTTGAAGCAAGTGGAGTTGGTGGTGTCTAATGAAAGGGACAGCAACAGCCTGAAGGATTTCATCCCTGTACCAGGCAGCGTTAAGATTGCCTTCAATGAAGATTAGCTGGGTTTTGGCTGTGAATGAAATTCCACCTCACACCATAACTGATGCACCGCCAAATCGATCTGTTTCCAGCACACAGGCATCTGAGTAGCGTTCTCCCCTTCGTCGCCAAACACGTGTCCTACCATCTGCATGATACAGGGTGAAGCGGGATTCATCGCTGAATAGCACATCCCTCAACTGTTGATGGGTCCAGCGAGTATGGGCAGTAGCCCATTGTCGTCGGGCTTGCCTTCTTGCCTGTGTCAACATTTGACCCCTGTAAGGATGCCTGGCGTGTAGATGGTGTTCTTGTACTCTATTACGGACTGTCTGGGCAGATATTCTGTAATTGGTTCTGCCAGGTGTCTGTTGTGCAGTTCTAGTAGCTGGTTGAGTTCTGTTCCGCAGATGTGACACCCTGATGTGTCTGTCTTGTGCAGGTGTGGTTTCTCTTGGTCTCCCAGGGCACTGTCTATCAGCTGTGGCCCCAGTCTCCTGAATAGAATACTGTGCCAAATGAATCCCATGCTGCCCTTTTATTGTCCGTAAGGGGCTACACCCAACCAGTAAAGGTGCGAATGTTTTAGTCATGTGGGTAACACTGAATCCTGCAGTTGTCCTTGATTCAGCACAACCACCAAACTTCGAAAGCCTCATACCCTCACACACAGTTACGCTTGGGCTGATTTCAATGTGGCCTTTTCCTGTCCCAGAATCAAAGACTTGGCGACCTTAATTTCAGGTGTCAGAGACTTGCGTAAAATAGCCTGCTGTAGTCACTCTTGATACATGACAATATACCCATGGCAAGGTCAGGGTCCTCGACCTTGAGGTCACACTACTTGGTGCATTATTTTAGACTGATTTAACAATGGTTCGTATATTTCTGAACTTTAAATACAGTTCCAATGTGAAAATAGACCCAAATGAAAAAGTTGCGTGATTTGTTTGGTTCAGTATATATGTAATTTTAAAGCAAACGTCACTTGATGTGTTCGTTTTGGGGCAGAAGACAGTTATGCCATTTACAGAGTCACACATAATACAATCACAAAGGTGTATATGATGTGAGTTATAAACGATGACATGGGCCACTGTTAATGAGATGTGATGCATCACTGAGTCACATCCAAAGGGTAAAACAGGCTGCAGTAGTGAACAAGTGGCGTATAATGGATGGGATATGTCACAATAAGCATCAATAATGAATACATTAATATTTAATAACCATGACATAAACATACCAGTAGTCTATCTTAAATTATTTTTTAAGGTGCATACCTATGGCTTCTGTGGCTGTACTTCCAACGGTGGTCGGTGGTGATGGCTTATCTACATTATACAAAATGGGTAGAACATTTTAATAACAATGCATATCAAAATATAACACACCATACATAGTTTCAAAGAAACACATTATTAGATTTGAAAACATTTTGACATTTGTTTTCTGAGGCATTATTAAAGTCTGTTGGAACAAACATGATCTGCTGGTCGTCAAATATGGTCTCAAACAGAAGTATTACTGTAAATGAATGATATATGAGCAAGATTAAATTCATACTTGCTAAATCTTAGCAATCATAGTGCAATAAAAATAACAAGGTATAATGTGATGGGGGTCATGGTGTATTATACTACTATACTTGTTCATAGCACACACATGTATATATATACATACATACATATATATATATATATATATATATATATATATATATATATATATATATATATATATATAAGGCTTTCTTATTTTGTGTTCCATTTCAGAAGCATTTCAATCTTACCTTCCCGACACACAAAGGCATAAGTATTGGTACAATTCGAGTACATAGGCCCTCTGTCGGAGTTTACATTGTATGACACGCACTGCCCTGTCGAAATGTTTACACCAAGTTTTTCTGGAACTAATTGCACGAAACGAACCATTGTTTAAGACGAAAGATTCACAAAAAATACATTAATGTCGTCACAGACCTAAGGTAAGTGGCAGAAAATAATATATATCAGAAAAGTACGTAGCTACAAGAGGTTTAAGCATATATTGCAAACCTAAAACCTTTCATAAATGAATGTTGGACAAACACGCAAAAATGCGGGAAAATGCAATTCTTTCAATTTTCATGACAACGTGGCTTCTTAACCAGTTGGACAGTAATTGTGATTTTGTATTAATTCACGTTAAGAAGGGTCATAGGAATGGTTAATTAAAATTCCTTACAAATCCAAATGAGACCAAGGCACTACGCAGTAGTACATGACTCCTGTCAAGGAAACTATTGAATGTGGACGTGTTCTCGTGATGTATATATATATATATATATATATATATATATATATATATATATATATATATATATATATGTATATATGTATATATATATATATATGTATATATATACATATATATGTATATATATACATATATATGTATATATATACATATATATATATATACATGTGTATACATTAATAAATATATATATATACATATATAAGATATTTGAGCAAAAACAGAAATGCAGATATTATGTTTGATGTGGGGAGTTTAGAGCGGTAATTACATATGTTAGTAAAGGTGGATGGTACTTCTTTCCTCTCTGCTTGTTCTAAGCGCTCGTTTCATCAGAAATTACATCTAAGTGATCAAAATGAAAATTAATGACGACTTCAATCTAACTCCATTGTCTTCTATGATTTTGTATGCATTCTGGTATATATAATCGTCATGATAAAAAATTAAATTGTGCGCGAATGTAGACATTACGATTGTTTATTTAATCCACAGTTTAACAACTTTATGCATCAAATGCACAAAGTTTTCGGGATAAACAAAATGAAGCTATATTTGTTTAGTTTGCGTCCTAGAAAATTTGACAAAGGCGAAAGGAGGAAGGAAAACAGGTTCTGTGCATGTAACATATATTCTGAAGTTGTTGCAAGTTATGAGGATGACTTTTTTGCGACACGGAACTGCATTCAATTGGTTCTTCAACTAGATTATGGTTCTCATGCGTGACGGAGCAAGTAGTAAAAGTATATGACAGCTAATGAAACACAAGTCATACAGCTGATTGAACGTACTTACAGAGATTTTGACTAAAATATGCACCAGAGATTCCATATGCTATATTTCATAGTATGACATTGCAAATTGCTGACAAAATGTAACACTGAATATATCCTGATGTCTTGATATTGCAGACAAGTCTGGATATGCAATCTATGTCCACAATTCTACATGCTTAAATTGTTCTCTCTGGATCTGGACCTAGCTAGTGGACTTATATTTGTCAAAAGGATAAGAATTAAGTGAGCATGATAACACATTAATATGATTCCATACCGGGCACAATCCAAATGCTTTCAAGTCCATGCTTTTTTAATTCTTCTCTTGTATTCGTGATGTCACTTTGCTTGATAATGGCCTGGTTTTTCGAATTACACGTTTCTTGAGCATAGGAAAAGTTTACATTTGTGGTGTAAATAGAGTATCTTCGCAGAGGCATTACGAAGGGTTCTTTCGGCTCTGGAATTTAAAAAGGTATGATGTTCAATTGTGTCATTCTTGTTATGGTGGTTAAAGCAAATTATTGTCAACTTAATACAAACTACCAAAGCACAACCTTTGATCACTGCTTATAATTGCAACAACAACAACAAATGAATAAAAAGTACCATTTGCTTATCTTTGATTGCATTTCGATAAAAGTTGCTAGATTATATTTGACTTTAAAGGATGTCTGGATATTAAAAAAAAAAATCTCCTTTACTTGCTTACTTACATACATATTTACTCACGCATTTATTGGTTTCATTTGATGCAATTACTATATCAATATATCTGATAAATAGGAAAACCACTCTTACCACTAATGCATACATAACCATATCTGTCATCACATGCTGTCATAGAAATTGTTGTGTTGTTTAGCATGTAGCTGCACTGCGTTCCTGAAAAACGTAAACATGATAGTGTTAGAACAAACATCCATATTTAGCTTGAACTTCCAATTCTATAAGAGGGTCACCGTAAATTACAGGAAAAAGTGACACAGTTAAGAAGTTACAAAATATTGACAAAATCTTAGTCGTAATAAAACAAAATAATGTTGTTTGGCAAGATTTAAATTTTTGACAAGTTTGAGTAACATACTAACGTGTTTTCAGCAGAAAAAAACATAAGGATGTTCTCTTGTTAAATTAATCAAACTGAAAATTGAACCTGGATTATCAAAACCTGAACAGGGAAAAGTATCGTGTAGAAACTTATTGCCCACTGTAGTTGTTTTATGTGTTTGTATTTCTTTGTTTTATGAAATAAAACATTTACTTTTGATCAATGTCCCAACACTGGCAGGGAAACTGTCTACATGGAGATACCCCTGCCAAGTGTCTTTTTTGTTTTGTTTCCTCGTTATTAGATTTTAACAGGTGGAAATTTTGCCAGATACCGCAATGGCTATACTGTGTAAGTCTACATGTGAAACTCATTTCTTCTCTGATTATCCAGGGACAAATGATGTATATATTGGTTATACAAGGTGCTTGACATCATCAGTTATGTTACAAACAGCAAAGATGACTATTTAAATTTCAGGCTTATTACCTGTTGTACTGATCCAAGACTGATTCAATCCAAGACGCACCATCTGAGCAGATACGTAAGGTTTGATATCTCCTTGTTCCACATGCACACTGGAGAGTAATGTTCTCTTTCGGTTCCTACATTTTTGCACTGCTTCGCTGTGCACAAGGGCTTCGTAATTAAACTGGTAGATCCTGCCATCTTGTATGGCTTGTTCTGGACCTGTTGTCAAAGATAATGTATACTGATAGTCAAATTGTATTTCTATGCTAAAAGAATAGTACATGTACATCAGTTAAACGTACTTTCACCATATTTTCTTGTTTAACAATTTTCATGAATTTCAATTTTGCGCACTTGCCATGAGCCAATTGAAATGTTTCTGTTATAAGTTTTTGCGTATCTCCTGTGCCCTCAGTACAATGCAAAATAACAAAAACAACGTATCCTATACTGTGATTCTGTATTGTTATTAGGCCCTTCCCACTAGCAGCCACCTCTCATAAAATGCCAGCCTGTAGAAAGTATGACATCTATATAACACATTTCCCCCCAAGAGTCCGCCTGTTGCACTGTCTGTAATTTCCAGAATAGTGGACTAGTGTTGGAAGACATTGAACTGTTACATATAAAAGGGATTTAGAAAATCTCCGAACTCCTCCTATATCATTTAACAGGGGTCACCCTCGTGTTTTCCCGTGACTTTATACCGCAAGCTCTTCGGAGGTGTGCCCTGAAGCAAGAGCGAAACGTCCTGCCCATATTTCAAATGGAAGGGGGGGATACTAGAATGTAGACGTTGGTGTTCAAGTGTCACTGAAGAACCTACTTCGAAAAATACATTTGAATGTATTCATCGGAAGGAAAATTATACTGTACTATGTAACTCCAGAAAAAAAAGTCAGAGTGAAGTGTACGTCTCCTAGATATGCTTTGCACTGGACACAATCAGTGGAGCAAAACGAGTAAAATGACTTTATGTTCCCAGGAGCACACGACACAATTAAACCAATGCAGTTCTTTCACGGGCTGGACCATTGTAGCCTGTCGATTCAGGTATCGGAAATCCCTTACAGAAAGGCAACCATGGGGGCTTTAGCTGTTGATTCAGTCCACAATTTTGGAAAAAAATCGAAAAAGAAAATGCTACTAATTAACAGTTGAAAAGTTGTGAATTTCTTGTGCGTATGTAAAGTATATGCGCAGGAAAGAGTCACTCAAATTCATTGATCGAAAACTGTGCAAGTGAAAACGGGGATTTATTTATTATCCATAGTATCCTAGGTCATTGGCGGCCAGAGGTGTGGTGAATGCGAAGGCCCACATAATGTATGCATTCACGTTATATTTGAGATCTGTCCTCCACTTGGCGACTGAGGACTGCTGTACTCGTGCCACTCTCGGAAACTTCTTTGTATAATTCGTATATTTTCAAAATTTATGCAATGTTAAGTGCATTTGCTTAATTTGTATTGCGAGTCACTACGTTTCTACAGTTACTTGACAAATAAAATCTCACTTGAAAAGCTTTATTCAGCTGCCGAATATATTGCTGAAGAGGGCAGGGACGTGCACGTACCGTCTCGATCTTAAACTCAATATGACCCCAGTCAGGACGAACTAATTACATGACACATTTCCATGCTTTTCGTAACCAGGGTGTTCGCGTAAGGTAAATCTATAACTCTCTATTATCAGACAATATTATGGCATGGACCGACTTACTATCTGAAGGTCTGAGCACGGCGTATCTCAGTAGCGCAAAACCCATTAAGCCCTCTTATACAAATAACAATGTCTTCGATCCGCCTTAGTTTTACGCTGATTGCTGCAACGAAATCAGCGAAAAGGGGGACCCTCAGATAGTAGGTCCATGATTATAGGAGTTTTCAGAAAGAGCCACCTCGACTTCAAACTTGGTGGGGACATACCATTGGTAGTGTCTTTTAAATTCGAAATTGCATATGCGCCATTCTGGGAATAATTAAACCGTATGTGTTCAATAGGTGGTGCGCCGATTTATTTTCTGAGTTCTCAGAAACCGTTGCTCAGAGAGTTCTGAAACTTAGTCATGATGTACTTTACAGAGACTCCAACATGCGGAGCCTAGCAAACGGAGGATGATTATGAAAACGGCTGCTCTCAGCGGGATCCCCATTCGCTAATTATGCGGAGCACTGTCAGTCAAGCAGAAGGTTATAAAATTTGATAGATTTTCATGATGAAAATGCGGGATATCGCCCACCCAATTTGGAAGGGTTCGAGTCTCTGACCTTATAAAAATATCAAACAAATTTGTTTGCCAATGGCCGACCCTTCAAAAAATTTGATCTGTTTCCTGATTTTGATCCTAAGATTGAATTGGTGCACTTTTGAACGTGAACTACTTAATCCTTCGTCCTCATATGTGAAGGAAAAATTTCCATGATTTAACAACCTGTGTTCTGGGCGACAATACAAACTCTGTTTTCAGCATTTCCCTTGTATTGAATTAAACTTACTTTAATAGAGTACATTATTTTTAAGCTGGATCACGAGCTGGATCAAGTTAAGATTAAGCCATACTCTGAAAATGTTAATCGTATGCTTTGTTTATAGCCTCAAGACAGATTTGTTGACCTTGAAATTCTTCATGCATACAGAATTATAGAATGTGGGATCCAAACAGGTTGATTTGAATTTTGATCCTGAATTTATTTTCAGAATAAAAGTCTTTGTGACTATGGCCACAGGTTTTTTGCTCTGGAACATGATTTATTTTGTCAGTTAATGCATACATTCCTGCTGATTACCAGGTATGTCAATGGAAATTGCAATGTAATTCACGGTTTTGACCTCCCCAAAACTGTCAGCCAGATTTACTTCAACCGTAGAGGTAATATACCTTAGAGAAATTTCTGCTAATTGTCTTCGATGTCAAATACTTAGCCTAAGTACCTAAAATAAAATCTTATAAAGCAATATTTGAGTAGCAGAGAAAGCTATTTTCAAGTTCCTGTTTTCAAATGTATAAGATGATATCCAAAATATTTGGCTGACTGAGCAATATATACAATTGGATAAAACAAAAAAAGTTATAATTTTAACACATGTACTTCGAACAATGGACCCAGCTTGGCATCCCAAATTGTTACTCCAGCCAACTGTCTTTTCAAAGATCACATTAGAGACCCAGTCCAGCACTGGATATTTCATTCCGTCATGAATAAAGGACACAACTGCCAATATTACTGAAAGAATCAACACACATCCCTACTCTGTTTTTTCTGAATATGTGAAATTGCTTCTTGAAAAAACTTGGACACCTATATAATTTCAAAGTGTTGTGTCCGTAATTTATAATTTATGTTCTCAGTTGAATAAATGTATATTACAAACCTCCAGCAATTTTATCTTGGTGCTTGTTTTCAATGTGGTCAAACGAGAATAGTTTCCTATGATTATTTGCCAACGACATGCTTTGAGATAACCCTGGCTCAACATTGCTGTGTGAATTTGTCATGTTTGTTCTCGATTGTTCAACATTCAATAATGCATTGACTAATCGCACTTTTATCATTGTTGTTTCATTTTTTCGTTCATGGTGGTCCCATTTTAACCTATAATTGCTATACTTTCGTCTTACCTGTTCAACCTGCGCCTTGCGTTTTTTCTATTATTATTTTTTTTATTAAAAAACTTCTCCACTTACTAACCCAAAGTAGGTTCAGTTGCCGCTTGTTTTGTTGTCATAACGGAAGCGAAAGTCCCCATAATGGACTATGTTTAGACTATTGGGAACTCTTAGACTTTAAAAGGAGTTAAAATCACCAAGTTTACATAGCCATTTGCATGTGCAAAAGCTTGTATGATTTAATATAATGATCTTTCAACATTCGTATAAAATAGCATTAGATTTCATTTTCTTCCTTGTAACAAATATCATCTGATGTTGGCTAATCGATGGATATATATTGTTAAAAAAGAAACGAGAATCGTCATCAATTTCATCATAACCTTGCTGCCTAAATTTATTCTCGGTTTTTACTTGTCCTCGTATTATTCCAGAGGACTATTGATAGTGGTAACTCAATTATTTTTGCTTCCTTTGTCCTCAATACATGTTGCTTCAGCTCGCTTTTAATTGCCTTTTATGGTGTGGACAACCACTAACCTTTTAAGTATTTGCCGAATGAGTACATTTTGGAGGAGAGAATAGTAAATCTGGTGACACCTTTTGGGGTTTGTATTGTGTGGCTAGGAAGACCGAGATGAGAAATCCAGAACATCGTATGACTCAGTGATGCCTATTGACCATGCATTCTTCAAAAGCTCACGACTTTGACTTGATATATATGCTAGATCTGATAAGTCGCTAAGAATCTTTCTTTTGCTATTTCTGCACCAAAAATGGGGTCTCGGTGATTGAATTTTGTGACATCACACAAAAGGTGTGAACGAGAAACCTCGTATGATCAAAATAGTATGTACTAACTGGTTGATATTAATAGGTAGGATATGTAGGCATGTCAAAAAGGGACGAATTATAGGCTTTCGTGGGCATGATAATTCGAATTTTGACACCCAGGCGTTGAGCGTTTCCTGCAAATAATTTTAAGTGTAAGAAGGAAGGGATTATGGTTCTCTACACATTTGAGACAAATACGCTTTGATTGAGTGTAGAATGAATGTCTGCATAGAATTTAGAAAAGCCGTCAAATGTGCTTTAAGGGAAAATACTGTACAAACAGGAGAAAAAAAACATCTACCGTGAGTGAAAATTGGATAAAACTCAGGATGCTGGCGTTTGTAGTAAATGGAGCAAATGAGACAGCGAGTAAGGTCCTTAGATAAAGACCTGCATTTGTGAAAATGATAAAGGTATGAGAGAGGGAACACATTGGTTTGCCAGGAGTCAGGAAAAATGAAATTCCTTAAAACTAAACATTGTCAGTTATATGAGTTTGATACTTTAATGACAATTTTACATCAAGCACAAAAAAATGTTTTCTTTCTTTCTCTCTTACGCTTTTTTTTTTTTTTTTTTTTTTTTTTTGTTTTTTGTTTTTTTTGTTTTGCAAGTGTGAACAACGATTGTGTGCAAGGTACAGGGCTTCAACAATTAATACCTGCAAGTAGAACGCAATTTGCAAACAAAAGACCCAAAAGCTCAAACAAAAAAGACCCATGTACGAAATGGTCATACCTCCTTAATGTAAATCTTGTGTATGGTACATGCACCCTTCTGATACTGAATCAGTTTGTCGCTGTTTCTAGACGTTTGACAATTTTAAATCCCAAAGTTCCTTGATGAAATTAAATTGTTGTCTCGTATTTTGCTCTTTCACATCCAAAAATATTTCTTTCCTTTCTTCAATATGATTCAGGGTACTCTAAATTGATCCCAGTTCAACAAAAAATGTAATTCACATTGGATGCATTTACCAGTATTCGATGTCCTGTGGTCGTTTGTGGGGTGCTTGTACCTACCTATTTCAATTTGCAAATTATTGGCACTGATGCAGAGCCCATGGTGCTTTTGTGAATATCAAAATGTTTCACAACATTCAAATGAAGTTCAAGTTCCAGTTGTCTTTCGTGCAAGATGAGAGTTCGTAACTCGTTTCATTACTGTTTTGCTCTGACATGTCATTTTTGCATTGTGGAAATTTCTCCTGTAACTCGTTCTTAATGCCATGCAAAGATATCATACCAGACCTCTCTCCTAGATCATATCAAAGTTCTTGCAAATCAAGCTTTAACAATGCATAGCCTATACACTTATTCCATGGTGTGCACTCCTCAGCGGAAGATACCTGGCTCAGAGCCTCTTTCACTCATTGGTTCTAGCCCCATTTCTCCTAGCAAGCCTTGTCTGCACGGGTCCATATTGACCCAGACTTCCATAACGCCTAACAACTCAACCTAACTGCTGTTAAGTAATCGATGACCTTGCACTTCCGTCAAAAGATTAGACACCCCGATTAACATTTTCCCTTGACTTTTTCACATTAAAATGAGCATATGTAAAGCTCATATTCATTTTGAGAATAAGCTATATTAAGTTGACACGTTGGTCATAACAGTCGGCTGTCAGAAAGTGGAATTGTGTGCTACTTTTGTACCAAGAGGTAAAGTAACGCGGTTGATGTGGTTAAATCACCAGCATGTTCTTGAGGTGCTGCATTGGAAGTGTTTGGCAGTACTTGTTTAACTTGTCTCCACCATGCAATCACCTTTCATGTCTTACATACCACTATTTGTAACGTTCCATCGATTTGCTTGAACAAAATCATCTTGGAGCAGCGAACATGACCTCAATCAAAATATTACTATTATACAGCAGTGCACACATTTATTGATAAGAGCAAATATTTCAGACCTCTAACGCTTACGTAACATGGTTCAATTATGACATTGCTTCCATGCTCATCATAATAATTTTTTAATGATGGTTATTTTAGGCTATTTCTAATGCCCCTCTGCGACGCACAGTTTACAGCTCTCTTCCGCTTTTTTCTGTCGTTGTGACGCCTCACTGCGGGTGCCCCTGCACGGAGCAGGTGGGGGCGTAAGGGTAGTTTGCCATTTCCATTCGATTCGATCCGTTGCGGTAACGGTTGCATTTGCAGTAATAATAAAACAGTAGAAATACAACCATCAAAACTCTTTGCATTTTTTGTCTCCATTTCTACTTGAGTTTTTGGATATGATGGGGTCTATCTGTTTGATTTCCAATGCTTGAAATCCAAATTCGCATCAGTGATCATCGTAATTTTAGAATAAAAAGTCTTGTAACATCGTGCAAATATGCTTGAGTTGTTCTAAAACATAGATAAACGACCGTCATCTTCTAAGTCTAATGCCTGAAAATCCTCGTTAACATCATTCGAAATCGAATAATGAGTAGAATTCAAATCGAGTATGAGAACAGTGGTCATAGTTCGATTTGTGTGTGTATGTGAGAGAGAGAGTGTGTTTTAGTTTGTTTGCTTTTTGTTTTTTTTGTTTTTTCTTTCTTTTTCTTTTTTGTTAGTTTGTTTGTTTGTTTGTTTTGTTTTGTTTTTTCTTTTTCCTTTTTTTTTTTTTTTTTTTTTTTTTTTTTTTTGATATTTATTTTTGTCCCGCCTATCACTTAAGCAAGAGACATATAGAAATCACAGTACTTCAAACTTCAAAACATTCAAATCCGTGTACAATTGTTTGGTATGAATATTGTGTTCAGATAACGTGATGATGCAAATTATTTTTTTTAAGTTTAAAGTGATCCATGTTTATCGGGTACCCTTGATCTAAAATACTGTTCCTGCTGAAACTGATAGAGGTCACATGTTTTTAGCTCAGCAGACTTCTCAGCCAGCTGAGCTTATAGGATGGTCTGTCGTCCATCCGTCCATCCACAATTCATATTTTTGACTTCTTCTCCAAAACTATGAGCCAGATTTATTTCAAACATGGTGGGGATGTAACTTGAGTAGGTACCAAGTTTGTTCAAACGGTTCTGCTACAGTGATTTTTTAAAATTATTATTATGAATTATTCTATTCTTCCTTTGGGCAAATCTTGTAAACAGTTCTCCAGAACCGCTGACCCAATTGCCTTGATATAACACAGGCACACTCCCAGTTGTTACTTTCTTCACCAGGTGACTCTGCGTGTTTTTCCATTTTTGTGTGATTTTCTGTGTGCTTTTTCTATTTTCGACTTTTGCTCCATAAAAGTCACTCAGATTAAGCTCAAACGTGGTGGATACGTTCCTTGTGGAAGGGCAAAACAAAGTTATTCACTAGGTGGCACTGCTGTTGATTCCGTAATTTTGAAGACTTTTTCAATTCGGGTACTTATCGGTAAACACACCTTTCCTATTGATTACTATGTAGGTCAATGGGCATTCTAATGCTAATTCCCATTTGTGACTTCGAAGTAAAAACTGTCAGGTAGACTGACTTCAAATTTGATGGCACTGTACCTTCGGTGGGTCTCTACCAGCCAAGCTCAATTGGTCATGCTTTAGTGCTTAATGGATTTTGTATGAATTTTAATCTTGAAATATCTTTTTCTCAAAGATCGGTCACCCGCTTGATTTGATATGATACAGGAACACCCATAGAGAGGCACTCCTAGTTGTTAATCTGTTCGCCAGGTGGCACTGTAATTTTTTCTATTGTTCATGAGTTTTTGTGTGATTTTGCTATTTTTCATTTCTTCTCCATATCCGTCCTTCAGATTAAGCTGAAACTTTGTGGATATGTTTCTTGTGGAAGGGTCAAACAAATATGTTAACTATGTGGCACTGCTGTAGATTTCGGATTTTTAAAGATTTGTTTCAAATTGGGTACTTACCGCTTAATTCACCTTTCCTGTTGCTTACTTTGAAAGTCAATAGGCATTCTAATACAAATTCACAATTTCGACTTTTTCTCCAAAACCGTCAAGCAGACTGTCTTCAATTTTGGTGACAATATTCCTTGGATGGGTCTTCGCTTACTTCGCTCAAATATTCATGCTTCCGTGATTTGAAGTGTACGGACAGCCTTCAAAGAAACGAAACGGTCCTATTCAGGACCACCGCACCCTCTCAAAAGAGGTTACAACAGCACTGATACAATAAAATGAACAACCTCCCCACCACAAACCTCGTTATACGTATACCCAACGTTGACACGAGGTGCCGGGTTTTTCGCTAGGAGAATATCAAGGTATATACCCTCCTATCCAGACGTTCCCATTGAAATATATATATATATATATATATATATATATATATATATATATATATATATATATATATTATATATATGTGTGTGTGTGTGTAAATATATATATATATATATATATATATATATATATATATATATATATATATATATATATATTATATTATATTATATTTCCCTCGCTTTTTAAGTACCATCTGTGTGTAAAGTGGCAGCTGTCAAGGAGTGACACTTTTTACCAGAAATAATGTTTCCCTATCTCATAGTTACATATATATATATATATATATATATATATATATATATATAGTGGTGCACCTCTAAGGTGCGATGTATTCACAGTGTAATCATTCTTCGCAGCAAGTATTGCGCTATTCAATAAACTCTTTCAACCAACAGTGGTCCTGATGGTGAAGGGCATAGAGTAATTCCGCATGTGCAGGGAAGCCCAGGTTAGTCAAATTGTTCATAACGTTCTCAATAACGTTTGTATCATCAATAATCATTCTGTATAATTAACATTGTCATTGAAGATCACTCTTTTCCAGAGTACCTTCTTTCTTGCTATGAGTCGTCGGCCCCATATAAGGCCACATGTCAAATTCGCGTCATTGTCCTTTGATGGGGTCTGTGGTAGGTATAAAAATGAATATTGATTGCTGCATGCAAAATGCTGTTGAATATTACCATCGCCGAGCGCCAAAAATCTCTTATGCACGGTGTACAGGCATACCTCAGTCAATGCAAATACTATGCTACTTGATCTATATGCATCGCGGCATCACCTTCTAGTCAACAAGACCACCGCACAAACAACATTTGAAAAGCAGCAAGTGGTAAGTAAACAGCTTTTAAGTACCTCCGCCATTAGTGAAAAGTAGTATAAACTCCCCAGTTGAGTGCAGGAAAGTCTCCTTAACAAAATTGAATAAGTTTTAACAAGAAGAATGCATCCATATTGCTGTAATTAATGCTCCCCATAGCCAAGTTGTGTCTGATGCCAACCCTCAGTCGCTGTCCTGAGGTCACAAATACCTCAGTATCTTATCTAATTTTGGCTAACTTGCTACCCAAAACAGAAGCAAATGCACCCCCGTATCCAAACACTTATAAGCAGACAGCAAAATATAATCCATGTGAATGAAAGTGGCAAAAATACAGCCTAATATTCGGATTCCATGTGAAATCCATGGCCACGGCCAACGCTGCAAATTGGCAGCTCAGTCTTTGCAAAATGCTCCAATGATACATGTATAACAGTGTCTCCAGACTGCTGTCTATTAATAGTAATCTTTCAACTTTCCTGACCCTTTGGCCCTATCAATGCAGCCATAATGATACATGAATACAGGACAAAGTCAGCGAACAGTTATGGGGCATAAATCTATGATTAAATTAAACATTTAATATTTTGCCCATGCACTCAATTCTACTGTACTCCCCAAAAACACCCAATCTCCTTATTGCAACCACTTTTCCGTCCCATTTAATTTTTTGTGTAAATATACTTCATATAAAGACCACTTTCCAATTAAGACCATTTTTGATAGTTTCTTGGATGGTTTAAATTGGAATCTGTCTTATTTAATTAACTCTTTCAAACACTGTAATATAAAAATGGTAGTGGATACATGTATATTTGGTAACAGTTTATTTATTAGATCTTTGGCAATTTGTAAATAAAAAACATCTCAATGCATCCCACTCCCCTACAAAATAGTGGCAGATAAAATATTTTTATTTTCCTATCAATTAAAAAAGAGTGAGTTTTTACTGATGATGAAAAAAACTAACACTTGAAATTTTAACTGATATTGAATTAATGTTTTTAAGACCTTTTAATTATATATGTATAATTTACTTTTATTTAGGTCTGAAGCACTATGGACCTTGAAGATCTCTTGGGTGTAGGCCTGGAGTTTTACAGTGAAAATATCTGATCATCAGGGATTGGAGTATCAGCAGGAAGAGCATCTGTAGTTTTTTCCCTGAGTATGCAGTCTGGGTTTTTCAATGCCCTTTCTTCTGTTTAGGGACTGTATCTTGGGCTAAAGTAAATGAAATAATTCAATCTAATGATTTGCATTGTAAAATATTAGAAACACTTTTTATTATTAAAACATATGCATCCTTAGGGTTTCTACACAACTGTTTTATTAATACTGTGTGTAGAATATATAAATAAATAAAGTTTAGTACCTAGTGTTTAATACAACTTCTAATGCATATATGGTATTCGCATGCCTCATGTACAGCGAGTTAAGGCGTGGCCACAAATTGTGGTTCTGCATTTTAGGCGTGGTATTTCTGTTCCAGCAATATTCTACTTTTCTTACAATGTAACATATTTTCTATTACTTTAATTAGTCCATAGCAACCTGGATACAAAATATTTATACACAGAGGGAAATTGTGCTACATTGGGCCAAACATTTTAACAAACACATCAGTTTGAGTCCCTTACATTAACAGTGCTTGCATATACCTTGAGCGGGGGATTGTTGTTACAGATAATTGTGCCATGTACTTCAACAATTTGCATCAATACTTATAAATTTATTTGTTGGTCCCTCAATACACATGATTTTGATAAAATACTGAAACATATAACCTTTTGATGAGAGTTTTTTTCTGAGAGGTGTTGTCATTTTCTCTGTCAGACTCCATTATTTGCTGCAAAGAAGCGTAATATCATGTATTTTGGCCGTTACGAGCCATAAGTTTGCATAGACAGAGGTATGCCTATACAGGGTGTTATGCCCATATTTGTAATATTTGAGATCAGTTAGCTCGAATGACGTCATTTTCCCTTTACCCAGTATTGTCTTTTGCTTCGTCAGTAAACAGATCATCAGCCTTTTTAATCTGGACATATTTGCTCGATCAAATTTTAAAATTCGTGCCGCGCATTTATAACATAGCAATTCTTCAATATCATCATGGATCACTTTCTAAATGAATAGTGCACTATATATGTCAGGCAAAGTAGGAAGAATGTCCCCTTGAGTATTAGCCATAAGCTTTGTCAATGGGCAAGACACTTGATCGTAATTTATTTTACTTTTCACATGGACAAAATGCTAATTGAAAAACGTTGGGCATTTTACCAGTCTGTATTTTATTGTAATGGCAATTCCTGGTATGGTCGAATTATTTTTTCTCAACTAATAAAGGTAAAGCCAATTGCTTTAATTGGACAGGTAGGGGTACCCCTAGGCTGAATCAGGTAGCAATACCATCTCGCCACATCATATTTTTAAGCTTTTTGTCCAGGCCTGTCTTTCATTCGTCTCGGGAATACACCCATCTCTCATCTGCAAAACTACACTTGTGGGGAAAATATACACGTCCTGCCACTAATGCAGTCAATCATGGGCAGGGGAGTTCCTGACTCGCAACAAATATTATCTATCTATCTATGTCTATCTATATATCCATCCATCCATCCATCCATCCATACATCTATCTATATCTGTCTGGCTGTCCATCCGTATGTCTGTCAAGGGAACTGCACAGGCGCATTTGCTTATTGCACCACCAGTGAGTCATCCTATTCAAAGACATTTAGCTTCATTGTCTTCATTCATTGCCAAAAATTGAGTCTTTTAGATCCCTGTGTACTCATTACATCAGTCCCTTCTACGGTGCCATTACATCACCTATATTATTTACATTAAAAGTGATCCATTTCAATTTACCCAAGTTATTCAGCCATTACCAAAACTTAGTCATTATTCATGCTTTCACCTGAATTGTGTCATTTACAACCCTTCTGCGCATGCGCAGCCGAAAGTGCCTGAGCATCAGTCGGGACACATGCATTTTAGCAATAAGTAAAAAGATCAAAGCAGACGATAATTGGAAAAGTAGCAGGTTTTGGCCAGTGTAAGGGCACAGAGTCAGTGTTAGGTTGACCGCAGTGATTGACGGCGGCTGTAAGACTAAAAGCCCCAACCCGCTGCTTCTATCTGAGCCATTGTCCATTAACAATTACAAATCTTACTTCAATATACCCAATGATTAGACGTCTTGCCAAGTGAATATCGTATTACACATGAAAGTTGGCGCCATTGTAATTTTGCTAAAAACTGTTATCGGTGGATAAAGACAACGCTTTACTGTGGTATTTATAATAAAATGGTCTTACCTTTAAAGCCGAACACTTCCACCTCACACAGGTGTACACTTGCAATAGAAGTACCCGGTGTAGAAAAATAGATCGATACAGATGACCCCTTTTTTTGGTTACAGTTAAAGCTGCTTTGGGGGGCCTTAAACCGTGGCAAACCCGATATATCAGCACACTTAACAAACTCTTTTCTGTCGAAGTTTGAATCTTTGAAGCTGCTCCCAATTAAAATTTCAGCGCCGTTCACAGCATGAACTGTTGAGAGAAACCAACAACCGAATTCGAACATGAAGTTTTTTTATAATCAATACATTAATTTTTTCATCTGTTTATATGTGTAAAGCTCATATCGGGATACATGCCTCTGTCAAATTTACAAAATACCATGTTCCTATAATTTCAAGATTCTTTGCGATGAGTATATAGGTGAAAAAATAAATAGATGAATAATTATGAATGAATAATTTAAATATTAGAATGAGTGACTGAAACTATACATAGATCGAAGAAGGATTAAATTAATACATGCAGTGAGGCAAGAATATGCTTTACAAAATCAAAAAAAGGGACAGCACGGCAATCTTTCCTCGCAATTGAAATAACGAAAGTACAATATCAATTTAAGAAGATGAAGTAAATTTGGAAATAGATGGCTATGAAAGACTTGTGCTCAACTGATCTATCCTTGATAAGCCAAAAATTAAGAAAGCATGACACATGGATCAAAAAGGCTCTGTTGATATCATTATCCCGCAAATTTATGCTCTGAAGGTACCAGGATGGTTTGGTGAATGAAGGCTGTGCCAAAAAAAATCACAAAATGACTTCTGTTCTCTATCTGAAAGATAAACACCTAAAGTATGTGGTAACCGAATATTGTTTGGAAAAAGAAATATCTATATGACAAAATGGATGAAAAACTATGACAAGTTTCAGGAGACCATTGAACCTGCATCTTCTGTTAACTTTGGTATGGTAATGGTCCACAATGTTTGAACAGTCATCAGTCGTTATGTCCAGTCCCTGACAACGACAGTCGCATGATCGTAGGGGAAAAATGGCGGCACGCTTGATTGGATGCACAGATCAGTCGAAGAGAGAAACACCAAAGGACATAGTGCCGCTTGAACAACTATTTCTTTTTGCTGTTACAGTGACTTATGACATTATTGGCGATCTAAAGGTATTTTGCACGATATGATTCATCTAAATGGAGAGTGAACTGGGTCACAGCAGCTAGTCAGTTTGACATGGTTCCATCGTTCCGACTACAAAGCTTGTCAAAACTTAACAAGATTAAACACCTTGCGCCACTGAAATATCGTGCGTACTCACGCAAGCTATATGCCAGCTTTGAAACCTGGGAAACATATTTCAACTTAATCTTAAATGAATCAGTGGTTGTAAGCCAGTTATTTCAAACATGCTTTGAATACCATCGTTCGCGAGCGTATTCGACTGCACCAAAAGCCAACATTCATCAGCTCACCGTTCACCCGTATTGTCTATTTACCTGCGAGCGTGTACTTTTTATTGTAGACAAACTTCAATACTTGCGACTGGTTATTTTCATTTTGTGTTTAAACGGATTGTTTCCCTCTCACACGGATTAAAATCTATCATTCGCCCGTTTTTGTCGCAATCTGATTGACTAAGCCCAAAATTGATACAAAAACCAAGGTAACTTTGTCCTTTGCAGCCTTAATGTTTCTTTACGACCGCCATGATATTTTATACAGCTTGAAAGCTCAGGAGTTTGTCCCTTTGAATAACAAGCTCCCCAATCGGTTAAAAATAAAGAATTCCTAGGATATCCCTAAAAAAGTGTAAAATTCTTCAGTGTTTTAGTAGAGGGAGGTTTCTAAGCCTGTCATTGGTAAATTTAGTCACGTGATACGCACCATCCAATCAAATGTGTCTAATCCCATGTGATCCTAGTATGTCCCAATTCCAAGGATGAACACGACGCGTGTACGTACAAATAACTGGACCTAGGACCTGGTTTGTTTTACGTTGTAATTTCACAAAAAGACTTGAATTGAGCAAATTGTGAAGACAGAGTAGGTCACGAGTGAGAAGTTGTGACGGAAATCAAATAAAGATAAATACATAGATTCGTCACCACACAGTAACGAACACAATGACGACTGTGTTGTTATCGTTCTGGGTGATCGCTACATGTCAACACGACACATTAATATTGGAACAATAAACTAAAGTTGATAGTTTCATTAAAGAGTTCAAGTCTGTTACACAGAACAAATATTCATGACGCATGACGGAAAAAACATAGGAAGTTACGGTAAATCATGCCCGTGATCATGCAGACGCTTGTATTCTGCCACCCATGTGGTTTCGAAAAACTGCAACCGCACTAGAGGCTACATATTTTACATCTCCAAGGGTACCTAAACTTTGGGTAAGCTGACCTGGAAACTACACAGCAATATTAATCATGTGATTTGGGACAAACATTTTGGTGGTCACTTTCAGTGAAACTTGAATCTTGACACACAGAATATATCAAAGTTGAAGGCTCTTATTCACTCCACTCATCCTGAAAAGCTCGACCCATGATGTGTACACCTCAGCTACCATGAACATTGAGTTTTTACCCTCATTTTACTTTTCCCTACCCAAGTCCAACACTCTTTGAAGCCAGACGCTGATCACTGCACACACACTCTCAGCCAGCTTGTTTGTCACTTTCTCTCAACATCTTAATTACTAGAACAGCTGTCTGTGCCCAGTTTCCCTTGTGCCATAGTACAAAGTAGATGTATAATTTCACTCTCTGTCATCCAATTTTTATGATCAATGTGGCAATTCAGTATACCATTTTCTGAAAATTAACATGATTATCACATTTTTGTTTAAATTTTAAAAGAATAGTTACCAGCTAAAGCTAATTACAGCCCCCAATCTATTGACTAAAGGGTTGTCTCAGTGATTACGTTATAGCAATTAGGTTATGTTATTGGGTGTTGTTTGAAGTCCAGGATGAGTGTGACCCCAGGCAAATCTTGCGTTGAGAAATGGGGGTGAAAACCACTGAGGTGTACACAGCATGGGAGGGAATGAGATATTTTTGCACGACGGTCCGTTCTCTGTAAAAAATCACAGCCATGACCTTTGAAAGTAATTTTCTCGGAAGTCATTTTTTACAAGATCAATCAAATTTTAAAATGACTTCAATCAAACACGGATAGATATATCATCTCAAAATAAATGGGTAAAGCAAGATAAATGTCTAACTTATAAACCGTATGTATTTGGCCTTTCAACTCTTCCTTCTGTGACTTTTGGAGCTCAAAAAAATAGGAAACTGTATAACACCATCGTACCAACTTCAAAATTCTAAAATTCTATAAAATCATTTTCACCCCCAAACAAAAATTCCGTTCCTGGGGAGTGGCCTATATTATCGTTTCAGTTAGTTTGAAGATCTTAAAATTAGATATTGCGCAAACGAGCTGAAATAAACTTGTGAATCTATACTCACTCACATAATAGCATTAGGGGTCTGAAAAAAACAACAACTCTATATTGAGTTCATGTTCTGTTTTCACAAATTTAGACATCTATACAATTATGAAATTATATAGTTTTGTGGGTGAAATGATCAATTTATATGAGCTGGCCGGTGTCAGAGTCTGTAGATTCTGCAAGCAAGCCTGAAACCACCCTTGCAAAAAGGCCCTGTTGATATCAAATATCCTGCGAATTTATACTTTTAATCTAAAATGGAGAATTTTCACATGTTGTAGTATTAGAAAATTGTGAAAATCTAATAATGAACGAACAAATCACCATTGTATTAATGCCTACTATTTTCTGGGCTCCTTTGACGCTGATGGACTTACAGATGCACAGTTCCAGATCTGTAACAACTCCGAACCCACTTCATGTAATTGAACTAGATTAAATAAAATTAAATGGGCCGTGTCGATTAGAATATTCACGCATGCCTACCTCCATTGAAGCTTCTTTGAAAAAAAAATGGGGATTTGTTGCAACGGATATGTGGGTTTCCCACTTTTTGACAGGCAGTTAATGCTAAAGTTTGCTGGTTCGAGAACTGCTCGCTCCGTGTTCAAAGACAAACAGATATGCAGACCCAGTTAAGGTTCCATCAATACATTATGATAATCCAGCCGCAGGCTTTGGAGAGGAGGCCACTATTGTGAAAACATAAAACAACTCATATATAGGTTCGGGGAGAGCAGGGATTTTTCCCTACTACCGTATTACGGCAAAATTGTTATTTGTACCAGCGTAACAGGGCCCCCCCCCCCTTCCTACTTCCCCCGATTTGCCCAGTTCATTTTTCTTCTGAGGGGACTGCTATTCATTCTACGTCGTTACAAGAATGCAGTGGCAGTCAGCAGGAAACATAAATCTACCACCGGAAATTATTAAAAAAGATTTTCCATCGATTACCACTCTTTACTGAAGACTGCCTTCAGCCAACCCTAGCCAGCAGTAACATTCAAGGGCCAAGTTTGGTTTCTGGAGGCAGTTGGCAATGGAGTCACCCATTGCCGCCAACCAGCACATGTTGGTGGCCGTCGCTCTCTCACTCCAAAACCGCAACATCCATCCCATGCCAAAATGGTTTATCATGGTACATTGACGCATCACAAGAGGTCATTCACTTGTGATATAAATTAACTAGAGAAAAAAAGCAATTACCCCAGTCATTTCGCCATGTAATTGTAACCTTTGTGATGTGATATTCCTGGTCCAAAAATACAACCCACCAGAGAGTTGTGGCTTCATAAGTGACACGTGTATGGGAACAAGAACCTTTGTTAAAGTCCGTCTCCTTGTTTCCGTCGACAGCATTGCTGGCAAATGCCGTGCGAGAGTTAGCGAACGTGCTGATCTGTCGCGCCTGTTTGCCCAGTGCCAAATTGACAGCACAAATTCCTTAATGGAAAAACAAGCTACTGTAAAATAGCATGATGAAAAAAGCATATTTGTATGTGACGCTGGGGCCGCTGTATCATGTTACAAGCCACCAGACACAATAGTTCAAGAAGGCAGCCTGTAAAGGTAGATTCTTAAATCAAGAGAGCTAATTTCAGTTCACAATATTCATTTTATTACCAAATGGTTTTCGTGCCATAATCAGAAGAGTGAGTTCAATCATTCTGCATAGCAGTAGAAAATGGTCATTTCAAAAGCAATATTGCAGCCCTAATTCAATTATTTGTCAGGTTATCATTTGTGTATTATCTCATCAATCGCATGAATCACTTCCTAGAACCTCTAACTGTAAAGGACATGCTTACGTAAAGTAACTAAATCAAATTACATTTCAAATGCCCTTTCAGTCAACACCCAAACGCTAAAACGTAAATCGTTCCTGCAAACAAGGCAACTGCGACAATTAATGTCTCCCGTTTGTATCCTCATTCTTGCCCTTGTAGGGGACCATTATATTGTGCAATTGCAAATTCATGGAAATTGCAGTTGTAATCTTGACATCGCAGGTACTAAAGTTACTTCTTTGCCTTGAAATTTAGTTGAAGGTTACTTCAATCCATTTGAACCCAAAGATTTAAGGCGCCGGCACTTACCTGAGACCTTCAAATCAGTGAAATTGAGCTTTTGCTACCACTTAGATGATGAAGTACTAATCTTTATCCATGCCAAAAAGTGTCACTGTTACATGTTTAATTCCATGCAAATCTTTAAGATGAAAAAGTATCCCTGCTTTATAGAGTCAATCAGTTGGCTGTTAAATGTAATAATTAATGGTGATATTTAGAAAACCATTCACAGACAAAGCCTCATTGGATGTGTTTTTACAGTTGAGCAGATTATTTCACAGGTGCTGATCAGAACCACCATATTGTTTTTAAGTGTACAGGTCAAAGTTATGACAGAATATAAGAGATTAACATTTATTCATCCTTCTAATTAGCCTGAGCAGATGCCACCTGTGAGTAATTAAAGTCAGCGAATCTCCTTGGTTATCTTTAGTAGTGAATACCATTTTTTTTTTAAATGACTTGTTAATTTTGAGACAGACTCACTCAAAACTGGCTGGATGAATGTTTATCAAATTAACGGCTGTGTAAAGACAAGAGTATAACTTTAGTAACATTTTTTTTTTGTTTGGCAATACTCCAATTTCAAATGCTTATTTTTGAGCTCCAAAGTGGTAAAAAGTGATCAATGTTAATTGCAGTTGCTTCAAAATTCAAAAACATAAAAACATCCCTTTTCACAGAAAGCAAAACAATGGTTACCTAAGTTATACTTTTATCTTTGCATGACAGTTGATTTCAAGCTTTTTATTCAAAAACGTATGTTGTGCTCCTTTCTCAAAGTATAAATCAGACCCCTTGAATAAAATGCCCCTCGGATTTTACAAAAAAAAAAAAAAAACTTTAGAATATTTATTGTTACATGCAGAGAAACTACACATGTTGACAAAACCAAAAATGTATACATCGATGGGATTGTATACAGAAAGAACGACACAGTGGCAATTGTCGTACAATTCTCTTATATGAACCCTCAGTAAAAACAGGCACCTTAAAGGAGAAGGGAATCATGTTGACATCAATTTCACATTTCCAACAGGTCTTGCGATAACGCCCCCAAACTCTCAATTTCTCATATATTGTTGGCTTAACGTTTTTGTTGTTTGTTTTTCATCAAAATGATCGATTTTTACACACAAAGCGGAATGGCCCCTAAATATACGACATTCAGAAACTGGGTAGGTTTCCGGTAAATTAATAGTAACTGGTGTAAAAGATCAAGACACCTTTTCTGATCCTCTGGTGAATGTTTAGGGTATTTACTTTTCATGTATCAATAAAGCCAAAATATATTGCAGGTGTTGTGACTTGCTGAGGAAAAAAAATAGGATGGATTAACTTAGGAATATACAACAAGTCGTATACTTATATGCAGGTAAGTATCAAAGTCTTACTTTTTATAGAGACTTAGATTTGGGAGGGGAAACTTTTTTGAATATAATTCCCATCTTATAACGCAAAACTCAGTATAAAGTTTTAGTGATAAATGGAGACAACCGGGACATACATTTTGTACTGAGAGCAAGAACGTTGTTAGTATTTATTGCACGAGTTATATTTCATCACAGCTTAATCAACTAGAATCGCCGACTTGATCGGTCACAAGATTTCTCACCTTTGTAGCCGTTAACCTCCACTTCACACATCTCAATACGCGTCGATTTCCCTGAACGATATAGCGATACAAATGAACCTCTTATTCCTGAACAGTTATAATTCTTTGTGGCACCATCTGCAGCCTCTTGAATCTTAACACACTGGTAAAAATCTTGCTTCTTGAATTGTGTCTTGTTAAACGTTGTTCCAACTGCCAAGAATACTCCATTTTGTTCCTGACCTGCAACAAACAAATATTTTCCTGTGTTGATTTTGTCTACTTTAGACACTTTCTTACGTTTACATGCAACTCAAAACATACATGTATGCATCTATTCTAGATATATCCTTTCATAAAGGGGTCATGATATGCCTCCTTCAAGCGACCCATCCCATGATGTTCATACCTCTTAAGCCATGATACCAGTCGTGGAGAATGGTGGCCACAGACGCAAACATGTTCAGACGTCAATTTACTTAAACTCGATAAAACCCTTTTTTTTTTAGTTGAGCTTAGAGATCGTTTATGTGGGCTATTTTTCATTAAAAAGTAGAACAAGCATACTTACCACTTAAAGAATGATTACATTCAGCATAAACTCAGTGAACTTTTGTTTAAGTGCTTTTGGTTATAGAGGGATATCTTGGAATATCGGGAATGTTGAACATCTGTCGCCGTGCAGTTTCACACAAGCGACTTATGACGCAAAAAGTTAAGTCAAATACAAATATGTATTCGAAAAACATGCTACTTTGCAGACGCTGACTAGAAAAAAAGAGTTTGTCAGAATCGAATTAGTCAATTCATGAGGATTTGCAGTGTGTATGGGCGTGTTTGTGTTGTGATGGGTCTTACAGGTGTGCAAAATGTCCATATAAGGTCTATTTACCTTCCATTTTCATGACCGCAATTTTTTTAAAGGATCAAAATGGAAACGTTACATTCAGTCTCCCGATGCATCTGCAACAAAGCCGTTGCACGGGATAACCAGCCTGGAGAACTTTCTGAAGACTGAAGTCACGGACTGCATGAAAGCATCATATTTTATGGCTGCAGTATTGTTACCACGGACCAAATCATACTACGTTAAGTTGTATACCCCTATGGCATAATATTTTAAGCATATAAAATTTATGCCAAATTAATTAACCTCAAATGTGTGCTTTATATTTCTACTCCTAAGTTTCATGTGTATGTAGTTGTACAAAACAGATCACTCTGCTGACGAAGTCATGTATTATTATTCAAGACCAAATGAATTACAAAGAAATAAAGTTGAATTTATTGCAAGTTTCGGTATTTGTTCAAACCAAAGTTTTTTTATCAAAAAAAAAAAAAAAGAACGTAGGTAACAGCCTTATAATTTTTGACTTGGCAGCTAGGTGGTGATAAGAATGATATGAAGCAAAATGCCCATGTTTAGTGATGTTTGATATTTTCATCTAATTGTGAGTACAAATAAATATAATTTTGATTTTTCTAAAATCTACGAGAAATCCAGTGGTTCTAAATACGTATGGTACATTTTCACCTATTTGAATTTGCACAGAATCAACGGATCATTCATGGGTTCCAAATATATTATGATTGGACATATGGCACTTTATTCTTTTTATCAATCTAAATTTGGCATCTCCGAGATACATACATACTCGTGTCTTGATTTTTTATTTGCGCAGCAAGAAGAAGTGTAGCTCCTAACGTTGTCGCCAGGGAGCGCAATAACAAAGTTTGAGCCATATTGCCCTACTTTCATACTGAGAAAATCCACAGCGTCTTACTTAGAGAGTTTTCCTGCAAGTGCCGTGCGTACCTCGCACGCCTATTAATATTTCGTAGGAAAAGTCAGCTCGATTCGTAAACAATGGTAATAACTATATTATACAAGTAAAAAAAAGTTGGTGACATATCTGTTGCGACACTTTAGGATCAACTAAGAGTAAACGTATATATATATATACATATATATGTGTGTGTGTGTATATATATATATATATACATATATATATATATATATATGTATATATATATATATATATGTATATATATATATATATATATATATATATATATATATATATATATATATATATATATATATATATATATATATATATATATATATATATATATATATATATACATATATAAGGTGCATAAGTGAAAGCATTTTTGCATCAGTGAGCCGGGACAAAATTGAAATGATGATCCATGATCCAAAAAAAAATATCAGCCAGCAGATAGTTTATCAAAATTAGAAGTAAATCAAAGGTTATCAAAGCAGTACGAAATCTGAACATATTGAACTATGTTGCTTAGGAAAGATAACCACTTTCAGTTGCTTACTGTTGTAATTCCGCCATGTAATAGTCACTGTGGTGATGCAATACTCTCGATGTAGACCCACTACCCACCATGGGTTATCCTCTGTTTTTGTTCTGGAACAACCGCCATTTTCAATATCTGTGTCCTTGTTGTCGTCCACTGATTTGTTTGCATAAAAAGGTACATTTCTATATTGGCTATCATCAAAAGTCGTGCTCTGCCAAGCTGGTCTTTTAATGGCCAGGTTTGTTGCACCTATATATCACAAAATAAATTGAGTTTGTAATTCTGAAAAAAGTCACTTCTAAATGATCACCTTAGTTGGTTTTAACAAACAGAGGAATAGTACATTAAGGTTGGCAACACATAAGTGCAAAGGGCTAGTTTCCTCTAAACAAGCACATGATCACTGTTAAATACTTGATGCGTGCGCATCATTAGCATAACCTATGGAAGTCCCGTTCCAATAAAAATACGCGTTTCCTGAAAGAAAAAAATAATAAAATAATAGCAAATTATGTGGGAAGTAAACTGCAACTTACCTTCATATACCGCAAACAAAAATTCTTTAGACTTTTATTCAAAAATCAATTTTGCGTGGCGTTTTTATTGCTCCGTAAGCATGTTGATAGTTAAGGTACCTGAGAAAGAGTCATGTTAAATTGTGGGGTTCTTTGTATACTATATGAAACATTTAATTGCTTAAAATTGAAACACTATGTTTCATTTAGGTCTACATACAAGGGAAGTGCATAGGATTTAATCTCAACTGCGTACTGCTGCACAAAAACACGAATCTTCACAAATGGTTGAATATTTTACAAATTAAGGCAACGGAACATCTAATAAAATTATTCCATCAACGTAATTAGGTCTTAGTGAATTTACTTACTTTTTCCGTATATTACATTGATCCACCATGCCAGGGATGAGATAAGGTATGCATATTTCATTTTTTTGTTCATTCAAAACCGACGAAGTAAATACTTTGTCCTGCGAAAATATTTGATCCACAAGGTACAGGCAGTGAAGAAAGCATTGATGGTCATGTGAAAGAAGGTTATTCTTGATCGCGGATTATATCTCCCCCCAATACTGAAACACCAAGAATAGGCAAAAATGACGGACACAGTTTTTCCAGAAAAAAAAAAGAAAGAAAAGACCAAAAAACAAACAAACAAACAAACAAAAATCAAAAACAAAACAAAAAGAGAAAGACAAAAAAACAGGCATGTTGGCTACGGAAATTATAATGTATTATATTATGCCAAGAAGTGCATATGGTTTACTCAGCTTGCTCAGTATACCTCACTGTCCAATTATGGAGCAGTAGATAAATGTCACGTGAGGAAAAAAGTGAAACCAAAAGTAAGATTGCAGTGTAAGGGTTTCTTCTTTACTTGCATCGTTAGTGGTGATAGAAACATCCACATCATTGGATGCCATAGCGACAAACATCATATTAAATACTTACAATCATTAGAGATTGGGACAACTAAGTTGACGCATCCGGGTGTCGGATCAGCTGGCTTTGGATGTCAAGTTCCATTAGAAGGCAGGACGTTTTTAAGCCAATTATCACTGTCGCCTCAATTGGCCTCAAAGAAGCAGTGTGGGAAAGTCATGTTGTGATTCAAGAAGTACAGAGAAATAACCCTGCATGTGCAGGGTCCTTACACGGAAACAAGAATTGCATACATGAAAGATTTTTTGCATTAGCATCTCTGTTCACCACTATTGGATGACGGGTAAATAAATACTCTGTGCCACTAGTAATTACACATATCAGCATACAAAGGATATGCTTATTGTTATTTACAAATCAAACAAGCTTAAGGTACCAGAGCCAAATACATTAGATTAAACATTTTCCGCTGATTAATAACTTGTGCATGAGCTCCCGTTATTTGTTGCAATAAACATGTTGATAACAATATGTACCTGCTATTGCCTACAACGTACCACAAATATGTTGAAAGAGCATTTGTTTTCTAAGCCAACTTTTATTTTTTACTATCGATTATACCAGAATATAAAATGTGAGTGGCGGTAAATCTTTAATTAGGCCTGGTGCAAAATAACACATTTTCAAAAACTTCTGATGAAGAGGCCATACCCTAGAGATTCAGCAAGATGCAACTTCAACAGGCATAATTAAAATGGAAACATTTTCGTGAATAGAAGCGTAGAAGAATTTAATTTTCGTATTTTATAGACTGCAGGCCACTCACGTGATTATGCGTCGTGAGTCAAACTATGCGCGAACTCCAACTTGAATTATAAATTTAGAGCAGTTGAAGTTAAAGGCATTTTTGGTCAGTTATCGACATAACTTAGAATGCTAACCTACAACAAGTTTAAGTATTTCCATCGCCGGGATAGTTTTGGAAATAAAATTACATAATGGGACTTTCATCTGGAATACTACGTTTCATAATCTGCCAATTACTCTTGGAGAGAACAAAGAAGTGAAGTCGTATAATGTTGGTCATGTGCGCAAGGGTTCCCAGGAAAATGAATTACACAATGCAGAATAACAACAAATGTTTGCACCATACTCTATTTTAGGGTCTTTTAGTGTGTTTTTGTACTATTACTTCCGCAAAACCGAGGGCGCTTGCACATAGTTGTCACTGACATCCATGGAAGCGAAGATCTTCTCCTCCTCCTACTCTTTATCGACATCATCACCATCATTCTTTCGAATCATAACCAGCCTAAATTCTCCGTAGTTTCCGTGGCAGCAGATTGACTCACGTTTTATCAGTTTTGTTTTGTTTGTAAGCTTGCTTGCTTTCCGTGCGTTATTTTTAATTTGCAAACGGAGAGTGACTACAGCGTCGATTGATGAGAGGCACAGTATAAATTAATAAATCTGTCCTGTCGTTTGGTGTATAATGTATTTTGTCTCTTTAACATCGATTTGTCTCTCCAGTTTGCTGTATGACTATTTTAAGACTCGACTATTTATTCTTGCAATACACATGTAATTTGCATTGAATCCACAAGCTGCATTTAAATCTGAAGAAAAGAAAAAACACATTACGTTGTGTATGTCTTAAGGCATCCATATTGTTTCATCCAAGACATTTAATCATGAATGCCGTCCCGGCTGTCCATTGTATTAAATTGGTGAGGGACATGTGTTGTACCAAACACTCACTTCTGTTTTGGATTTCAAATTACCCACATTGTCCCCACCCCCTCCAAAACAAAACCGACTTTCCGAGTTATATTTTGCCGAAATACCAAGGACCATAAAGCCAATATTTGCTTCCCTTTGAATATCCTTGCAGTGAACAGAATATCCATAAAATTTCTTTGCTGCTTTAAGTCACTTTTTTCTGTGAATGATATTATGGTTAAATCAATAATTATGCAATCACTAATATACCATCATATTATACTTGGGTGGGGCCTCGTCAGTAGATGTAGCAGTTACCTAACTTGGGTTGTAGAAGTCTAAATATGTCATTTATGGTTGCCGTTTTGGTCTCTGAGGGCACATCAATTCATTTTATATGGGGTTAATATTGAGCCTGTAGTGTGTTACGTAGTTTGGGGGCGCTGCCTGTGTGATTGTCAGTTTGACATTCGTCAAAATTTGCTATTCATGGTATTTACTCTTTCAGTGCTAAATTTAACAATATTTTTACTGTGTTAACACAGGGGAAAGTTGTTTACCTGGTCAGTTATGTTCTATGTAACTACAGGCATGCTGGTACTTGAATGAAAGATCTTTTTATAAAGAACACAAATCTAGCACCCATATGGTAATTCAGAGCAGTTCCGTACGCGAAGTTTGACTTCAATTGAAGTTGGCGCTGTAAGAACTAGAACAGTCCTGATGTTCAGGCCCTATATTTACGGTAGTAGCATTGCAAGTGCATCAAACGACTTTTTATCAGTGTAGGGTCCTGTTGGTGTCATTCCGGTTGACGCATACTGTAAAGTAGGGGACTGTGACACTCCTAAGCTCAACTGACCCAGCACAAATAACTTAATACAGAATAAAATGTCAACTGAAAGGCCTGACTAATAAGCAATAAAAGACGTACATGTATGTACTGTAGTTTACCTATATTTATCAGGGAGGTGTATGACACCTCCTTGATATTTATAACGCTATCATCAACTTGTTGTCATTGATTAGTACAAATGTATATAAAAGAGTAACACTACTTAGTGAAAAGACATGGTGGAGAGAAAAATGGTGGACAGACGACCAACGATCACTCATCCTACAGGCCAATGTATAAATAAGTATGTAGGCCGTATACAACACTTGTATCTTGATAATATTGATTCCGAGCACGGTGTTTCCCCATGGATGGCGTGCCTTGATTTGCTTTAAGAACTTACGAATGGGACGTATTGAGGTGCTTTGACTACTCGAACCATAGCTGGTTTGATAAAATTGAGTAATGCCCCATAAATTAACATGGAGCATTTAGCAAATTTGCTTGCTTCTGTATTTCATGAACTGCTAATTATCATATTTTCTGTTGCCTTTTGACACTTTTCAGAACAATTTCTTGTTTCCAAATTGGGCGTACACAAGCCGTCCGGTTCTGTGAAACACTCACACGCAGAATATATATATATATATATATATATATATATATACGTACATGCATATATAGTACATCTGCCTTTGTGATAGATTAAATAAATTCGTTTCGCCCTTATCTGTAAGTAATCAGTTTAATTCAAAAAACTAATTGACGTTATTCTGAATGAAAAAATAATTACCTTACAAATAGTTGCGTTTAATATTTTTTTTCGTTGTTATTCATGAGGACAATGTTCCCCAAATGCAAAATTTGATAGTTCATTTTTCGTATTTTGCTATGTTCTGTGAATCAATTGTCCCTGATTTAGCTTTTCTCTTAATTACTCAAGGATTCCTGTACTACGCACATCGGCTTGTAATTTGTACCATTGGAAAACAAGAGACGGGAAAATAAAGCACTAAATAGAATGGTGTTGGATAGTATAACACCAGGGACTTGCTATGATTGAACTGAAACATCAAGTATTTCAAAATATTGATCATTTTCGTTACTTTGAAGGTCAAGTCCTGAATGTGGCTGCCCCATGACAGATCAAAACGCACTGTTAGACATAAATGTTTGTCTGTCATTATGCTTTTCATGAAGACGAGATCAGGGTACTGCAGAGGCAACCTACTGTATTCGGGTGCTATGGGCTATTCTTGAGCTTATCCACCCATAGCGGAAGTACAATCTGGCATTCTATAATCATTAACAAACACTTTAGGTTGGTAACTGTCACGATAACCTGGTATCAGTGTCTGTGATGTTGAGGAGACACCAGATTTCATTTACCAATAATGTCACAAGATGGCGGTCCAATACTCTGCATGTATGTGCTACATCGTTAGCATGGTTGCACTTGCTCATGTTGCTAGGAAATGCTGAAAGTGACACCTTCTGCATCAACAACCTGAATCGACGCTTAATCCGCATGAGGTAAAGATGGAGCGTGGTGGAGGGACTACTTGGTCTTAAATCATGTAGGCAGATACTCTGGTTGCCTGTGCACACGTTTTGCAAAACAAACAAAGCAAAACAAAAACAAAAACAACAAAAAAAAAACGAACAAAAAAAAAAAACCCAAACAAGCAAACAAACAAACAAACAAACAACAAACAAAACAAAACCAAAACCAAAAAATAAAAAAAACGAAAGACAAATCTAGGTTCGTACAAAATGATTCATTTTCTAATCTAATGCTGAAACTGACACCTTGTGCATCATCAGCCGGAATCGACGCTTAACCCACATAAGGTAAAGATGGAGCGCAGTGAAGGGACAACTTGGTCTTAAATTATGTAGGCAGGTACTCTGGTTGTCTATGTACACGTTTTGCAGTGAAGAAATTAAAAAAAAAACAAACAAAAAAAAAACAAAAAAACAAAAAAAAAAAAACAAAAACAAAAACAAAAAACAAAAACAAAAAAAAAACAAACAAAAAAAAACAAAAATCTAGGTTCGTACAAAATGATACATTTTTCAATCGTATGGTAGAAAATTCGGTAGACTTTGCAATTTCATTTACAGACCACTGTACTTACTTTTTTTCTTAAGGAATTGCTATTACTTTTGAGAGGTACTTGCGTGAAATGGGGTATAAACTCTTCTCGGGGTGCAGTATGCGGGGTCATTCCCTTGGTGCCCATTTCCTGTGACTATATACCCTACCCGGGATCAGTTCTTTTTGAAAGACTACACTCAATGCCATTATATCCGTTCGAAATCATGTGTGCATGCAAATGTAAATTCATATCCACCATTCTGTGCCCATTCGACCATTATATATTTCACTATTGAATATTTGTATAACTGAGTCACTTTCTTTTGTTGTTGAAAATAGTGAAAACCAGTAATTTGTACGCACTGTCTTTGCTCCGACTGGTCCCTGTTTACACTTCAGACATTAGCGCATCCCAGTTGAGACATGTCAACAAAAAATTATTACCCTTGTCATCACAATTTCACAGTTCCAAAACTGTTTGTATTTGAAAATTGTGTTAAGATCAACATGAACTGTTCACACATTTTGCACAGTTAACTCTAGAGATATCGAAGCATCATGCTGTTGTGCGATTTTGTTTTCTTTCTTCCTTTGTTTGTATAAGCCAACCATGGTAGACTTTTGAAATGTGAGAGTGTTTTCACCTCGCTTTTAAAATATTGTTCTAATACATATAAAAAAACCACACCGTTTGTTTGCTTGATAATATTAAAAACAAATTCTATAGCCAGTTATGATTCAGTGGTTTGACTATTTGGCACCAAAATTGTAAAAACTGGTGTACTCCTTTTGTACAGCCATATTTAGCATTAATATTCCAAAGTTACACATGTTGGATATTTATTTTACATATACATGTAGGTTTTACATGCTCGAGATTTGCAGTGCGACACGGTTAATTACGGCTCCGAAACCCATCCTGATCCCCGTGTGTATGCTCTCCAGCACCTCTTGGAGCCGTTTATTAACTAAAATACGTGACTATTAATTTAAACCCCGTTAAGCTTTGTCAATATCGACACAGATAAAACCGTGTATTTACAAATGGCATAAAGAATCAATGTATACACTTCCACCGTTTTCCTCATACGTCACTTCACGGCACAAATGCTTTAAATGGGTCAGTGATTCCAAAAGTTTGAAGTCCACAAATTTCACTTACACAGGAATTAGCACGACAAGCCGAAAAACCTCAGACAATGCCTTATTGATACAACGACTGAGAGAATGGAGGGGGAAGAGGTTTAGATATTTATAGACTTTTCTGGATATAGCGATATTCCTGCCCAGCAATTCTTCCACTTACAACAAATTCAGTATTTTCACACTTCGATGCGTGACTCCGTTACCTCTCGGTACTGCACCAGGGCAATCTTCCCCTGTCTGTATTCTTGTATCATCCTTTCTATGAAGTTTGTGATTGTAAATATATTAAGACAAAGTATGTTCACTTACTTTAACGTGATATCTGACACTCTTGCTGAAGAAAATATTCCAAATATGTTGCCATCACCTCAGGCAGGTTCTCACCCTGATCTTAGTGTGTATGCTACTTCCTGGTTAAAGAATAAACTATCTCGATTATGACGCTGCAAACTAGGACACATTTTTGTGAGTTCATGCATGTCCAAGTAAATAGTCCCGTCGTGCATGACAGGCAGCTCAATCTTTACTACATATGCAGGCAGGAGTATGCCCATTTAATGATATTTTTAAATCTTGCAGGCGGTAAGAACATTCGGTGGAAACCATTGGTTTTGATTCAACAGCACAGCCGTGTCAACTGCACATAGATTTGACACAACAGAGGCGTATTAATGAAGGTTTTTTTATTTTTTTTAATGAAATATGGCTATAAAGTGGAAGCAAGGCTGAGACTAGCCAAAGCAACATATATCCAAAAAAACAATAACATGATGGTTATTAAGGCAGCACCTCAAGGCTACGATTTCATGGAGGGACATACTTCCTGACTCTTACTCTATCTGGCCACAAAGTGTCGCTAAACAAATCCCTTAACTAAGAGAGAGGAACAGTTAGTTTGAACGACTGGAATCTGGCATGTGGTTTTATATACAGCATCTGTTCCGACCCCCGTCTTGTTTTTATTTACATGTATTTATTTTTTGTACCGTGTCCAATACATCTAATTTGGTACAGGATTTGTTTAATATAAAACGAGTAAATCATGCTGTCAAACTTTGTCTATCAATGGTAAACGGGTGTATTGGCATACTGTAAGTTTTCACTTCAAACTGTCCATTTGCAAAATATAAAGGTAAATTCATCAATATAGTTAAATCTTCTTCATTATCATAAATTCGGTTGCTCGTCGATGCATCATTCATTATGTTTTTACATAAGAATGGCTGGGGCGTGCATACACACACACACACACACATGTATATATATATATATATATATATATATATATATATGTATATATATAAAGAGAGAGAGAGAGAGAGAGAGGGAGATAGAGAGAAAGACATAAAGACAGACAGACTGACAGAGAGGACACATAGATAAAATCCCTGTCATATACGTCAATTTTTTTTTTTTTAATCAAGCATGGCTTGAATGCCAGCGGCTTTGACGCGCCAAAAGAAAACAGACCAGCAAAAAGAAGGAAAAAAAAGAAAGATATAAGGAAAGAAAGAGAGAGAATGAAAAGAAAGAAAGAAAGAAAGAAAGAAAGAAAGAAAGAAAGAAAGAAAGAAAGAAAGAAAGAAAGAAAGAAAGAAAGAAAGAAAGGAAAGAAGCAAGCAAGGAAGGAAGGAAGGACGAACGAAAAGGCATGCGAAAGAGTCGAACCAATGAAACTAAAATGATGAAGGTTGTTGGTATTCATAGGTTTAGCCATTCGGCCATTCCAACCCAGTTAACGTAAGTGTCGTTTTAAATGTAATATTTACTTCCTTTTTTATTGTCCATATATTTTAGTCCATTTTTTGGAAATAATTCCCACACATTTTTATGTTATGACTTCTGAATACACAAGCTGATGATTCATTAATCACTTTTGTAAGGCTGCAGGCTGTTGTGGATATGTTCCCGGCAGATTTCAGCAGTCCGAACAGCATAGAGTCCCAGTTAATGGGTGCAGTGCGGAACTGACTCTTGAATCGGAAAACTTAAGTTCCATTCAAAGTAGCAATTGATAAATTTAATTTGCAAGAATATGCTTTCATAATCTGGGACATGGGATCGTTAAGCAGGCACAAGGGACGAAAATATTTTTTCTCGAAAGCGTAATAAAGTACAAGGCAGTTCGGATGGTCCAAAAAACAATGCGTGTTAGCCTTGAGTTAACGGGCTAGTGTGCTTTGCGTCTTTCGATTACAATTTCCTTTCTGGCGCTCTTGCCATGTCACAAACACATGTAAACACACACACACACACACACACACACACATATATATATATATATATATATATATATATATATATATATATGTCTATTTATAATACACACACATATATGTATGTATGTATATATATATATATATATATATATATATATATATATATATATATATATATATATATATATATACGAATGACATAAATGTGTTTATATGTGTATAAATGACCAGTAGCCTCAAGTGCACTCCCAGGCCTTAAGCGTATTTAACTCACCGTGACCAGACTGATCTCTACCAGGTTCGCCATGACGGTCATTCACAGTGTTACCAGCGGAGAATGAAGTTCGGTTCTTTTCCTGATCAGTCTCATGTATATTAAGAAAAAAAAATGGTGGTTGTTGTTTGCCACTGGTGTCACTAATTCAATGTAGCACCTGCCTTCAAAAACACGAGAGACCGGGAGGATAATACTGCATATTTATGACCGAGGAAATGAGCTTTCTCAATGCCAGCCTGCCCGTGAATCTACGTGAACCCCTTTTTGAAGATGTTGACCCAAAAGACATCCCAGATAGGGATTCCACAGAATACCTGGACTTAGTGGAGAAACGTACCCAAGTGCAACAGGCAAAACTGGATTCTATCCAACTTGTCAAGGATGTAGAAATTGCAGAGCAGAAATTCTAAACACTGAATTGGAACATTGCCACTGCCACTTCAGATAAGTGCACTAAGACATCTGTGGATAGTAATTTGGCGCCATTGTCCGGGAAGGGTCATGTGACGTGGACTCTGGACGTTTATTCCCAGCTGTGGTTGGTATCACTGGTGAATAGAACGAAGCAACAAAAGCCACGGTCAGCAAGTTGAAGCCTCGGTCACATGTTTCTGGAGTAAAATATCCCGAAAAAAATGTCGTATCGTGAATTACTTTTTGGCATGTTAGGGGTCCTGTAACAGAAAAACCACATTGGTTTGGACATTTCCCGATATGTGTCGCATATGAGATTTGTGACGCAAAAAGCTTCCTTAAACATCCATATCACTGAAACTTTATTCAATTATGATGCGGAAATTACGAGTACAGTTCTCTCAGGCAAGTTAAAAGACTGGGTTGGTGCTGATCCCGAGGCTGTGGCTTTACACGTGCGCGTGGATGCCACGCACGCAGTACATGTACAGTCCGCCATGTCCTCTCGCTATGGCTATAATCGTACACAGGTGCCGTGTTCAGGTGATAAGGGCAGTGATATTGCATCGTGGCCACGGGATACTTGCTGGTTGTTTGGCCGTAGACATTGCTATTTCAAAACCTTCAAACGATTGCATGTTTATGGCAGATGGCGATCGGCAGAGCACGTAATTTTGTCTTGTGGAAACTCGGATGATCAGCTATCCGATTCTTCTTCTGACACCAAGGTAACTTCAAAAAGGTCGGAACCAGCATAATAGCAGTTGATTTAGATGATGCAAGTGGTGCTATGCCAAATGCATCTATTCATACATCATGTGTGATTACGGACAAAAATTCCAACGATCTGTTACAAAAATACTTTCAATCGGATAACTATTATCTTGTTCAGGGTATTCCAGCACAACTTAAACCGGCTGCATGGGCTCAAGCTTTGTTTTACAATCACGATGGGGATTCAGATGCTCATTTTATCTTGGATGGCGTTTGTAACGGCCGTCGTGTCGATGCGCTGTAAAAAACCCAGTTTACGATTGTAAAAACAATCGTTATTGTTCAAAATTATTGTTTTCAGGACGACACAGCTTGCAAACTGTCAACATTGTTATCCAATGAAACAAGGGACGGAAAATCAGTATTGCTACAAATAACCCGAGATGGACTCACGCCATGGGGGTCATTTGTAATCCAAATGAAAGTATACGGATTATCACTGACTGCAAGCGCCCTTTGTTGAAATCATCTAATAATTTTACAGACAATGTGTTTTCACATTTTCGCTACAAAACTATGCATGGCGTTGTATCTTCTGTAAGGCCGAATATGTATATATATATATATATATATGTGTGTGTGTGTGTGTGTGTGTGTGTGTGTGTGTGTGTGTGTGTGTGTGTGTGTGCACTGTTGACATTCACTGAGCTTATTGTTCGGTTAAAATTCACCCGGATGATCGTCCACATTTTGTTCTGTCGTGGTCTTTCTATGACAACATTACGTATATGCAAATAGCTTTTTGTGTGTTTCGAAGCCAAAAGTGCGCCTTTCATATTGGCCGCATAACACATGCGACAACACGCAAAATGAGATCAAGAGGTTTTATTTGGTTTAATTATGTTGACGCATTCATAACAATAGCAGATTCAAATGCTAAATGTTTAGAGGCTCAACATCAAATAATTACTTTGTTAAGGTCGCTTGTTTTTTTCATTGCATTGACCAAAGTGACCAGTGCAAACAGAGTGTGTAGGTACCTTGCTCGTCGTTAATGCAACTAAGTTTACCAGATGATAAAGTTGACAAATTCCGGCGAGCAATTGGGTTTTGGGAAAGCAAACGATGTATAACAAAAAGACAAATTCAAAAGTAATGCGGAACATTGAGTCACTGTTGCAATATATATATATATATATATATATATATATATATATATATATATATATATATATATATATATATATATATATATATATATTCCCCTGAAAGCTTATGTTTTTTAGTATTTAATAATTTTTTTAGTTTATATTTACTCTTAAGCAACTTGTAATAAAGCAAAAGGCCCAACGCAAGAATTTACGGGCACTGAAAAAATAGCAGTTATGATATGTTCTGGGCGTATTTCTTTCTGGCCTGAACAAAGCACATATAGCAAAGAGCAAACTATTATCCTCGGTTTTTAGTTGGGTACACGTAGTTTTGTCAGATAGACAGGCTTTCATTCCAAAGAGTGACTAAGACTGTTACGGTCATAACGTTTTTGAAGACACTGGGCACATAGCTTAAGAAATATCGCGTAAGTAAAAAATAAAAAAAAAAATAAAGATACGGTTCTGTACACCTACACAGTAAATCAAGCAAAAGATCTCACAATTTCCTTCAATAGTAATTTAGCTTTTTTTATGCACCCTGAAACTGTATCTAGGTAAATTGCTAAGAATATACACATGTATGTTAGAACCTGACTTGTGTTGAAAATCGTTTTTACCCGTATCTCTTATTTAGGCAGAAACCGGCTCCTGCCCCCACGCTCTCGACTACTTGGATACTTTAGGGCCCTAACGCACTGACCAGCCGGCCGGGCGATTTTGGGCTCCTACGAGCGTCGTGCGAGTGTTCCAAGTCTTCCGTACAGGTGTTTGTTCAATGTGTCTCACCGCCGACCCGACTTCAGAAAATCGCGCCAGTTTTGAAACTCGTACCAACGTCGTGTGGATATTTTTGATATTGTCGTGCGAGTCCAAGCCGATTGGTGTTTCAGCCTGTTGTAAAGAAACTAGTATACAGGGGGTGCTCTTGTCTGTCACGTGACCAGGTGTCTTGCTCATAAAAGACGAGATCGTGAGATCTAGATCTGACAAGATGCCTTGTGGCCGTGGTAAAGGAAGAACTCGTTGTGTTCGACCATCAACTGAACCAAAATTAACGGAAGATGTCAATAACGTCGCCGGGTCCTGAGATAATGGTTACACCAGAAAGGCAGACATAAATTGGCAAAGCGACACCAAAGTCTTTGCATGAATTCCAGCGTGACGGAAACACCAAAATGCGACATATTTTCTTCTTTGACCAAAATATTCTCGCCAAAATGTACAATATGTCTTCTATGATTCTAATGTATTGGAAGCATTTTTCTGCTCTTGTAGACTTTATCATTCCACTTGGATGTGCACGTGTTTTTAGAATCATATTTAGCACTATTGCCTGCGTGACGGAATCACAAAACCTAGCCTTCAAAATTTTCACTTACAACACAATGCAAAAGTTTCCCCCGCGGTGTGCTGTTTTGCAGAAAAATATCTATGTATTACAATAGCAATTATTTTTATATTCACATATCACCATTGTGATGAAAGCCAAAATACTTTATTGTGATCTTGACTAAAATATAAAACATATCACGTGACGGAATCACAATTTAGCCATGACGGAATTACAATATTGACAAATCCACTAGCACAAGCCCCCCCCCTCTAAAAATAGTTCATTCAAACGTTTTCGTGGACTCAAGCTTTGATAAACAGGATTTAGAAACACTTAGTCTATCGAAACCATAGGTGAGGATAAGTGAACATATTGTTTTCCATAACCACCTTGTTGCCCCCCCCTCCCCGAATTCATGTTTGAAGAGTACAACAGTGTTGTCACCTGTGTAGACCCCTGACTTTCAAACTTACAAAATTATGAGACTGGGGGCACATTCCTTTCTCACATTGGTAAAGACACACCAAGGACAGGAAATCGTTGGTCTTTTAACAAAGGGAAGCAGCTCGTAGCCTTGTAGGGAAGAAGAAATCCATCTATACGATTCGACACACAAGGATTACCGCAATGCGGGCCTAGGACTGGGCACATTCAAGCGATTATCTATTGTATTAGGAATAGATGGGGAGAACGATTTTTTTGCGTCTGTTTAAGTGTTATGAAGCATATTCACCACTTAATTGTCAAATAGACTGCAGGCCTAAGCATTAGGCTAAAATAATTAGCATAGGGCAAGATTTGTCAAGAGGCAGTATGGGCCTCCTACCCAAAATTAACACTTCACAAAGTTAGGCCTACATGTAATTAAGGAAAACTGTTACCAAATAATGTGACGGGTATCAGAACAATGCTGAAAATCTATATATGCTGCATGTAGATCATGTGATCGAGGTCGGTGGTCACGTGAACAAACTCAGCGGCAAGGCAATTGAAAATACGGTAGGTCAAATTGAATCCAGTCCATTTATTTTTTTTATAAGATAACACGCACCCACTTACCCAAGGGATCGTGGCTAATCTCACCTCATCTCAGTGTGTCTGGCTTATAAGAATTGCATTGTGTAGATATTCACGTGCGACGCAAATACTTGCACGAGTGTGGAAACCCTTGCGGCAAAATCAAAAATTTTTTATCGAATCGTGCGTGTTTGAAAATCGGCGCGGATTTGCCACTCGGCGCCGCGCTGGAACACATTGACCGTTAAAAGTCGCACGACGTTCGTTTAACGTTCGTGCGAATCCTGAATCGGCCGGTTGAATGTCAGTGTGTTCAATCTCGCTAATCTGTTTCGTCGCCGCCACAAGCCCGTGGGTGTTTAACTCGTACAAGTCGACGAAAGCCGGCCGACAATTACTCGGCCAGCCGGCGCAAATTCCAATGTGTTAGGGCCCTCAGGTAACGAAGACATGGTAATAAGTATCAAAATTTATTTTTAAAAAATGTTTATTGGTGTACTTCGGAGAGGTGTTCCCTAACCTGTACAACATGTGTTTGTTTTTATCAGAAAATGATGAGGCATACAAATGAAGCCGACTGGATTTCAAGATCATTACATTTATGGCACGTAGTACGCAAATTTACCCAGGTATGCAGGAAGAGATCACTGGACGCACACAATAGGGTTTCATTTTCTTTACGCAAAGTGTATCAGTGTATTTTTTCGCAATCCTCGTGGGTATTCACAATAAATTGTAATTTGAAATTATTTGAATAAAACAGAATATGTATTGGATGTAAAAATATTGTCCGTTTTTCCGAAAAAAGTAGTGCTTTCATGTTTGAAAACGTGCTACGCTCTACCCGTTTGACAGGTCCCATAATATGATCAGACCAAAAAAACAACACTTCTTAATCATAATTCGCTCTCATATCAAGTAATTAAAGAATGTTTATCTCTATAATTTATTGGGAGTTTCGGCGGAAATCATACATTTCACCAGAATTAGAAATAAAGACAGCACTGGTGACATTTAGCAAGGTAACCTTTCTCTCCCCATCTTATGGGAAAGCAAAAAGTGGTATGTTTAGGACAGATGTTTAATGTATAAAAATGATATGACATCAATTTGTTAGGTATCAAGAAGGACTCAGGCACTTGTCGACGATGTTGAAATGCAGTTCAACATCTTATATTAAAGGCATAGGGTGACTCCACGCATTTTACGACTCTTCTCCAGTCACTGGGCAATAGCTCTCGTGGTCAGTTATCTTGGCATCTTTCAGTAAACGAGAGAGAGAGAGAGAGAGAGAGAGAGAGAGAGAGAGAGAGAGAGAGAGAGAGAGAGAGAGAGAGAGAGGGCATGCTTATTTGCTTTCATCATCACATCTAAAGTAAGTGAATGAATTTAAAAGAAAACAGTGTGACAGCATGTAGAATCTACAAATACAAGTGAGTACATTTTACTCATTCCGTTCCATGTACTTACATACCATGTAGAGAAATAAAAAGAGGATTGAAATTATAGCTTTCGTTGCTGAAGCTTCTCTGGACCAGTGCTGCAGGGGATATTGATAGCGAACATAGAACAGTATGTACATATTTACACATATTTATATGTCCATAAATGTATGGAAATATGAACATATGACAGCAAGTTTACAAACTGAGTGGTTTAGGTCTTGATTTTGGACAAGATGAGTCTTTAAACACGTGTCCTTGATTTTAATTTTATAAATTTTACAGAATACTCTCGGACACATGTCTTCAAAGACCCCTCTTTCCCCAAATCGATACCTACACGACAAATTTTGTAAAGCTGCTGTCAAGTTTTTCATGTTTAGATGTAGATGCCCCTGCTGAATATCCAAATGTGTGTGTGTGTGTGTGTGTGTCTGTGTGTGTTTATTAGTATCAATACAATAAACATTATTGGAAAGTGCTTTTAATTTTTCTTATTGACGAGACGACTATCGATTATAAGTTATAATGCAATTAAAATTATAGCTCCCAGATCTTCTTTGTTTTAATTGTACTTAATAATAAAATATATGAATTTTGTGCTTGCAAGACATTTACCGAGTTGCTATACAAGGCCCTACACACACTTCACACGCCTCATAATGGTGAAGATACAAATAGCCGACAGACAGTGAGCCGCTTCAAGTTCAACACATTTTTTTTCCAATGTCACTCAGTGTTTAACAAAAGTTTACAATGGTGAAATCTGTATTGTGTAAATTTCATTCTCATATCTCAAAATTTCCACCTCCACTTCAACATCTCGGAAGTATGGTATGCTTGACATTCTACAAAGGAATTCACATGAATTGCATCAGCAATGACAGACGAAAGAACAATTAGAACAGTTAAAACATTCAAAAGCTTCAAGGTATTAAAATAAGTGTTTGAGGACGATAAGAAATCGCTGCAGCATAGTTGTTTTGTTCTATCTATATTTTTTCACAGATATGAAGTTTTCGGTAGGGTAAAATAGGTGTCATTTCGTTCTATCCTCCAATTCAGTATTAATTTACATCGCAAAATAAAAAGGCTTTATCTGTCAAAAATACATTACCCAACGTGTTTAAAGCGTGATGCAGTCAGAAATTAAATGAGGCAAGTGTATGTAAATTCAGTTATGTAGGAGCACATATTCATATTTAACCAAAGGGGGCAGGTTTTAATAATATAATGGATATACACTAATGTAATTGCAAGGAGTTTTCTGAGTTTGGAGACAGGACAAATTTGTTCTGAATTTGTCTGTGCCAAACGTCGTCTTGGTTATGCTTTTTCATGGACAGGACAGATCCAACAAAATAAGGTTATCCCCTTTGATTAAACTTTCATTATAACAGTAGCTGCTCTGACTGCAGTGTAGTGTAAAATTTAATGTACCTCATGGCGTTCAAACGTCACAGGCACACACTTACCTTCATTATTAAAATTATCGAACGTTTGTTACTCACAATGTGTAGCCATTGCTTTATGAAACGTCATATCCTCCAATTATCACCCATTTTCAGACATAACTCAATCAATTTGATGAAGTATAAAATGCATATTATTGCATATACTTTATACACTCTAATCATTGTATTTGAATAGCATACTTTATATAAGGTTATATATTACATATTTTACAGAGCCTGTGGGGACTTTTAATCTCCTTTTTGGCTTTAAAAGGTCTGAGGTAGCAGAGGTAGCGGAAAGTAATGCTAGAAATTAATGCCACACTGGCAACCTTCAAGAAAGAAGTTGGCTCCTAACAACCATATCAGTTGTAATCAGTCATGAAAATGCAATTTTACTAATTACAATTGCAGCTTTTTCCATTTCAACCTTTGTAACAAATACCTGAATATTTTTTGTAATTTCGGTATGGATGAGTATATTTACCTATCGACCACAATTGCGTAGACCCCTGCGTCTGGGCCAGAACGCCCAACACAATTGAGTTAGGACTCAGTTGTTCTGAAACGGCAGTCCTGGTGGTACCACCAGATTCCAGTGTGTGTGTGTGTGGGGGGGGGGTGACTTCCAATGCGCATTTGCTCCTCCGTATTAGTTACATAATGTTACCGCTTGACCACATTTTCCAATGTGCAAATGTATTGGTCGGAAACAGTAACAAAACACGCATAGTGACACAACACCGGCCAGGATGGACAACCTAGTGAGACTTTCATTTCGAGTAAGGACGTGACGTCTGTTGCAGAAACTCTCAGAGATTCAAGGACTTGAGGCCGCTAACAGCAGTATCCTGGTCCAAGCTTGGAAACACTCTTTTTCAGCCAGCATGAGACTGCCAATGGACCTCTGGGGATGCCTGCCAACCTTAGAGCAGTCTGCAGGAAGAAAGCTGCTGTCTATTTTCACTCTTTGGGTCCTGGAGGTATCAGAAAAGAAGTCAACTGTGAAAAACATGGTGGGTGCTAAGTGGGCAGTCATATGGTTCTGTTAGGCAATGTCAAGTTGAACGGATCAACCAGCTCGTGGCCTCATGGCCTGATACAAGTCTGAGACAAGATCTAAGCCTAATATAGTAGGTTGGCCTAAAAACTACATCCCAGTCTAAACCTGGAGGGTGCAAAAAACTGGAACACAGTGGCTGCCCTGAGGGGACAAGTGAAGTCTAACGGACAAGAAACAAGAACCTATGCGAAGGTGCTTCCTACGCCTGCAATGATGTAAATGTCCTCTTCCAGCACTATCATGTAAAACAGATAATGCTTTAAAGATCTAAAGAAAGCTCCCATACAGCTGAAGAAAGTCACAAAGGACAGTATTGAAACAGTGAAAGTGAGAGTAAAAGCATTTTGAAGATGAAAACAAACAACTGCGGAAAGAGCTTGATGAGGTGAAAATACATGCCATAGAGAGTATGCAGTATTAAAGAAAGTGCAGTACCCGTATCTTAGGCCTATATCAAGAACCAGCTGAAATTGTCTGCAGAACGTGGCAGATCTCATAAAAAGCAGGTTAAATGTATCCCTGTAGCCCAAAGATATTGAGGTGGCACACAGGTTACATAGTGGGAGCAATAACACCGATCCAAAATCAGATATCGTGAGATTTTGATACAGAGATGTGAAGATGTCAGTGATGAGGGCCAGAAGAACACTTAAGGGGAGTGGCATAATAGTAGCAGATGACCTACACTAGCACATGTGTGTGGTGTACAATCGTGTCCGAAAACACCCCAGAGTGAAAGACTCTTGGACCTGGGAGTCCGAAATGTTTTTCAAGGACCCAAATTATTGAGTGAACAGGGTCAGATATGGACAAAGCGTTGATTCCCTCTTCCATCATTTCAGATATGCTGACACTTAACAAAACAGAGATGAAAAGGAAAAAAGACCAAAGAAAAAAAGAGGAAAACAAACAAAAAGATTTTTTTTATGTTGTGTGTTTTTTCTATATTAACTCTTTCCTGTTCCTAGAGTTACGTGGTAAGTTTTTTGTCCATAGCAATTAAACAATGGGTTTCGCATTTTTACGATTCTAATAATTTTTGGTGATTAACTGATTTCGTTGAGTTACACCTATCTACCGTCTTGTAGCTTGTGCTTATTAATATCTTCCCAATAATGCTCACATACATGAGCATATATGTATGCTATACAAGCCCGAGACCAAGTATGTGTATATGTTTACAGCCACTGGAAACCTATGAGCTTTTACATGTATCAGTTTTCACATACACACTAGATAGGATACAAAGCTTGGTATCAGGATTTTCGTATTGTGGGGGATGTGGTAGGTTTACATTGGCGTTGGTGGCACTCCTGCAAAGCAGAAGTAAGAAAGGCCCAGGTTTCTCTGCAACAGCCATACCACCCTGGTGGCAGTGGATTTTGAGGAGGGTGGTGCTTCGAGCCAGTGTGGCGAGGTTGTTTAGGGTGAGGTTCAACTGGGTGAGTACTCCTCTCACGCCTCCTGCCTGGGATGCTTCTTGCACCTGTCCTTCCTTCCTTCATGCACATTTATCTTAAATATATATTGATACCTCATCATTATGTTTGCTACAACTTGTAAAGGTTGTCATATTTTCACAAATGCTTCATAATTATTCTACCTGTGGAATAAGATATGGTAGTCATTCTAATTGTACACATAAATATATGGTACAGTCTGGTTTGGTTTATACTATACTGTTCTCCCAAGTTTGGTGTAAACAGAAATATATTGGGTTAATGTATCCATGAAGTTGGCTTGAGAATGCATTTTCATTTTTTTAAATGCTTGGCCAGGGATCATTTTGGTTCATGACATATTCTCCTTAAACCGTTTGCATTTGATTGTACACAAGACATATATTTTTCTGTGGATAAGTTGGATGCACAACAAAGATAATGATTTTTTTCTTTTGTAAAATAATATCAGATGTACGATGATAAGGTTCAATAACATTATATAGTCCTATCTCTTAGCTAGGACTCCAGTATTGTCATATCTCTTAGTTAGTTCATATCTGGATTCCGTTTATCACCTGTTCATACTGATCGATGATATGAATAGGGCAAGTTTGTGTTAGTGTTGTCATTCGCTGTAATATTGAGACAGTGTATTGGTTTTAATGTGCCTCAAGCTTTATAATACTTCACACTTGCTATACACTTTGTCTGGAATGGTCGCTCTTTGGTGTCAAGGTTTCACGGGAGACATGTCCCCTTGTAAGCCATACTTCCCTCAGTGGCTCGGAATGCAAATGGAAATGCGAGATAAACATGTATGTACCTTTTTGTTAGGGAGACCTCTCTCATGTGTGTCAGGAATAAGGGAGGGCAGGTCTCCTCCTGTAGGTGGCTCCCTGCCTGTATTCATTTATATTGTTTGTGCTGGCAGAACATGTATACTATATTTGGGCACATAACATGTACTTTTCTCCAAAGTACACACTGGAAAAATTGCTAGTTTACAGCAGTTATGGTTCCAATCCCAGGCGCATCATTTATATGTATTGCTGTAAGTATCGATTTTTGTTAGGAGGCATGCAAGTCTTTCTTTGTGTTAGATTGCTTGACCATGTGACAGTGGGAGTTTAAATATCTACCTGACCTCATGTTGAATTTTGATTGTTTTAGTCCTGTGTGTCATGTGTTTCTTGTCCCGGCCTGGTGGCATTTACACTTCTCACTTGGTTTGCAACCATACAAAGAACCAGTTTATGCCAGAGGCCATATCTTAGTCTGATTGTAAAATTTTATGTATTGTCTTTGTTCATTTCTATTTGCTTCCTATATATAAGAACTTCCAAAGCAGGACTGGCATAAAATTTTAACCATCTCTGGAAAAAACAAGGCAAAATTTAGGCACATTGTCATTTAATGTCAGAGGTCTAAGAGACTCATAGTAAAGAAAAGAAATGTTTATGTGGCTTCGAAAGAAAAAACACTAGACCAAGAGGTACACGGGACTGAGGACATCGAAAAATTATTGTATGCAGAATAGAGGAAAGCAGCAATATTTTCTGACGGCACTAATGATGCTAGAGGAATTGGTATTTTATTCAAAAATGACTCTGATCATAAAATAAATGAAATAATTTAAGATGAGTCAGGCCGTTACATTATTTTGGACATAACCATTCAAGAAAAGAGACTAACTTTGGCAAATATCTATGGAAGTAATGTATATTCACCTGAAATATATTCACAATTTATAGAGTAGATTGAGAATATAGATAGCGATAACAGAATTATAGGAGGTCACCATAATTCTGTGCTAAACGTAATTACCGATTAAGGAGGAGGTAATCTGGTAACCAATACAAAATACAAGAATTGTTTCAAGTATGGAAGAAGGAGTTAGATCCAGTGGATCTACAGAGATGAAAAACCCAAATAACTTCAGATCAACACAGAAAAGGAAAAATTCCACCCCCATACAATGGAGGCTTCACTTCTTTCTAATATTGTTCGGTCTAATTGATTTTGTTAGTGGAACAGATATTTTACCAGGATATAAATCTGACCAATCAGCTTTTTAGATTTAGATTCAAAAGAAAGTCAACGTGGACCTGGATTTTGAAAATTTAATTGCTCTCTCTTGCGAAAATTTGATTAGGTACAAGAACTTAAACAAAATACGACAGAAATGTTTTGAAAATACCATAACCTAAATGATATTATAATTTGGAAAATGATCAAAATGAAAATCCGTGCAAAAACAATGCAAATTTAAGGAAAAAAGAAACAAGACAGGAAAAAGAAAATTGAAGATATAGAGGAAAAATAAAAACATCTTGAAGAAAATGAAGCAATGAATTCTTTGGACATAAAGACAGTAATTGATAATATGAAAATTGAATTAGAAATGGAATAAAACTATAAATTAAATGGATCAAAATTACGTTCAAAAATAAAATGGTGTGAAGGATAGACAAACCAACGAAATGTTTCTTTACCTAAGAAAACAAATTATAATGATAAAGTTATCAGTAAACTATGGGTACAAAATAAAACGATTACAAACTCTTCTGAGATTTTAGAAGAAAAATTCAGAAATGTTCCCAGAATTTATTCACAAGCAGTACACATTCGGATTTAAAGAAAGAATTGTGAGTTCTTCTTCATTGAAAATAAAAATGTTAGAAAGGTTGCAGAAGACCAGAAGGAAAGCTGTGAAAGGGAGATAACTGAGACAGAAATGATGCATGTATTAAAAATTTGTAAAAATAATAAATCTCCTGGTTCCGCGCTTTTCCGGCTGAGTTCTACAAAGTATTGTGGAATGATATAAAAACATGTTTAATCTCAAACCATTAAATATGGCTTATCATAATGGTATATTATCAAAATATCAAAGACACAGAGTGATTTTTCCGCTTCCACAGAAAGATAAGAATATTTTAGAATTTAGTAACTGGAGACCTATAACATTGATTAACCAATAATATATATTGGCTTTTAAATGCATTGCCTACAGGATTTAAAAAGGTTCTCCAAAAGATTATTCACGAAAATCAAACTGGCTGTATGAAAGATAGATATATTGGGAGAATATTAATAGAATTTTAAATTCAATTAATTATATATCGATGAACAGGATATTTCTGCTTTACTTGTTTCAATAGATTTTGAAGATGCGTCGGACGTTTTAGAGTGGAGTTTAATTAGAAAAGGTTTACAGTATTTCAACCTTGGTCCTTCTTTGTAGAAATGGATACATACTTTATACACTGATATCCAAAATTGCGTCGTTAACAATGGTTGGACCTCGAAAGCTTTTGGTCGCTCTAGAGGAATTCGTCTACGATGTCCTCTCTTCCCAAAACTCTTTGTTTCAAGTATTCAAATATTATCTTTATTTATAAGAAATGATTTGAATATAAAAGACATAAAGTTGGAAACACATGGATTCAAAATATCGCAGTATGTCGATGATACTTACTCGTCTTGCATCAGAAAATAAGCTTAATTCAGCCATTAATGAATTTCAAGTTTTAAAAAAAATTCCCGGCTTAAAAATTAGTATGAATAAAAAAGAAATATTAAGATAAGGGACTTTAAATATCACAGTATTCAAGGTTGCAGGGTATTTAAAGTTTCGATTGAAATCTTACTATGTAACAGTCCTAGGAGTTCAAGTCACAAAATAGAAATATGGAATGGAAAATATGATCTAAAGACCAATAGTTGAAAAACAAAAATTATTCAACCGCTAAATTCTTTGGATCAGAAAATTTTGTATTTAATATGAAAACATTAGTTGCAAAATCTTTAGCAATATCGCAGCTCTTGTATTTAGTTTCACTAATGCCTAATCAAAATGGCAAAATACAAAAAGAATTAAAAAAATATAAATTTTAAGTATCTTTTGAATAATTAACCTGATAAAATTAAGCGTAATTATGTAATAGCTCGAACAACAGATTGAACATTATGGTTTCCACATAGAAAAACTCAGTTTAATGCGTTAAAGGTGTGCATGGATTAAAAGCTTGATTTCAGGTCCACCAGCTTCGTGGCAACAACTTGCACTTTGAAAAATTACTATGTCAAGATACAGAATATGTAGCACTGCAATTAAAATTTAAATGATATATTTTATCCTTTTATCTTACTTAAAGATGTTTTTGGAAGGAAGTTATTGAAAGCTGATATCAATATAATTACCATTCTCCGAGTACAAAAAAAGCAAAAATTTTGAACAAACAATTTCGATAAAATCTCATGTTAAAATAGAACATAAAGTCAACTACTAAAAGAACTGGTGTTAAAAAGGGAGTAATATTTATTCAGGATCTGTTAGGACAAGATGGCAGTTTTCTATCAGTTGACGATTCCAATAGAAAATGTGGATTGAATGTGAATTTTATTATGTATTATGGTATTTCATCAGCCGTTCCAAACGGTAGGAAACAAATACTGAATGCTGTTATAATTGATGAAGTGACAAATGAAATAGTAATTTAAAGAAAGTAAGTAAACAGGGTAAAGTTCCTAAATATGCTTATCCTATACTACTGAGAAACAGATTGAAAGCCAAACACAAGTAATTATTAAATGACAATTGGTTATACATTGATATTGAAGAATAAAAAAGAATGGTTTCAGTTTTTAATATTTCACATAAAGCATCAATATCAAGCCAAAAATAGAGAATTTTAGTTTAATTTTACACACATCCGTGGATTTAGAGGAACGTTCAGAAATTGTTTTAAACGAACTATCGCTTTGTGAGAAAGGTCTGCAACACTGATTTCTTGATTGCAGACTACATATTAAATGACAGTGGTGGCTGCATGCCTCACATTGACTAAAGGCATCACTTGCACCCAACATAAAAAGAAACACAGTGGGCCTGTCACGTCCTGTAGCTGATATTCTATAGAATGCGTCCTGGAGTCGAGGAATTTTTGAAGTTGAGAGTTGTTTGCACTAAACCAATTTAAAATAGTACTTTTAGTTGGTACATATCTCAAGTCACGAGAGAGATGTTTTTCTTTATGACGTCTTTCATATTTATTCGCTGATAAAAAATTAATACTTAGTTGTTGATGTGTCTACCTTCCACTTGCGGATTTTGAATTTGCTTGTTTAATGGCTCGTGAGATTTATTCATGGGTAGTTCCTGTTTGCTCAAATTTTCGGCCAGTTTTTCTGGTATTGTTAAGAAATTCTTTCAATGTAACATCTGATAATCTGCAGATTTTCAAAGAATAATGTATTGCTTGGTAGATGTTGAAATCTTGCTCTTATGTCTCGGGATGTTAATATTGATGTGCTTGTCAAGATTTGGATGAATTTAAAGTTGTATCTAAGAATTATCGCATTGACATGCTTTGTTTTCCAACCACTATTAGGTTTACCTGAGTGTCAGCTGAGTTCACAGCGAAAGAAGAAAGTAGGCCTTCACCGTCTTTGTGATATTTATAAATCTGATCCTCAAATGGCCCACCTCCATAGTAATTACGAGTCGGAAAATACAGCCCTTGGCACATCATAGCCAAACAATTATATCTATAAAAACTATAGTTCAGAAAATACAATACAGCTGGCTTCAATAGTCACTCGCCAGCACTCTGGCAGTGTCCTTAAAGGCGTATTTTTATAAAGAGGCGCTGGTATACCATTACAATTTATTACAAGTATTTGTCTAATACCACAGCTGGACTGAATGTTTAATCAGAGCTTTTTATCTTATATCCGAATTGTACACAAGAATCAGTTACTAACTTTAACTGGTTGATTCAAAGAGCATATGGTGAAATAACAATCCTCAAGCATTGCTGTGTTCAATTATGTATTACTACTAGGTTTTTTGTTGTTGTTGTTGGTTTTTTTTTTGTTTCTATGGTTGTGTCTAGTAAGGTAACCTCTATGGTTCTGTAGTGCTCATATCATAAATGGTAATGTCTGAAACGAATGTCACCAATGCAGTACATAGTCCACATGAAGTCCAAATCGAGTGGGACCACTTGGAACCTTTCGCATACTTCGCCAGTAGCATGCTGTCCTACTCTCCGTTCAAAAGATGGTCCAAGAGGCACCTTGTTTGTCTACAATCAAGGTTTGTTAATATGCAGCTTCCTGCAGCTTCTATCCAACCTGACTAAAGTTACTGTCTCGTTGATCAACCCAGTAGATGTCAATTAAACACTGCTGGCTCTGGTGGTAGTTAAATGGTTCATCAAGAGGCTATAATTATTTTTATTGAATTGGACTACATAGGCGCCAAAGGAGGTTGCATGTTAACTAACCTTGGTTGTAGAGAAACGTGGTATCTCTCTGTTAACGAAGAGTAGTACCTCATGGGTTCATGAACTTTTTGCCAGTAAAACAGTCAACATGTTGCTGAGATAATTATCTGAATGTAGTGCATACACAGTATACAAAAGGTTACAGTTTCAGGTTTTGAAAAACACAGGTACAACACTATGTAAAAAGTGATATGAAACAAGCATAGCTTCTTTATACCTGCTGCTAAATCTTAATCAGTTATATATGGTAAGGAATGCACTGAAAAAAATCACTATTAAGAAAGAAATTTTAAACTTCTTGAAATTATTGTCCACAATCAAACTATGTCAGGTTTACCACCATATTTTTGTCACTTGCAGTACTCGAGTGTAGGTGACTCTACAGACTCTGACTGAAAAAAAATCTGATCCGGGAGTGATTCTTTGATATCTGCCTGTCTGTAGTGCAAATTGTTATTTTCTGCTCTTTGTGGAAAATTGGAAATCGTATCATTAAATGTAATTTGTGACATTGTGTCAACTTCAGTGCAAATGAAAACCTAAAGTCACCTCAGATTTTATCCCTGATGAAATGAGGGGCGGTGCTTAAGGTAGAGAATGGTGTAGATTTCGGTGGGCAATATGTCACAACTGCCAGATCTTGCAAACATTGTTCTGAAAATTTTAAAGATTATCTATATATTGATGTCGCAAAATGCATATGGACAGCACAGCAGCAGCGACACTGAAAAATAACCCATTTATACATCACAATGTTGAAATGTGGATGTGCTTGGGACAGATTATCAGATGATCACCATTTCTAGAGCCATGTTTGGAACAGATACAGAGTTATGCTTGGGAACATATTGTCTCTTGCTAGTTTTTTCCTTTCGATTGATGTATCACAGAGAGTGGTTAAAAATTTCAAGCGCCACCTTAGATTTCAAAATATAACTTGCGATAGTACACTCTATCTTGTGGCTGCTTAGTGATAGCTACAGCCTTGACCCAGTAGTTTACATATGTTGATTTGCCGTAACCTCATAAGTTCAGCCTTTGTATTTGCATCACTTCTTTCATTTCAACTTCATTTCTACATGACACAATATGAACAGATCAACCATGCAAGTGTAATGGGGTGTTGGAACATCCACTCAGGGAAATTCTGCAGTCAGCAGGCCAAACTGCTGATAAAGCTCTGCAACCCTTTCGTCTTTTATCTCAGTCACACCAACAATCACATTGATAGTCAGATACCAACGCACAAGAAAACATGGTCGGTTCAATGTTATGGTCTAAGTTATGTTATGACATAGAAGATATGAGATTTTTTAAAATATATTAAAAGGACTACCCGAATTAATAGTACCTTGTTGTTTGTGGTAAGATGGACCCTAATGCAAGGGCTATACGGCTGGTGCACACTTTGCGCACTGCACAAGATCACCTGCGGTGTAGTTTATTACATAAGACTACATGAGTAGTTGATTGATAGGCTTTCCTGCAGTTTGGCCTGCTCGTGCCAGTGAAGAAATGCATGTTAGTAAGCTTTCTGTTCCATTGGTGTATACCTGAAAAATACATTAGCACAAAGAGCTAGTGATAGATATACAATTTTAAAATAATAAATGTATCAGATAGTTAGTTAAAAATATTATGTGCATCTAACTACATAAGAAAAAAATGTAAAACTTAAACATGTGTCTGTCATAAACGAGAGCCAGTTTTTCCCACAAAATTAAGATACTTGCATAAATAAGTAAAGGTGCAGGACGTGGAAACAAATATGTACTGAAACACATGGCACATGCATGCAAATTAGCTAATTGACATGTTGACAATTCCGCACAAAATGAAAAAATGCTTTAAAATACTAAATTATAATTTTAAATCCATTTAAAATGAATAATAAGAAAGGTACTGAGATAAAATATACTTCATATGTTAGATAAAGTATTTTAAAATATTTTGGTACCTAATTTGGCTAAAATGGCGCAGATTAAGTGAACAAGATAAACATGCAAGGAAAGAGTATTTCTAAAGGTAAACAGCTATTTGACAACCCCTGCCTCTTCAAAATAATAGGAACTGTACTGATCATGGGATGTGAAGATATATATATATATTTCGGTAACATACTTGAATTTAATACAGGGTATCTGGGTCGTTTTTTTAAATATAAGACAGGGTCATTAGATTGTCTGTGTCATGCATGCAAATGTGAATCTTGTTACCTAATTTGACTTTATTTGTTGCATACTTTATGTAAGTTGTACCACAAAATACAAGGGTAGTCTAGTGTATGCTACATAGGCCTACTGCTTCAGGCCACTTTTAAACTTTTCGACAAAGTATGTTCTTTTTCTCAAGATTGTCTTTTACATAAACAATTCAGCAAAGTGACCAAATTGATAGGTAATCATCATGTTCATTACTGTCAGATTCAACAGTAAATATAGTGTTCTTACATTCATCAGTATGACATTCTCAGAATTCAGTACACTGCAGTCTGTTAGTAACAGCAAATCAAGCAGATTAATGTGATACTAGAAACTGGAGAGGATTAGATACCCGCACTACAGAGCAAAATTCATTGGCAGATTCGCATGTCCGCCATTGTGGACCAAAGATTTTGATTCCCGGGTCCTAATGCTTTATTTCTACTGTGTGAAGGTACCCTGTCAACTTTTTTCTGTATAAAATATACTTTATTGAACAAGCGTACAAAGCATTGTAAAAATGCATATATGGTTATGCTATTCTGTCAAGTCCATCAAAAGTGTATTAGATAAATGACCAGTAGGGGAAATTGCTTTTGTTGTTGACTTACACCATTATTCTGCAAACTTCGGAAGCCCAAATTGCGTCAAATTGGCTTACATTGGAGTTTGACTTAGGATTTGTACCTTGCAAATAAGGACACCTCTCTATCCACATTATCAAATATTATTGCATTCCTGTACGACCACATGCGCTTTTTTTACAAGGTTAGGAGGAACAGAACTAAATCTGTTTTTGCGTTTACCAAATTCCGTCACATCAAACTAAATAAAAGAACAGTATCATCTTGTATTTTGAAATTTACCAGAAAAAAAAGAAAAAAATCACAAATTAAATGAGATAGTGTTTATTCACCGGTACACAAGGGACATTTGGTATGTTTGAGAATTTTAGACTTGTATAACCATGATTTAACAGGCACGATGCGATGAGTTATTTTCCATGAAATATTGCTGTCCTGCGCAGTCAAGAACTTATTTGACACAGAGGACCTCACCTCAGTGCATTCTATCTTTGGAAACTCCCACTCAACACGTAGCTGCTGGTAGAGGCATGGCACAGATCAGGTCAAAAGCTTTAGACTGAGTGAGGGCTAATAGTGCACATTGGAGTCTTTTTTTTTTTTTGTTGTACATAATCAAAGGAATTTCGTAACATATGAAAATAATCTTTTAAGAATCGATCAAGAACAGCCCAACTTTGATCTTCATGAATAATAAAAAGTCAAACGGGACATAACCACTGAGACATTAGTTTAGACGAAATCTTATGATCAACAGTAAGGAGGCTAATAGGCCTCCAATAATATAAATCATCAGCTTTATAAGTAGACTTGCAGAGTAGCAAAATAACACCACATCCTTGTGAAGGAGTGAGGCTGCCATTTTCACGACAATTACCAATCAAAGCAACAGAATGATTTCCAAACAAATACCAAAATTGTTGGTAGAATATCTTAGGTAAACTATCCCAAACAGCTGACTTATAGTTTCTCATTTGCTGAACGGCAAGTCACATTCTCAGCACTTCTCCCGCTAAAACTAGTATATCCTTGAGGTGGCGGCGCCGTTAGGAGAGCGTAACGCAAACTCTCGACTTTGACCTAATGCAGCTTGTCTAAATCCCTTATGTTACCTGCAAAACTATATATTTTTCAATATCTCACAGATGTTAACATTATCAAGAATAAAATTTGAACGTCATGAAATTGATTATGTTGCTATTTGAAGCCGTTTTTGGGTGTGTATGAGATCACACATTTAGCCCGGTTTTGAGAAAATTGCAATGAAAGGCATAGTGGTCAATGTTCAAGCATTCATTGGCTGTTACATGGAGAAAGCTGACTCATCCGGCCCAAAGTTTCAAGTACGGGCTACAAACAAGTAGGGGCTTTCATATTTGGCTTGATATGAGAAGACTCGGCCGTCTACTGGCCAAAAAAGAGAGTCTTTGAAGTCAAATCCTTCTACAACCACCATGCTGTCAGCTTTCTGTGGATGGTTACACACACGCTGCCTGACATGAAAGGGCATGGTAAGCGGATTTAGCAGGTCATGTGACCTTGACCCAAGCAACAAGGCTGTTTGAAAATGGCAGCTGCTCAGCAGAGCAGGAAGAGGTTTGACAGTTTGTTGGATGAAAGTTTGCTCACCTGGCAAGATTAGCTCACTCACTTCTCGTCACCTCCGATCAAAGACAAATATGCCTTTATTAAGGCGATGGTCCGCTACATCGTCATGCTGTGTTTTGGAAAACTCTGAGCTAGTACAACCTACAGTGATCTTGGCGAATATTTACGATTGGAAGGGGAAGCGACGCAAAACCGAAAAATGCCCAGGTATCAACGTGCAAAGCAGCAAATGAATGGGAGTGTAAAACAGCGACTGGCAAAGAGGAGAGACCAGATCACAGACCCAGACCGAGCCAGTTTACATGCAAACTGTTCAACAGGAAGGAAACTTTTGGGCGATGCCGTCCATCCCCGGGACATGGATCAGTGCACTGAAGATGCCGTGTTGTGTGACTCTTTCCCAGTCAATGAAGAGATTATTCGACCACCAGACGGTAACCATATTATTGATATGTCTGTTCTGCAGACTTTGATAGACTGTGCCGTGATGTTTGTGGACACTGTCACGTCGACAAGTTGACATATATGGAGTATTTTACACGACAACGTGGCTGGGCTTCGTATATGACACTGAAATGTAACAATGTGGAATCTACTGTACGAGAGGCAGGGAAGTGGATATGCAAAGCTACACCTCCTGGGGCACTAGAAGTCAACAAGCTGAGTGTCTTCGCTATGCAGACCATTGGGAAGGGACAGAGAGGAGCAGCTACCTTTGCGAGCCATAGGAACTTGCAGGCACCAATTCTAAAAACGACCTGGAGAAAATACACAGCCCCATGGGGTGTTTCAGCTCATGAAGGGTTACAGGAAGATTCTGACAGGTACTGTAATGTTTATCTATTTAGCTGCTGTGTAGCACATTTAAAAGCTCCGATTTTTTTAAAATGAAAAATCATGAAATTTCTGTCTTTATCTATGGTTATTACTCAATTACAAAGTTTCACGTCTCAACATTGAAAAGCTTGATTATTGAGAAGGATGTAGGCCGATACACGCTAATGCTGTATGGATTGGTCGATGGCTATCACTTCACAGCACACAAATGTGAACATTTGCCATACAGACAAGACACAACTACTGTTAGTGGTAAACCTATGTCTACCAGCTATCTGCGTAAACATATAATGAAGGTGAAACAATGATAATTTTGGTTATATTCATTCAAGCATGGTAAATATATGTTTAAACTGTAAATGTTCGAAAATACGTTAGAACGTCGTATCTTGTCAGCAGCATCAAATTGGTTATTTGCCTTGCTTGTTACTACTCGTTGATGAGCACACAAAATACCTATACTAGGGTTGTTTTGCAGGTTATCACGTCCCGTTCTATTGCATGTACAGTGGTACCTGATCAGTGGTGTATGTGACCACTGCCGTGAGTGACTATATGCATTTTTGACCATATATTGTGTGACACAGTAGTCTTTAATCATTGTATCTTTACCTGTGGTGAAATACCACCTGTTGTATATGACACTTATAGCTAGGCAAAGGGGTGGTCACATGCAGCAGGTACTATTCTATAGATATAATTGCGAGTATTCAAAATGCAAACATGGACAAATTCAAATGAGTATCTACTTTGTTTGAAAGATTATAGCCAAGTTGTGTTTGTAGATCTTTGCAGAGAGGACTGATTGCGTTTTAGCCATAAGTGAAAAAAAAATATCATGAACAAAAGTTTTTTTGTACTTTTGTTTTCCATAATTCTGCAGAAGCGTGGAAATTGTAATTTATTTGTCTTCAAACACAGTATGTCATTGGTTTCCAAGTAAATATATGTCCCTTCATTATTCACATGTAATATGCATGATGTACATGTATAGTTATTACGTAAATAAGTGTGTATACTTAGTGTACTTTAGTATGTCAGGGTGGGAGTTCTTTCTTTCTTTCATTCTTTCTTTCATTCTTTCCTTCTTTCTTGCTTTACTCTTACATGGGGAGGCACGTGGGATGTGAGGTAATGTAACAAAACAGGTAGTGGTACTTCAAAAAGTGAAGATTGTTCAAAACATGCACCCCTTTTCCTGGCAATTTCTTTATTGTCTTCACAGGGTTATTCTGAAAGTGAAGAGGAAGTGAATTAGGGAGGGTCTAGTGGAAGGAGTCGATCCCAAGGTGTAGATGACAGAAGAAGACATGCGTCAACAGGTTGTTGACATCCCAGTATCCCTAGATGGTTCCTGGCTGAGTCGAGGTGCCAACAGTAAGCACGGGTTTGTGACCGCCATATCAGCGGACACGGGAGAGGTACTGGACAGGCATTACCTGAGTATAACGTGCAGGGCCTGTCAGAGTTGGAACCACAAGGACAAAAACAGTGCGCAGAGTACATAGACTGATATTTCAACCATAGACCCAACGGCCTCATGAATCACTCAGGCACTGTCTGCCATGAAGGCGGATGGTATGATATGATTCAGTACACCTTAGAATTAATTATGTTGTGTACAGTATTTCATCGATAATTTAGTGGACATACTTGTCAAAGCTATATTGACTGAATAATAAAATGAAAAATGGAAAGATACCTGACTAAATCCACATAATTGTTAAAAATATACATTGATGATAACATACAATATACATATTTATTATTTACATATGTTTATACCTACCCATAAGTCTTCATGTTTATTGGTACAAGAAGAGCAAAAACCAACATTGTCAACCATTATACTATAAGGACTGATTGTACAAACATGCAAATTGTTGAATAGGGGTAATGGTTATGAATATTTAGATCATTTACATGTAGGCGTATTTTGCACTTTACAAATTTGAATTTTTAGGGGCTCCTGAGCTGTTTAGCAGATCCATGTACAAGTGCAATGTGAGGTATAATCCATACATTGGTGACAGCGACTCATCTGCTTACAAAAAAATCTGTAAGGAGAACCCTATGGAGAAGACTTCATTGTGGAGAAGGGAGAGTACATCGGGCACATCCAAAAAAGAATGGGGACCGGGCTTGGGAGAGAACTGGAGAGAAACAAAGGTAACCTCAATAGCCACTAGGGTAATAAGTGCATTTGAAAATGATGCGTAGCGTTTGTTGTTTTCCAGTCAAAGTTTATTTATTTTGAAAACGTAGCAAGCCAATCATGTCACTTTGGTTTTGGGGTAAAAGGGCAAGGAATGATAGCAATCACTATATTTACGAGATATGCTTTGGGCTGTGCATGTGTTTTTCAGAAGTACTAAAATAAAACACAGATACAGGTACAGAAGTGTCTTCATGTCGGGTGCTAAATACAAGTTTCACTGTTTGTATTCATGGCAGGGCAGATTAAGCGTAATATATGCATGGATAACATGGAGCTTGGTCAGCTAAGGAGGCAAATTATGGTATTAAATGTACCAGTATATGATATTTTCCTCGAAACAAATGTAACTTACTAAAGATTGAAGATGCTAAAGTTATTAAAAGATTTCTTGAATTCAAAATTTATGTCTTCAACGGTTCATTTTATCTATTTTGATATATGTATATTCAGAGCCAATTAAATTTTAATTTAATGAAATTGAAAGACAATTTTATTTAAACATATTTATTTTACCTGGATTGCCAAGTAGTACAGTAATACTAAGTGAATGGCTCTCCAGACACAGAGAGACACACAATCATATGTACAAAACACACAGGACAAAACGACATCTGAGGACTTAAAAAATGGTCAGTATACTAACATGATATCCATCTCGTACCTCAAGGTATCAACCCGTTGTATATATAATAAAGGTTTTGGACACAATCAAAAATGTCTAAGTTGTCACTTGGCGAAAGATTGCCATTACCATGCATCAGATAAGTAAGCACTATAATACCTGCTGAGTGAACGTCTAGGTTTTCATTGACTCCCGGTGCCAAAATATTTCATACTGTTCACAACAAGGATACTTTATTGTATGAAAACAGGGGGTATTGGAGGAAAAAATGGTTTTTACTCTCATTGGGATATGAAGATTTACATGCAGCAGACGGAAGAATATTCTAGTCTATGAAGATGAGAATTTAGACGACAACAATCCAAACGTACTTGTGTATGTATAATGTTAGGAAATCTTTTGCCGTGCGAGTGGCGACCTGGGAAAGGATCAACAGACAAAAAAGTACTTTTTAGTTTCGATTTGAATTAAGCAAGTAAAGTAGATTGCCTTATCTTGTCCAGAAGGTCGTTCCAAAGTTTAGTAGTAGTGGAAAGAAAGAATTACCAAAACCGTTGGGTGTAAACTTTATTTGTCTCAAACTCGGGCGGTCGCGAAGATGGAAGGTTGGATGAACGGCATCAAGTGGGACCAGATCCGAAAGATAAGCGGGGTTCAGCCTGTTAGCCATTTTGTAAAACATAATCAGTTTATAGTATCTGCGCCTTCTGGCCAAAGTTGGTAGTAAAGTTGTCGTGGAGTACATTTAAGTGTACCCAAACAAATGCGTGCTGCTTCATACTGAACAGATTCAAGTGAATTTGTCAGGTCCATTGTGCAGTTATCAAATATGATGCATCCATATTCCAGGATTGGGCGTATCATGGCTTTGTATAGTCTGGTTAAGGTGTTACATGATAATCTATATTTAAGTCTAAAAAATAAAGTTTAGCATTTCCTTGTTTGTCAATGATTCTTGTAATGTGAGCATTCCATTTCAAATTATGAGAAAGGGTGATTCCCAGATGGGTATGATTCAAACATTCCGGGACTCAAGATTCGCCAAGAAATAAAGGTGGATGATCAGGCTTGTTGTGTTTAGCTGAAAACAAGATGGCTAGAGACTTACTTGCATTAAATGTAACTTTCCACTGTTTGCCCCAAACAAAGATTCTTCCAAGGTCAGTATTTGTACGCCTACCAGAAGTGACTGGGTCAAATATGCTGGTATCATCAGCGAACAGTTTGATGTCACAAGAGATGCCAGCAATAATAACATTTATGAAAACTAAGAACAGTAGAGGCCCCAAATACATGGATTCAGGTATCAGTATTTGACAATATGGTTGTTACTATTTGGAAAATTACAAAAATGAAACAAAAATATCAAAACCATGCACGTTTACAAAATCTTCACACATGAAAGTAAATGTTCTTTTTCTTGTAGGAAAAGTCCCTTCCAATGGAAAGTATCCCGGTGGTCGTGGGCGACTGTCACTGGCATGGGTCAAAGCCCTGCAGACCTAAGGGATTGGCCTTGGGACTTTTGCAGGGGACCCAGCAGCCCTGTCCAAGCAACCTGGGCCATGCTGAAACATTATGCAAACCCGCCCAACCACGAGGACTCTCTCGAGGGAGAATCCAGATGGTGCAAGCATCAACAATAAAAAAAGCACTGGGCACAAACACTTACAGGTTAAATGTGAGAATTGGTGAATTTAAAATTTGTAATGTCCATAAAATTAAATGAGAACTTAAAATTAAATGAGTGTCTTTTGATTATAGTACTTAGGTATATCAAGATCAATATCATGAAGAGTTGTTTGTTTGGAACTGACAGAGCTGAAGTATTGGGTATGAGTATTTCAAGAATATTAGGTTCATACATTGGACACATTAATCTTATGACTTGAAACATGTGAACTGTATGCTATAAGAGAACACACACAGTATAATTTTCTTTTTGTCACTGATTTTGATGCTTTGTATTTTTCATTTTCCTTTGCAAAATTAAAAAAAAATGCATATACTGTAGAAGTCACCTGCCCCAGCCCCCCACCCCTCCAATACATGAGGTCCAAATTAGCTAAAGCGCCAGGGACATTTCCCAGTGCACCTTGCGGTAGGTTAGGTCAATTTAATGTAGCAGCCATATTGCGCCATAGTTAAAGTACAGGCAAATGACATTGTTGTTATTTTCCAACGTACTATGGAAGTATTTACAAGCTACAATGACAGTCTACAATTGCAAAGTTTCTGACTGTAAGCCAAACACAAAATAGTGGGTAAATTTGATAAATACCCCTGAATGCAAGGGGTAGCTTTCCACAGTCTTCCTACAAAGAAACATAGAAATGACGGGAGTGGTTGAATATGGCGAAAAGACCAGAATATTATGAACCACAAAGTAAATTTGACAGAATTTGTTAAGACATTTTTTTTTGGGGGGGGGAGGGAAAAGGTATGACACCAGAACGCCAAGCTCCCACGTAATTTCCGTATAACTACTGGACGATTGCAGAAAAACAACACACAATGAACCAATGGCAGAACCAAGTGAGATGACCAAGGATCGAATGATCTACCCAGCAACGGAGAAAGGCCAGTTGCCAAGTGGAAAGCCGGGATGTGATCGCTGCGTTGCAGCGGTAGCTCACAGTACCAGCTAATTTGAGAGCTATTCACAACAAAAGTGCAAGAAGTTAGAGTGACTTTTTTGTTCAATATATATATATATATATATATATATATATATATATATATATATATATATATATATATTTATACATTTCCCCGACCCTATAACACCCAGAGAAAACACAAAACTTGATTCATTTAGCAAACCCTTTATTTGGCATATATAATTTGTGTTGCAGGCCGCCTGTTCATCCCCTGGCACCTGCTGTCACAGAGGCGACTTGCCCGCTCTTCAAGAAGCATGCAGACCCAGATCTTCTGAAGTCGTGCAGTCAGGCAGTGACACAAAATGCCAACGAGTCATTGCACAACCTGGTTTGGAACAAAGTCCCAAAAAACCTGTACCACTCGCCGGAACAAGTCCAGCTTGGGATCGACCTGGGGATAGTATGGTACGACAGAGGCAAATTGGCGACAGTGGCGTTCCTGTTTGAAGAGGATAATCAGACACTGGTTGGTGATGCAAAAGCCACGCTAAAGTGAATGGACAGTTGACGGCTGCAGGATTGTCCCTAGAAGGCCACTACATTGACAAAGGACAAACGTAAAGAGCACAGGCAAAGTCAGTCCTCGCAGCTAGATGCGTTCAAGAAAGATGAGGGCCCCATGTACGCATCAGGCAGATTCCATTGCCAGTTCAAATGTTGCTGTGCCACGCAAACGAGCCCCACCGAAGTGCTGCACATGTGAAGAACCACGTAAGGGCCACCCGAATGTGTGCACCCAGCCAGATTAGGACAAGTAGTGATCATAACGATAAATACATTTATGCGACAAGTGGCATTGTACTTTGAATGGCGTTATCAGTGATACTTGACATCATCTGTGATAATAGGCAGTCTTACCCTTATTGACAGACTGTCTTTTTCAAAGACCTGGGTTGATGCACAGTGGAACACAGAGGGATGTGTCATCTCCCATTAAGTGATTTTCACCTTGAATCAAATTGTTGTAGTTTGTCTTATTGATTGTTTTCTTGAATCTTAAAGCTTATGTCAATAAATCATTTCTCCACTAGGATACATTAAAATTACATATATACGTGAACAACATACACACACGTTATATATATATATATATATGATTCATTTCATACCCTGATGTGACAGAACTGTAATGAACAACCAGCGTTATCCCAAAGAAGTAATTTTACGGAAATAAATGGGGGGGGGGGGGGGTATGTAGATTTCCATATGGCAGACGAAGCTCTGGTATAACTACCGCACATAATAATACTATATGTGGAATACAGAAAACTTGGTATATGTCCAGCAATAAATCAGGTGCAGTCCATTCATAAATCAATGTTTTATGGTCTGGGAATGTAAGGACTTTGCTGCTAAATTGAATAAAAAAAAAATCAACATAAAACATGTACATTTATATTTACAAATTTTATTTACACGAAAACTATTTGTGTGTGTTTCTATCACTTTGGCGCAAAAATAAGTCCATTGTATTCTAATCTCACTTGGCACAAACAGCACTGCAGAACTCAGCCATCTCAACTCTATAGGCCGACTAGCCGAAGTACCCCTTGACCTGTAAAGGCAGCATGGTGCATAGAAATGCCAGGATCTGGGCATGGTAGGTGTACTGACAGCCGTTGGGACCCACTTCTTTTTCCTGGGAAAAAAAAGGCAGCGTGACTAGTTGTTTACCCCCCCCCCGCCCATTTAGTTTATTATATGTAAAATTGATCATTCGCAATATTGACATACTGCATTACATTTTTGAACAACACCTACATATAATACTACATGTCAAATCTTGACAAAGTTTTGAACTGTCAACTTTGTTAAAAGATCAGATGTTATAAAAATGCTGTATAAAATCGTATCATAAGGAAACTTAGTTCGGATAAACAGAAAATCATTCATATGTTGTTATCTGCGACTTACTCTCAAGTTCCTAGCCCATGAGCAATAGTTAGTAAATCTCATCTTCCTGTGCGCCATGTTTCTCTTCAGCTGGAGTGCTGTAACACTTTCTTACAAATCCATGATCGTCATATCTAGAAAAGATAAAATGAATATAAGTATCAGTCCTGGTAACTATACGAGCCAAGCTGACTGTTTGTTTGTTTGTCATCATAGTACTCCCAATATGAAGGAGTGGGGGCGGGCATATGTATTCAAAATGAAAAGTCACTGAAGGACATATTTTACACCAAAGGTGATGGGCTTTTCATGCGATTTTAGGAATATCATTTTCCTTGTATTAGCTGGAAGGGAACGCCTTGTATTTATTTGGAAGGGAACATGTGGAACTCACTTACTAAATCGCCAAGAAATCACTCTATTATCTGCGCTGAGATATGCAAATTTTGAGAATAAATATAGGCCCAAGAGCATTATCTAGCTCCGGCTACATATTGAATATTGAAATACTGTATACTTGCTCCCATACATGGAAACATGAGATGGTCTACAAGCTTATGAACATATCCATATTCACGTTGTGCAAGAGCCAACTGCGATTAGACAGTACTAAATAAAAATCTTCTGCATATAAATTCACAGATCTAAGTTGATATATTAGTTTCAGTAGGCAAGAACCAGAATAGAAGCACTTAGGGTTATATGATCTAGGCCTTCAGAAATGTTGCATTTCCTTCTCTGCTATACCAATGCACTATAACACACACTAACCCCAGTTGCGTAATCTCGTGTGCTATGCCGTCTCTCCCACTGCAACTGATTGTCAAGTTTAAGGCTTGCATAGTTGGGCTTTCATTTCTTTCTTTGCTTTAGGCATTTTTTTTAAATTTCCTTTTTGGGTTTTACACTTTCTGTGCTCTGAACTGTGCTGTCACTGTGTGAACAGGAACAAAGACTGATTGTAAGTAAGTCAGCTTGATCATATGAATACCCATACTGGCTCCAAAATTGAGCCAGAGAACCATCGAACTCACAGTGTAACATGTTCAAATGAAATGCAACAATAAATTGGACACCTTGGATGAAATTCAACATAATGAAGGAGACCAGTCTAATTGTTAAATTTCGTTGTCCAACATGGTAATGGCTTCCGGATGTTGCTAATCTATATTCAATCGCAAACCGAGATCAAAGGACTCCGAAGTTAGCATCGTTTATGTTCCATATAGACAAATAACTCTTCCCGTAGTTCCCATTTTAGATAGGAACACCCCAAGAATATGAAAGTCACCCAGTTCTACATCGTTGAATGGCCTGGTTTTATAATGCTAATCGGTTCTGTAGCCTAATCACCTCTGTTCCACTTCAGGGTGCCGCCATTGTTCTTGGCAACGGTCGTGTGCATCTTCCCATTGCCAGGTATATGAACGATCACGGATTGCTGTGAAAACTGTCAAATTACCATATCCTAACAAACAGAAACCAGCACATGTACCCGACAGCTAAACTTGCGAAAGTTTGAAGACAATTTTCACAGATAAATATCAATGTATTTTATCTGATTTTTGGTTACAATATACTTCAAGTATTGTGCTTTCAGAAAGTGAAAAAAAAATACATTTAGTGATACCCAAAAGTTATGTGACTTCGCCACTTTGGTGCTTCTACCTTAAGAAACTAATCAATAAAGTAACATCAACCTGGAATCTTTATAGAATATTCCATTAAATTTGGTACATGACTCAACTATTTCTGTTGGCTTGGTAACTATTTTGCCATTAATTTTTAATTGTTTGGTGCATTTTTTAAGCCCTACACTTTTCTTCCTGAAAAAAAATATGAGAAGGTTTTTCCTCATGTTTTAGCCCTTAACGTTGCTTTTAATTTTTGCACCCTCCAGTTTCTGCACAAAAATATCGTCAATTTTGGTCTGAACCGTTTCCAACCGCTCTGTATATAGATGTGATGTTATGTGGAGACACCGTAAAACTCAAAGTTGGAATTCTAAATCTGACAACAATTTCTTCACTTCAGCATTCCCTCTGCGTGAATGTGCTGTTATAATGTGTAAGGGGTCAGTCACACAAGTAACAATGCCATGATTGTGAGTTAAAAGTTTGAGAATGACAGGCAACTTATTTATTTCTGCATCCACACATTGACATATGCACCACCAGATTGGGCTGTGCAATTTGATATACATGTAGGCTACTAATCCAATCAAGCACACATAGCACCAGAAATCAGCTGAGTATCACCGTCAGGTAACATGTACGGGTAAAAAGCTCCAAAACATGTTGAGTAGTTACCCGCTGAAGACCCTTTTATTTATTTGGGCTGATATAGCCTATGTCAAAATTTTACAGTGGAACGTGTGCAATATGGACAATAGTAATTCCATACGTATATAGATTAGACAGGGACAGGTTAGCTTATGGAGAATAAAGAGTTCGGACTGCAGAATAGGGTACTGACAACTAGGAGGTGGTTCCAGGCAAAAAGACACAAATACAATGGTGCACAGGGCACACAAACAGGGTGGGAATCATGCTAGAAAATAAAGCTAAACTAATAAGAATAGCTGCCATAGATAGTGTACAGCATTCATGCTCAAAGTTTATCCATACATACTATCAAATAATTTCACCATAAAATATTTTACGAAACCACCTTCTTAAAAAAGTTCAAATATTGTATTGTGCTGTACAATGTGCTACAATGGCTTTAATTTCAGAATAAAGCTCAGACTTTGTTCAACTTTTTACACAGAACTATCATAACACATACATAAATACCGAACTTGACATGCCACACAGAGTATTTTCCTTATGTACAAATATATATATATATATATATGTATAATTAAATATATATATATGTATATATATATATATATATATATATATATATATATGTATAATTAAATATATATATATATGTACATATATATATATATATATATATATATATATATATATATATATATATATATATATATATATATTCCATTCCACAGCACTTTAGACATCTCATGATAATGTTTTAGGTACAATCTATGAAAAGAAGTACACTTACAAGCAAATGCACACTATATTGTCAGTAGTCTCTGTCGGACATGTCTGATCTTTAGCCTTGCCAAAAAAAAAAAAAAAAAAAACTAATGACGAAACGTAAAGGAAAATCATGGTTGAATGCCATAAAACAACGAAAAGAACATTCCTCTTAGGCACTCAGAGTGTTTCTCACCAGATGCCCTACTTACGTATCTGAATTGCTGGTTAGCGTAACTATGATACTCTATAATTGTGGTGCAAAATTGAATGAAAATGTGTAAAATCAAACCTTTAAAATCCCCAAGAAATACCTTTTGAATCAAAAGCATTTGATCATATTCTGTGAAAATGTTTATTTATTATAACCAAAATAGTAACTTACTCACTTTGAAGTTACCAGAGATACATTTCTGGAAATAAAACATGTCGTTGTCAACCTTACTGCTTGCATATGTGTTAATCTTAAAGCAATCTACTAATGAAGACCTTTTCTGGAAAGCTGGTTATACATTTTCAAGATTATCAATAAAACAGTTCTTTTTATGTGTTGCAACTTAAAATGTACTCATGTCATTGGAAGGGTCATTCCACTAATACACTAATCCATGGAACTCTGTCACAGATTTGGCCTTCATGATAAATTTCATTTTCAGACTGATTAATGTCAATTACGAGGGAAACGAATTTTGACAAAAAAGTAGTTAGACAACCATGTGTCAATAACATAGTGAAAAATCAGACAACGTATGAAACCATTCAAATCTAGAAAGGCCAACCAACATGAACTTCATAAGACACAACAGGAAGACTTGAACAGCCATCAAGCAATTTATTGAACATCTAGTGAGGATAAGATCCCATATTGGCAATGCAGAAATAATGGACGTCACGAAAAATGGAACTTTTCACCAATACTGTACAAGCTGAACAACAATTCCAAATCAACAAGAGCTCTCCATGGTCAAAAACGTTCAGTCATTAAAAAAGCTAGTTCAAAATCCAGAATTTCAAGATAGACATAGTACCAGCTTTACAATATTTTATATATCAGTCACCAAATATCAATTGCAGTATCAAAGGAAATATCTGCATCCTGACTTGAGACAGGCACCAAGAAATATTAGTAGTTGAAATCTGTTTGATCCCAGGAATTCTCAACTTTAAGAAATATCGTGCCTCATACAGGCATTGTATAATATGTCAGTTAGAAAAACAAACAAACAAACAAACAAACAAGAAACAGTAAATGACAAGAGCTCATGTTGTCAAAATTAGAGTGTAGTCTCCCAAAAGCTATTAACTTTGATGCATAAAGACCATAAGCTGGCTAGAGTGGAATACTTCTATCCATATGGGGGTAATTTACTATGTGACATTTAAAATCATTACGTTTGTCATATGATTTAAACTTCAATCCACTATTATCGTTATTTTGCAAACAATCAACATTCCGTGTCATTTTCTGTGGTTTCTTTTATTTCAAAATCATCTGGGTATATTTGTGAATCATATTCTCAAAAATGATCTTTTTCGATGCGTAAAAATTCATCAATATATGTAAATTTAAACTTTAAAATATTTATTATAAATTTCTTCCCTTTTGGCAACTTTACACGAAACTTATGCTCATAGTAGAATAAATATAAATTGACCAAAAGAGGCGCACAATTCGTACCCATTGGAATACCAGTAGAGGAGTTTAAGACCTGATATGTCCGAACCTGACAGTATTCATTTGCAAAAGTATATCTATTTGACAGAGCAAAACTTTAAAGGATTTGTTGTTATACAAATCAGTAAAATTATGTACATTATCACCCAGTGCTGCCCTCTAGAGTTTTAAATAGGTTTATTCTCTGTCGAAAATGGAATCTCTAAATTTGACATAAGTGTTATCAGTCACAAAGTTCAACAATTCAACAAACTGATCGTATTCAAATGCAGACTGGCAATTGTTCATATTATCATCAAAATATGTTCCTTTACAAAATGCAATCACGTTTTGAAAGTTGTTTTTCTCATATTTTTTATATATGAGATGTTTGATACATCCTTCCATATCAGAGTCAGGAATTGTATAAATATAAAGGCAGGAAGTCTGAAGAGGAAATTTGTGTAAAGGGTAAGTGATTATCAGTGCAATTCAACTGCTCCAACAGGATTTTCGAATCAAAAGAAAGTCAAAAACCTGTTAATACCGCAGGATGCTTCTATCTGACCACAGTAATTAAACCTAAATTCCTGTACTGTCTTGAAGCCTTTAGACAACAAAGGTGACAATGAATGTGGAACTCTGAATTTCCATTTCCACGTTTCTTGGCATTTATATGTGCTTCATTCATTTTTACACATATAAATTTCTTATTGAGCTTGCTTAGAAAAGCAAGTTCTATCTGTTTCATGATGAACATTGTTATGGTTGTTTTGCACATAAATTGGATAGTCAGAATAGCTAAATGTGACAGCTTAATATTAAATTACGAGGATATTAATTGGTATATCTGTTCCCGATCAATTCCTGGGCCCTGAAAAAGTACGTTACTGTACAATACAGTCATATATTAAATGAAAACTTATACTAGAACTAAGCAAAGAATATACATATATATATATGTATATATATATATATATATATATATATATATATACATATATACATACATATATACATATATACATATATATACATATATACATATATATATATATACATATATATATATTAATATGCACACATATGGGTATTTCTTATGTGGTATAATATGTAGATACTTGTCAAGTGGGCAAATTTCATTTAAAAAAAAACAGAAGTTCATATAGAATTTAAATGACTATGTGAAGTCTTAAATGATTCAACTTGGCCATAATCCATTTTCGTTGTCCAGTTGAGTCTTTTCCATAAAATTATTAAAAACAGCACTATGTATATACTCGATGAGGCCATGCATTTCTCTCAAAGTGCATGTAGTTCCGTCTTAAACACAACTGACTAGATAAGGAGAGTGACATCTTTCACGGGCTCCTTTTATAAAGGAGGAGTGTGATATTTATGGACACAAAGTTGGTGGATTGGAAGCACGCTATCATCGAAAGTCACAAAGTTGATGGTTGAGAATCTTATATTTACATTCAAAGGCCTGGAGATCAGGAGTATGATACTATGAATGGAATCAACATTATTTGTGGATTTGTTAAGTGGTTAAATGCACTGGTACAAGGTTGGCGGAATGAAATTGTGGTATCAGTTATGAACCAAAAACCGGTAGATAATGACTGTAATATGGTTTTGAAAAAAAAAACAAACAAACAAACAAAGGCAATTTGAAAACATGAAATAATTTATAGCAGGTACTTGGCGTGATTTCACCATGGGTTCTAATTTTGTGGAATACTAGGATTTTTCATGAAAATAACTGAAAGCGATAAAACAATAAATGTTTTGTAAGATTAAAAACGTTATATTCTGAATTCGACGATTTTGCGTCGAAAAATTATGATTTTTTCCTATCACATTTGTCGTTAATGAGATAATCCTTTACCTCACTCTCCATTATCTATGCACTGTAGAGTTCTGCCAATAACATGAATCACCGTTTGTATGAAAAAGTTACCCGAGTAATTAAAGATTATCACTCGAGACAGCATTTACTAGGTCTTCGTGTTATTTGCGCCTTAAGCATCACTAAGGAAACCTATGGTATCCATTCCACAAGAGAACAGATATATGTGTCTCTATACCTGTTTCCTCTAACACCTTCACTGCAACGGAAATGTGTGAATAAATTATAAATAAACAGAGACTTGAAATCAATGAAAAACGTGCATATAGGCTTTCTTTTATCTATTTAGTAAAATTATAATTCAACAAAATTTCAAAACGTTTGAACAGGCTCAGTCGTATGTAAATTGTGGCTTTCTGTCCAAACAGTTGATATTTTTAATGTATTTAATTTAGCCCTATATCCAGCCACGAAAAAAGGATATACTCTTCACAACGGGCCTGCCGCCAGCCATATAATGTATATAATTAAGAAATTGCAGATTGTGAATTGTTCTTTTGAAGCGGTAAATAAATCAGATCAGTATAGACATAAAGGAATAGTTCTTGTGAAGAAGGTCTTGTTACAAATTAATTCTTACATGTTAGGCCTAGACACCTGGGTGGATTTGCTCATATTGCTGTTGAGTCAACATGGCAAAAATGCTTCTAAAATCATGCAAAACAGATGACACCAAGCACCACTATTCATGATTGAAAACATGTGCAATGCATGCAAGTGACCAAACTGACCTGGAATATAACCAACTACAGTTATATGTAACTTACAAAAGTGGCATGAGGAATTTGTCCAAGAAACTGAGCAACTGTGAAGGTCGATTTTCAAGGACGGTTTGTTGCAGCAATGTAATTTCTACATGTTTATATCATGGCCTCGATACTGACATAATATGTTTCATGCCCAAATTAAAAAAAAGCTTTTGTTACGAACTCAGTGGTATCCAGCACAGCTAGGTGTGACCACGGATTCAGATAGCTTCATGAGTTTGATCCAACCTAAGTCATCAGTAATTAAGTAAAATTTTCTTTAGTTAATTTTTGTACCAGCGAATCAAAATATGATAAAACCGTATATATATCCATAAACCATGTCTACAGAGACATCTCGAAGAAGAGGATACGTCCTCATGTGGGACTTTTTTTACAGAAAGAGATATTTTAAAGGCTTTTTCATATTAATATTACCTCAGTAAAGGTGACACCTCTCTATTGTGTATTATGGACAGTAATCTCAGTCCCAAATGGAAACGCCACCTCTCAATTTGGAACAGGCTAGACTTTTTGTTCAACTGGGACAACCTATACTTTTTCTCATTGAGTCAGTTTTACAGGCTAGTCACGAACCTGTTACAGGGAAACACCTTCCTGGATTAGTGTTTCAACATTGCTGTACACACCTGTCCTCGCCTCCCACGTGAAGAACGTAACACATTCATGCGTAATCAAAATAAAAAAGGCTATTAAGATGAAAACAGCACTTTCAGTTAGCAATTTAATCTCCTAAGATCAACCCAAACCCTGCAAAAGAAAGTGAATGAATCAAATGATAACACAGGAGTACACAATGAATGTTTTCCTGCTTATTAGCCAATGATATTGTTAAAAGTGAAATAACATTAAAGTGCACATATTTACACATTTATTGAAATATGGTATATCCCACAACTTTTGTAATGTAATAAGCTTGTTTAAAGATCCAATTTTGTTGTCTTTTTATAGCTTCTAAAATAAGGTAAATATTGGTATGCACATCCATCTGCATGTCTCTAAAATGATCAATCTGAACGTTTCTTTCATTTGGCACAAACACATGGACATATATATGTAACCCCAATCAGTACTTCAAGTGCCACACCTTGATAATAGGGAAACTTTCGTCAGTGCCAATGGTGTCCCTTTTAGATAGATTCAGAGTATATATATATATATATATATATATGGATGGGTGGGTGGGTCACTTCAAATAATGGTTGCACTTTTTGTCTATTTTATAACATAAAGTAACCAGATATTATGCCTGAGAATCAATTATTGACCGTTCAACAAGCACAAAAACATGATAATACATCAGCACTACAGAAAAACTTCTTTGTTTATGGAGAATCTCAATGTAGGGACCAATTGTTATGTGAACTGTAGACCAATAGTAACTTTGAATTGGAACGCTTCTCCTGTTTTCCTGATTTTTCCTCAGAACCCAATCTTTGACCGGACTCTGTTTAGTAATTGTTTTAAAGCAAAAAGTTTCAAATGTGGCAATGAGAGTTAGGAGGAATTCAAGTGATCTGAGTCTGAAGTTTAGGTTGGAGCTTTTGGAAAACATTCAGGTACTTGTGTAACAGTTCGTAATAAGGTCTTCTATATGGAAAGGTAGACCTGCTGAATAGTTTTTTTTCAAACTTCATAAATGCTGGACTAGTGTTCTCTTTACCTTTTCAGAGAGGATTGATGACCCTCTTTCAAGAAGAGAGCACCAGACCTGCAGCCATTATATTATTTATGGTTGATGCCATTGGCATTTCATTTTCCACGTATGGTGCATTGACATACAATAATATGGGTTGTCTGTAATTCTTTTTATTTTTCATTCTGAAATTATTTCACATGATACTAAACCAGTGCATGGTGTCCTTTGACATGATTAACTGTACCTTATGTAAGTCTCTGAGATAGGAAATCATACACAAAGTAACAAACTCACTATTTTTCCTACACAAAGTGCAGAGATAGCATCACTCCATCCGTTTGATATGCACAAGATGAGTGGTATTGGTAAATTAAAGAAAATAAATCTAACGCACATACATCTTCAGTTTAGAAAATCTCCCTTTATTTCATAGCAGAGTGAAAGTTTTGCATTTCCTCTGCAATAGATATCATCTGGAATGTGACCCACTGAACCAAAATAGAGCTGCACTGGGAAATTTAAATACACTGTTAGTTGAGAACACCATTTGTAAAGCAACCAACACAATGTGTAAAACAACCAAATCTAGTACTGTAGAAGCTCTGGAAATCCCTCAATGATTTAGGTCAATTGACAATTTGTCCATCCACTGGTGTGCCCCATCAAATGTAGTGGGTAAATGAAGCTCTGCATGGGATTGAGTTGTCTGCATGGTTTTTTATGCCTGTCTTTAAACCGTAGCTACTAAAATCAACATGAATGATGTGAGCCAATGTGTCAAATCTTTTACCTGGTACAGAACTGTAAAAAAAAAAAAAAACTAAATTTTTTTGTATGACAAACCATGTCGTGTACCACAATGTGATTCATTTGCAACCAATTCAATATCATAAAACCAGGTTCTAACTTGAAAGATGAGTTTTCTTCGAACTTCCTTGATATAAAAACACTGTGATATGACCTTGAGAAAATTTAGATGGTGAATTCGTATATGAATTCATTCTAGTAACACAACTTTGCTAGAATGTTCTGTGTAAAGCAGAGTATCCATAATAGGATAAAGTGAGTGCAAAGAAGTTTTTTTATCATGCAGGAAATATGAATATGAAGGCATTCATATAAAACACGGGATGCAAATGTAATGCTAGCTTTTTAACATAATAGTCATTTACTCCCCTTAATCAATCAAAAATTATTCATAACAACCAATTCAATGTTATTTTGGCATGGTGCAATCGTCAAGATAGGATACGACTTGCAGAAGCTGTGATATCTAGGTTAAACTGTTTAGTCTATTGGTTCAGGATAAAATTGGTATAGTTACTGGGCACTGTGTAGAAATTAACTATTATAAATTTCCACTCAGCACAGTTTGTTTTAAACTTCCAAGCAGATACAGGTAGAGGCTTTTTTTCGTCTGAGCGTTATATGATATGGAATCTTAATAATAATAACTTTGAAACTTTAAAGCACAAGCAGACTTATGCTACACCTGTATCAATTAACAACAATGGGTGTTCGGTTGGTGGAGCTGCAACTTGCTCGCTTTTCACCTCTGTGGCCTGGGTCCAATTCACGGCTGGGGACACAAGTGGAAAGAGTTCCTACCACTCTGACTGTGCACAGTGGTTTTCTCTGAGTCCTTGGTTTTCCTCCACCAAAAAAGCAGGTAGGAAAGTATACGCCAACATCTGTGCCATGGAGAGTGATTAATATAGGCTTGGTCTGTTTCGCAATCCATGTAAAAGATATGGGTCTACACTTATTAACAATGATTACTTGTCTGTAATCTGAATAACAGCCTGTTCCAAAATGAACCAGGCTCATGTCTATGCAAATTCTTCTCTTTAGCACCACATAATCTTAAGTCTTTAATTGTTCATAGTGACTTTGAGGTTCTAAGTCAGCACCAATCCTGAACTCTAGATGTGTGTAAGTGTCATCTCCCTTTGTAGAAACTCCTTGCTGAACATCGTTGATATTGTAATAAGCCGTAATATCGGCTTTTGGATCCCTGAAAAACAAACTAAAATCAATCTATCTCCCTTCTAGAAATAAATTAATGCATTTATGTACTCCTGTTAAAAGGAGACTGAAGGGTACTATTGACATACTGTTTGGGCATAGTGTAGAGGGAAGTGCAGCGGATGTGTTTTGGTCTATGATACCATTTTATTTAACCACTCCTTTGGAACAGTGTGGTAGCTCAGACAAGGACCTTCTGTTTTTGTGTGAAGGCATGTCTACAGGGAAGAGTAACAATTGTACACTTTGTATGTGTGCAAGCAAACATCTACTCTTTTGACCATACTGTAGGCCAGTGTGGACATCTGTGCTTGAGAGATGTGAAAGGTAGACTTCTAAGCATTTTATTCATGCTTTCCCTATCAAATTGTGATGTCGACTTTTGGTGACACATGGTAAACCGTGGGGGTCTCAAAATACACCAACTGGCCGGATTTTAAAACCTCTGTTAACCTGAAGGGCAGACATATTGATTAGCCAAATTGGAACTTTCTGCAAACTCCGACACAATTTTATACGGCTCTGGATCAAGCATGAACTGGCGTTTCTTGACCACATTACATAAAAATGGAAAGGTGCATGTCATTGCATATAAATCTTCATATCTATGATACTTCATGTTAAACCAATGGAAGTTCTTTTTGTTTATTATGTGCATTGTGCTTGTGTCTGTCCAGAACGAATATAAATACAAATAAACACTCTAATATGACAGGGATAAAACTATTGGACTGCATAATGTCTACAGATGATTAAGTCCTACCTACAAAATAATTGTTGCAAAAGAAGAACAAGACATCAGCATGGTTTTTCGAAAGGTGCGTTGTGCTCATAATATCAAAAGGTTAGATAGAAGACATCAATTTGGAATCACATTCCAAAATACACAGTGGCGTATTTGGTACAACAATGGTCTAATGAAAGATAAATCTATAGGTTAATTCGTGTCAGCATGTCCATACATATATTTAGTGTTACGTGTACACATGAGGGCATGATACATCTGGTAAAGAACCCCGGCCACTTTTTGAGCTTTGGTGTTAATTTCGCTTCACTCATAAAATTAACCAAAGGCAAGGATTTGCTCATGTAAAGTCACGCATTAATTCCCCTCAGATGTAAGTGAAACAGAGAGCAACATTAATTATCTTTAATTCTTATTCGAGCCTTGCCATCATGCCTTAGCAAGATAATCAAGAGTTTGCTTCATTGAAATGACGTTGCTAGGGTTACAATTTTCTAATATTTCACTTGAGAACATACGAGGGAATCCTTATTCTGCACACGGAAAAAACATTTACGCTTTGCATAATCACAAAATGATAAACATATACTTGGCTGCACAAATGAAACATTTGCGTTCTTTCATCTTTCCTTCCAAACCATACCTTGCTGCCGCTGGTTCAAATTTAAATGTCCTGCTGTCCTCAAATCCATCCTGTGTATCGTCTACACCCATGATGCCTGGCAGCTTCAAATTATTGCTGTGGTGTTGCTTCAATCTAAGTGTTAAAATTTTAAGACGATTACCTAACACAAATTATCATGAATATTGAATTATGCAGAATTCAGGTTTCCATTTCATAAAAACCCAAAGACCTTTTTCATGTGTGCACAAAATGCAGGTCAATCTTTCGATAATTGTTCCGTTATTGCTTTGATATATGTGCTATTGCGTACATGGACCTGGTCTATACAAGTGTGGACAGTCTCATCAGGCCATCGAGCAGCATTCAGTTTGACCAGAGGGCGGGCCTAAAGCATTTCAAAAGCAGGTCTTATCCTCAAGTGTATTGGATAATACCACACAACTTTGCCAGGTAAAGTATAATGACATTTTGTGAGTTAATTAGACATGTGTCTATTAATTTTTATTGTGTTACACCACTCTTAGATATAATTTTGGTCACAGTATTTGTAGTCTAGGTATTGTTCTATTCCATTCTAGTCATTCCACGTACTTAAATATAAGCTTTAAAGAACTTTCCCGAGCTCCTGTGCAGATGGGAAATACAAGCAAAAAGAGAATTAGCTTGGGATTATTCATGTGGATTTCCTCTAAATTGGTGTCCTAAATAAGCTGTATATTGTTTGATTGGCAAAGGCTCCTACATCCAAGATCCTAGACACACAAAACTCGTGAATATATATTACCTGTTTCGCATCCACCAATTAATGACACACTGCACTACATTGATGATGATTGAGAGTGCAAAGCATGCAGATATAATAGTCAGACCAGTAGGCACTGAAGAAAAGCACATACAGTAAAACCTGTCTATTGCGGACACCTGTGGTTCTGGCAAAAGTGTCCGCAATAGACAGGTGTCCACAATAAGCAGGGGCTAAACTTTTGGGATCTCAGAGTACATTTGTATCAAAGGAGGTACACTTGTATACACTGTCATAAAATATGCACGTGTGTACCCATCTTATTTCATTTAATCATTATGATGAAAAAACTAGAAAACTCAATGTTAGATAACTTTATAACATTGCAACAACACAACTTTTAATCAGTTTGAATGGCTGAAATATATTGACCAGCATATGTTCATATATGAACATACTGTTAAGTTCACGTTTGTTATGTAAAGCCTTTTTGCACCAGTGATCATACAGCATTTGCTCTCAGTTTTTTGTACATTATGCCCCTGACAGTTACTCAAACTCGTCTTAAATTGGGATTTTACAGTTTTTATCTTTTAAGGGAAAAATTGTGTATGTATGGGCTTACCAGGCTAAAGAAAGTTTGCGTAGTTTCTTTTACTAACATAAAAGAAGCAAACAACAAACATACCAAAGGGATATCCTATCCTTTGAGTACAGTAAAACTGTATGTGCCATTGTTACAAATTGTGAATAACTTCACATGAGTCTCAGTGGGTCCTTTGTTTTAGGCTTAATGATTGATCTATGGAGCTTAATTGTTTGATAGACAGAAAGTGTGAGCAACCTCACTCAACAGGAGCACCAGTGCTCAGAGACACTTGGCATGTTCCTTGAGGCATTGCAGCCAAACTGCTTGGCTGAGTGAGCTTAGTTTGTGTTACAGGCCACTGAACAATGGATTAATTAGTCTGATTCCAGCTAAACATGCACGACATTGTTCAGGCATTACAGCTTGGAACATAACAAGTTGCAAAAAAAAATGCATTGATATATTGTGTCCGCAATAGACAGGTTGTTTATGCATTTGGTACCCCAAAAAGTGTCCGCAATACACAATTGACAGGTGTCCCCTGTAGACAGGTATCACCAATATGAAAATGACTTAAAAATATTCGGTTCTGGCCAAAACTGTCCGCATTAGGCAGGTGTCCACAGTAGACAGGTGTCCACAAGGACAGGTTTTACTGTACACGTAAACAGAGCACATTCCAAGTTCTACAAGACCTAACTTCAGACAGATATGAAACTATTCATTGTTCTATCATCAGAACCTGGAGGAACTATAGGTTTGCGTCCACTCATTTCTCATGCTGTGTTTCAGTCCAAGAATGATTGTGCAGGCCATGTTTCCTATACACTAATATGTATAAACTGATATCACATTTGGTAAATGTATATTGATTGAAGTATGGGTGTGGTGCAAATTATATAGTGTGACCTGATCTTTGGCTTTGACACCCTGAAAGAAAATGATTTTTGGGCCCTATGTTACACGCATTGAAACCTGTTTTATAGGGACGCCATTGGATCCCTATTTTACAGGTATTCCTGTTTTCAGGGATGGTAATTTTAGTACGTGCCAAGAATATTTGAACATATATATGGTGAAACCTACCAATAAGGATACAAAGGGGCATTTACATTAATAACTCCGACATCTGATTCAGGAGATACGGATGTGATCGCCGGAATGTCAAACCCTATAACAAACCAAAGATTACTGCCTGTGAGATTTTGTGGATTGTGGCCTGGCACTTAACTTCTATTAATTTTCGATTTCCTATCTTGTTTCCTAATGAAAATGTTGGAACGAAGAGATGGAAAAGTGTATGAACTCAGACAAATAAAGATATACACTGATAAGGGGGAAAGTATTTGAGTAAAAAAAGACCTGCTGAGCCATAGGTACTAAATTTCACTAACCTATAAAAGGTCATTTATCATTCCAATATCCATGATTTTAAGGTTTTTGATTAATGTCAGGGCTTAAATGGCTTATTGACAGACAAGTGAGAACTGCTTTCTCAATAAAATTTTGTTCTCTGCCCAAATTGAAATGTTTATTTTGGCATTGCAGATGAGAACCAAGGCAAAATGAGTAGGCCCCACAAGTGCAAGATCCTAAACAACTAAATCCACTTGTGTGTGACTGGACTAATATGCATCCTCGAGTAAAGTAGGCAGGTGTGCAAAGAAAGCCTTATACTGGTCAATTTACTTCTTCAGACTGAGTACAATACGCATAGTCCCCTTCGTACAGGTGTCGTTTTTATTTGACACTACAATTACTGTCCTTTATACAAAATAGAGAGGTGTCAGGGGACTGTTCCTATGAAAATGACTGAAACATATTTAGTTATGGAGGAAACCAGTCCCAGATGGGCAGGTATCCGTCTTGCCCAGGTGTCTTCATTGGCAGGTTTCATTCATTGCAGGAACAGCACATACTTATCAATGACTGTCAGAATATATTCGTAAAACAAAGGGCATATTTGGTACACCTGTGAGTACCCAAGGAAAGCGAGATGCAGCTGAGAATATCGAATGTATCTGTATACAATGAATATTATAAACAAGATAAGATATATGAATGTATAGAGAGGCATATTGTCAAGAAAGTGTCAGAATGACCCCACAGCAAGGGATTCAAAGACTGCTTTCACCAAGACCACTATGAAGCTTTTTATCGCAGGCTCCAACTTGAAAGGAAATTTAGTATTCTATTCGAGATTATGACAGCGTTTTTTGTTCATATTAACATAGCACTACTTGGACAAGGCATGTGAAATTGCATTGACTGATGGTCTCTCGTAAAGACGGGTGGGCGTTGCAAAGGGACGGCCTTGACCTACTTCAAAAGTATGCAAGGTTGCTTAATTTTTCATTTACAATTATATAATGATTCTTTGTGTCTTCTCATTGGTGTTGGAAGATCTATATTTATCTTTTGGTTACTGTTGAATCTCATTGCTATCATTATTGGCTTGACATTTATGAATATGGGTAATTTTTTTCTGAAATATGTGACAAAATACTTCATTGACTATGTGATGTCGGCTGTGTTGTCTAATTCATAGTTGTAATGGAGCCAGAGTGTGCTGATAATGTTCTAGATTAATAATTGTCACAAAAACGATAAACTTAGCTGACTGGCAAGTCAGGAGAAAAAAAGTGTCAGGCCTATCATGTCTCTTTTTATGCGTGGCAAAAGTATTGGAATTTAATATTCGTATTGGAATATGAATGTTGATGTTTTGGGAACTCCGAAAGTCTCTTTACTGTCATTGTTGGATTCAACTTTATGGATATGGGTAATTCTGAACTATCTGATCAAGAACTTCATTACCTCACAACGTGCATTTAATTCAAGTTTATAGTATTACGCATGAAAACACGCAAGTTATTTGGTTAGGTATGGGAAGGACCTTGAAGCAGCAGAACTGTACTGTGAACGGATTATTAATAGTGTTTATTTTCCAATTCAACATAGGAGCAATGTGTGCAATATGGACAATAGTACTTCTATGTATATAGGTTAGAGAGGGACAGGTTAGCTTATGGAGAGTAAAGAGTTCGGACTGCGGAATAGGGTAATGACTACTAGGAAGTGGTTTTGGACAAAAAGACACAAATACAAAGGAAAGATTGGTGGCTTCACACAGATACTGACATGTTGCTCTAAGTACAAGGCTTTAAACAGTCTAGTTCCCACAGCTCTTAAAGTATATTCCGTTCACTGTCGCCTGATTTGGAAAAATACACACACATACCTCGCAATGTATGCACGATTTTCATGTTTCGTCTCAGAAATTAAAGTCAAGAAACTTTAAGGGTCCATATGGCTTATACTATTGAAGTAAAGTTAAGCTCACAATGACTGCTAGTAATGTGTCTCGTACGTATAAGTTTGATAGTGTACAGCAGTTTATTCTCCATGCTCATTTTTGCCTTTCTGGCATAAGCTGTTGGCGAGATTAAGCACTCACTATTCGGACATCTGTCATATTTACATTATTATGAATCATAATGGATAGAGAAATTAAAAAAAAAACTTTACAGCTGTCATATATTGCCAACCTTTATTTACATTATTATGAATCAAAATGGATGGAGGAATTGGGGAAAAAAAAAACTTTGCAGCCTCAAAAAGATCATATTCTCACACAAGAAGATTTATAGATGACCTGTGTGCTTTAAACAGCTGAAATTAAGGGAAATTGGAAAAACATATATCCCAAAAAAGTAATATTAAATCTGAAAAATGAAAGTGAAAGAAAAGCTACTTTCCTTGATCTCGCTATAGAAATAGAGAAAAACCAATATATATATAATATTTGACAAGAGAGACCCGTTCAAATTTGATATTATCTCCTCCCCTGATCTGGCAGGAAACATTCCAAAGAAACAAGCATATGGACGCTGTACCGGACAAGGGATACGTATTGCTAGAAACACCACAATTTTTAGCGATTTTGTAAATAGAGTCAGAGCTCTGTTGCAAAACTACAACACAAAGGTTATAAAAAACAACTACACAAAACTTGTTGAAATGTTTCCTGAGATATGACTTAATAAATACAACACTAACTCAAGAACATTAGTTTACCTGTGTCAAGATGGAGCTTGAAATGACAAAGTGTAGTCCTCAAAGTGTTTAGAGTGGTAAGAGGGAAAGTACCCGGGGTAAAGTATACTTAACCCACCTAGAGAATTTTCTCTAGTCCATGTTAAGTTGGAAAACCATGATCATACTCACTTTTTGCAGGATTTCTTTCTTTTCAATCTTCATCCAGTATTGTGAATTAGGTGGCTACGAGCTAATATCTTAGTACACTTTAATTCATAACACCTCTAGTCAACTTTATGGTGCTAAAAATGTATTACTATTCAGCTGTTTATACCAGTATCGGTATGGTCGAATAGTGTTTGCTTTTCAGTTTCAAATGAAACATTTGTCAGTCCGCCCGCCCTCTGTCCATCAACGAGGAACTTCATAGTGGCATTTTTTCACTAATTACACTGGATAGGGCTTCTATACGTGGGTAAATGATTTATAGTGATAGCCAATACAGATTTGTACCATTACTACCATACGTTATTCGTTACATCAAGCTTGAATGAGCATTGAAAAACTTTTGAATGGCATTATTTCACTAATTACACTGGGTATGGCTTTTATACTTGGGTAAATTATTGACAGTGATGGTTCCTACAGATTTGTACCATCACTGTCATACTTCACCGGTTACATCTGTCCAACGGTCAACAACAACTTTGGAGTGGTATTATTTCACTAACCTCATTGGGTATGGCTTCTATAGTTGAATAAATGATTGATAGTGATGGTCAGTACAGATTTGTACCATTGCTGTCAAACTTTATTGTATACATGATGCTTAAATGAGTATTGTAGAAAAACTTGGGTGTGGCATTATTTCACTAATTACACTGGGTAGGGCTTTCATACTTTTGTAAATGATTGATAGCGATGGTCACTTCAGATTTGTGCCATCACTCTCATACTTCATTGGTCACATCATGCTTCAATGAGAATTGTGGAGAAACTTCTGAGTGGCTTAAACTAGCTGGTAAGACAGCCATGCCCGGGATCATGCTTCAATGAGCATTGTAGAGAAACTTCTGAGTGGCTTAAACTAGCTGGTAAGACAGCCATGCCCCCCAGGCATGGCTGTGTTTTATATTTGCAACATGCACTGAAAATTTTACTGTACCTCATTCAGGAATATGGGCTGATACTTATACAATGGAATCAAAGCCAATTTAGAATATTTGGTGTTTGGAATATTGTGTTGTGTAGCACGTCTTGGACTTCATTTCGGAAATAAGTATAATTTTGTGTTGACAGGGGAACCCCGGCAAAAGAATAAAACTCTTGCCGTTTATATTTGGAGCTTTGTTTTCTGGGGGAAACATATTTAAGTGGAGGATGTCCTTTCCGTTGTAACCGTATCATTTATTGAAGAATTATATCAAAGCTATTGAACGTAAAGCGATAAATATGCTCTTTTTATGTATTTAATTGTATCACAATAATGAATCATGTTTTCTGAGCTATTGAAGTATCTAAATCAGCCCTCCACAGCATTAATTTAATCAACAATGTTAACATTGCCATGGATGATAGAAAAACCATCTTTCTTGCAATGGCAAAACACTTGAAGTCCTCTGTTACTTTCGTTATATTCAAAAAATCCCTCTAAACCATCTTTTCTTCTACTTTACAAGACAGGGTAGCATGATATGTTCAGACAATATAGATCAAACTTATAACAGATCCTACAGTTTTGATTAAATAAAAACAACGTACCATATGGTAAAGAAATGTGTAGTTTTCAACTATCATCATATTCAGAAGCCTTACTAAACAGTTACATACATATAGATAATCTTTAAGTACCTGTACATGTTGTAATAGTTCCTATGACTGGTATGGTTGTCCTCCCATTAGTTGTCCAATGTTTTAGCATATCTGATTGCATGGAAAAAAAAATAAAAAATGCATTTCCCTTTAGAGGATGAAATCCACACAGTGAGAGTGATATTATAATCGTAGCGTCCAACTCTGAAATGCCACAGAGGTGCTGTCAAGTTTAAACATTTAAATCAAGTACACATTCATTGGACTTATGTTAGATAGCAAGTGCAGAAACGACCTATCCACAAAACCACCGATTTAGATTGATTCTAAGCAGGACAATTTTACATTACTTTGCAATGACACAGTAACTTTCAAATTATTCAAGCCATTATCAAACTGATGTGTTTGCCAGTATCCAACCTGACCACCACAGATTCTCATATAAGTTCAACATCCGTGGTCTCATGCACAACTCGGATCTACCAGTTGGAACACCACAGAATGTAAGTACACTCCCACACACACACACACATATATATATATATATATATATATATATATATATATATATATATATATATATATATATATATAGGGAGAGAGAGAGAGAGAATGAGAGAGAGAGAGAGAGACAGAGAGAGACAGACAGACAAACAGACATAGAGTGGTACCTTTTGTATCAAAACAACGGCGTGAACAGCCACATTGTTTTTTTCTGGCCACTAAGCTTGGACACAGAAGTGAGTTTCTTTGTAAATTTACCTGCATTGACAGGTCACCTGCTGTATGTAGCCACTTTTTCTTGGCTGAAAAGGGGGCCCAATATACAGCACGTAACTTGGTATAATCTAATGTTGTCATAATAACAACAAGGCAAGCAGACAGAAATGGCATGGTTTCAAATGTTCCACCCGTGACAACTTCAAATGTTGGCCACCAAAGACACTAAGTGTGGAATTGAATAGATGTTGTGTCTATTCAATAATTTGGTAAACGTAATGTTAACGATATTTCCAGTGGAAATTGGACAGACCAGGGTTATGCATATCAGCCATATGAGTATCACAAAAAAAACAAACAAACAAATGCCACAGAGTCTGTCATTATGTCATTTGGAGAGTATTACATGTGTAGTTGTATAAACGCACATGCACACACCCCGTACACTCACGTTCATATACATGCATAATGTCGATTCATAGCTGGCTTGATCACCTTGCTTATTTCCATTGGGGTCCTGGGACAAAAGTTAGGGACAAAAAAAATGTTAAAAGTGAATACATGTAAATACATGTAGTACTACGTTAAAATGTAAAGAAAAGTAATTTTGAGAAAAATAGATGAAATATCACAATATATCTATTAGAACTTAATACGAGCTCTGTGCACCAGCATCACATTGAACCCCAGTAATGAATCACTGTTTTCCTTTAGTTTTCCTTTTTCGAGAAGGTGTGCTTTTAGTTGAAGTTTGAAATTTCTCTTGACTGGTCTTGCTTTTAATTGTACCAATAATTCGTTCTAAACGGCAACGAAGAAGAAAGAATTAGCAGCAGTAAGTTTGACACATGGCACGGAAAAAATATTGTTGTTTTGTTTGGTTAAACCTCGTAATTTATTGGTGCTTATCATTTACCTTATGTACGTGATGGTGCATATACGCCGGTAGAATGTATCATAAAAACATGATTTATTTTCAATGGTTTGACCCAGTCTTCGACATTAGGTGCCCACCCGGGATAAAAACACTGTCACTCTAATGTCGGTAAAAGTGCTGGTGATTGCTGTCAATAGCCACTAAGCATCGTCAACTGTCACAAAAAAGTACCAAACACCGCCAAACAGTGTTAATACAGTGTTTTAAAATATTTCTGATTTTAAAGCAAACAGCACTTGATGTGTTCGTTTTGGGGCAGAAGACAGTTATGCCATTTACAGAGTCACACATACTACAGTCACAAAGGTGTATGTGATGCTAGTTGTAAACGATATCATGGGCCACTCTTAAGGAGATGTAATGCATCACTGAGTCACATCCAAAGGGTAAAAGAGGCTGCAGTAGTGAACAAATTGTGCAGAATGAATGGTGTATGTCGCAATTAGCATCATTAATGAATTCATGAATATTTAAAAACCATGACATAAACATACCAGTAGTCTATGTAAAAATGATTTTCTTAAATTGCATACCTATCGCTTTTGTGGTTGTCCTTCCAGCGGAGGTCGGTGCTGACGGCTGGTCTACATTATACAAAATGAGGAGCACATTTTAATAATAATGCATTTCAAAACGTGACACACCATACATAGTTTAAAAGAAACACATTTTAGATTTAAAAACATTTGACATTCATTTTCTGAGGCATTGTTCAAGTCTGTTGGAACAAACCTGGTCGTCAACATGGTCTCAAACAGAAGTATTACTGGCAATGAATAATATCTGAGCAAGATTCAATTCATTCGTGCTAAATCTTAGCAATCTTAGCGCAATAAAAATAACATGTATAATGTAACAGGGAGTGTATTATACTATTATACTTGTTCCCCCCTCACACGTATATATATATATATATATATATATATATATATATATATATATATATATATATATATATATATAAGGTTCTTATTTTGTGTTCCATTTCAGAAGCAGTTTGAATCTTACCTTCCCCACACACAAAGGCATAAGTATTGGTACAATTCGAGTATGTTGGCCCACTGTCGGAATTTATATTGTATGCCATGCACTGCCCTTTCGAAATGTTTACACGCAGTTTTTCTGGAACCAATGGCAATTAAAATGTTTAAGATGCAAGATTCACGTTAATGTTGTCATAGATATAAGGTAAGTGGCAGAAAATAATATATATCAGAAAAGTACGTACCTTCAAGAGGTTTATGCATATATTGCAAATCTAAACCCTTTCATTAATAAAAAAAGTTGCACAAACACTCAAAATGTTGGAAAATATAAACCGTTCAATTATCATGACGAGGTGGCTTCTTAACCAGTTGAACAGTAATTGTGTCTTCGTATTAATTCACGGTAAGAAGGTTCATAGGAATGGTAAGTTAAAATCCTTTACACGTCCAAATGACACAGAGCCATTAGTACCTGACTCATGCCAATGAACACTATTGAATGTGGACGTGTTCTCATGATATAGTAATATATATATATATATATATATATATATATATATATATATATATATATATATATATATATATATATATATATATATGAGATATTTGAGCAAAAATACAAATGCAGACGGTAAGTTCGCTATGGGGAGTTTGGAGCGGTAATTATTGGTGTTAGTAGAGATGGATGATACCTCTTTCGTCTCTGCTTGTTCTAATCGCTCGTATCATCAGAAATTGCATCTAAGTGATGAAAATGAAAATAATGAAGACTTCAACCTAATTCCATTCTCTTCTATGACCTTTTACGTATTCTGATATATTGCCGTCATGATAAAAAAAAGGATATTATGCGCAAATGTAGGCATAAGATTGTTTCTTTGATCTACAGTTGAAAACGTTATGCATCACAAACGCACTAAATTTTCGGGATAAACAGAGAGAGGCTACATTTGTTTAGTTTGCGTCCTCGAAAATTTGACAAAGGCGAAAGGACGAAGGAAAATAGGTTCTGTGCATGTAATATATATTCTGCAATATGATGTAAATTTTGACGATGGCTCTTTTGCGGTATGGAGCTGTATTTTATCGGTTCTTCAAGTAGATAGATGGATTTCATAGGTGAGAGAGCAAGTAGCAAAAACCTGTGACAACTAATGAAACACAAGTCATATAGCTGATTGAACGTACTTATACAGATTTGACTAAAATATTCAGCACAGATCCCGTATGCTATATTTCATGATATGCCATTGCAAATTGCTGACCAAATATAACACCGAATGTATCCTGAAGTCTTGATATTGCAGACAAGTCGGAATATGCAATCTCTATCCACAATTCTATATGCTTCAATTGTTATCTCTGGATCTGGACCTTCTTCGTGGATTTTTATTTGTCAAAAGGATAAGAATTAAGTAAGCAGGATAACACAATAATATGATTCCATACCGGGCACTATCCAAATGCTTTCAAGTCCATGCTTTTTCAATACTTCTCTTGTATTCGTGATGTCGCTTTGCTTGATAATTGTCTGGTTTTTCGAATTACACGTTTCGTGAGCATAGGAAAAGTTCACTTTTGTGATGTAAATAGAGTATCTTCGCAGAAATATTACGAAGGTTTCTTTCGGCTCTGGAATTAAAAGGTATGAATTTTTAATTGTATTGTCCTTGTTTCGGAGGTTATGGCTAAATATCATCAACTCAATACAAACTATCAAGGCACAACCTTCGGTCACTGCTTATGCAACAACAACAACAAATATATAATAAGTACTATTTGCCTATGTTTGATTGCATTTCTATAAAAGTTGCTAAATTTTATTTGACCTTACAGGGTGTCTAGATATTTAAAACATTGATTTTCTCTCTTACTTGCTTAGTTACATACTTATTTACTCACGGATTTATCGGTGTGATTTGATGCAATCACTGTATCAATATATGTGATAAATAGGAAAACCACTCTTACCACTAATGCATACATAGCCATATCTGTCATCACATGCTGTCATAGAAATTGCTGTGTTGTTTAACATGTAGCTGCACTGCGTTCCTGAAAAACGTAACCATGGTAGTGTTAGAACAAACATCCATATTTAGCTTGACTCCAAATTCTACAAGAGGCTCACCGTAATTTACCAGGAAAAGTGAAAATCGTCTGACACAATTAAGAAGTTACAAAATATTGACAAAGTCCTAGTCGTAATAAAACAAAAGAACGTTGTTTAGCAAGATTTTAATTTTTGACAATTTAGAGTAACATATTGACGTATTTTCAGTAGAAAAAAAAAACATAAGAAAGTTCTCTTGTAAAATTAATCAAACCGGAAATTAAACATGGACTTATCAATACATGAAAAGGAAAGACTATCGTGTAGAAAATAATTGTCCACTGTATTTGTTTTATGTGTTTGCATTTCCTTGTTCTACCAAACATTTACAATTGATCGATGTTACAACACTGCCTGGCAAACTGTCTACATGCAGATACTCCTGGCAAATGTCTTTATTGTTTTGTATCTCCGTTATTAGATTTTAACAGGCGGATATTTTGCCAGATTCCTCAATGGTTATACCATGTAAGTTTACATGTAAAACTGATTTCTTCTCTCATTATCCCAGGACAAATGTTGTACATATTGGCTTTTCTGTGTGCTTGACATCATCAGTTATGTTACAAACAGCAAAGATGGCGATTACAGTTTCAGACTTATTACCTGTTCTACTGATCCAAGACTGATTCAATCCAAGACGCATCATCTGAGCAGATACGTAAAGTTTGATATCTCTTTGTTCCACATGCACACTGGAGAGTAATGTTCTCTTTCGGTTCCTACACTTTTGCTCTGCCTCGCTGTGCTCAACGGCTTCGTAATTAAATTGGTAGATCCTGCCATCTTGTATGGCTTGTTCTGGACCTGTTATCAAACATAATGTTTACTGATAGTCAAATTGTATTTCTATGCTAAAAGAAATAGTACGTGTACATCAGTGAAACGTACTTTCACCATATTTTTTGTTTAACAGTTTTCATGAATGTCAATTTTGCACACTTGCCATGAGCCAATTGAAATGTTTCTGTTATAAGTTTTTGCGTATCTCCTGTGCCCTCAGTACAATGGAAAATTAAAAAAAAGAACGTATCCTATACTGTGATTCTGTATTGTTATTAGGCCCTTCCCACTAGCAACCACCTCTCATAAAATGCCAGCCTGTAGAAAGTATGACATCTTCATAACACATTTCCCCCCCAAAGCCCGCCTGTTGCACTGTCTGTAATTTCTAGAATAGTGGACTAGTGTTGGAAGAGATTGAACTGTAACATATAAAAGGGATTTAGAAAATCTCCGACCTCCACCTATATCATTTAAAAGGTGTCACCCTCGTGTTTTCCCGTGACTTCATACCGCAAGCTCTTCGGAGGTGTGCCCTGAAGCAAGAGCAAAACGTCCTGCCCATATTTCAAATGGAAGGGGGGGAGGGGGGTACAAGAAGGTAGACGTTGCTGTTCAAGTGTCACTAAAGAACCTACTTCGAAAAATATATTTGAATGTATTCATCCGAAGGGAAAACTATACTGTAACTCCAGAAAAAAAGTCAGAGTAAAGTGTACTTCTAGATATGCTTTGCACTGGACACAATCAGTGGAGTTAAACGAGTAAAATGACTTTAAGTTCCCAGGAGCACATGACACAATTAAACCAATGCAGTTCTTTCACGGGCTGGACCATTGTAGCCTGTCGATTCAGGTATCGGGATTCCCTCACAGAAAAGGAACCATGGGGGCTTAAGCTGTTGATTCAGTCCACAATTTTGGAAAAAATCGAAAAAGAAAATGCTACTAATTAAAAGTTGAAAAGTTGTGAATTTCTTGTGCGTATGTAAAGTATATGCGCAGGAAAGAGTCACTCAAATTCATTGATCGAAAACTGTGCAAGTGAGAACGGGGATTTATTCCTTTTTCTATGGTGGCACAAAAGTGCCAACTAAAATATTTTTCTCTCTCCATAAAAATGCGAAGGCGAAAACAAGAAAATAAGAAAAACAGAACAGGGAAAACAAGAAAACACGAAGGCGAAAACACTAAAATATATAACACGAAGGCGAAAATGCGAAAACACAACCGCCAGAACACGACAGAAAATATGTCTTGTTTTCGCACTCGCATTTTCGTGTTTTCGTGTTAGCGTTTTCTCGTTTTCTTGTTTTTCTGTTTTCTTCCTTGGTCGAAAACAAGAAAACACGAAGGCGAAAACACTAAAATATAAAACACGAAGGCGAAAATGCGAAAACACGACGGCGAAAACACGACAGAAATTATGTCGTGTTATCACACTCGCATTTTCATGTTTTCGCATTAGCGTTTTCTTGTTTTCTTATTTTCGCAATATCGTGCTTTCGCTTGTTTTACTTCCATTTAACACCTTCCCGTATGTTAGCTAACGGAATTAATCCACTGAATACTTTTAACTTTTTTGGTTTCTACTTCTATTTTCCAAATGAATTCAAAGGAAATGTGTGGACGCACCATGAAATAACCCCGCTTGATTGGTTCCCCTGTTGTAACAGGGTAGTTTTCCAAATTCATTGTTCTTGTTGTTATTATTATATCTCGTTGGTGGTGTTGTTGTGGTTGTTATTATTATTATTATCATTATTGTATTTGTGTCTTTTTTGCCCAGAACCACTTCCTAGTAGTCAATACCCTATTCTGCAATCAGAACTCTTTACTCTCCATAAGCTAACCTATCCCTGTCTTACCTATATACATATGGAATTACTATTGTCCATATTGCTCACGTTCCTCTGTAAATAATATAACTATTATCATTATTATTACTATATCTTGCTAGTACTAAACAAAACTGCTTAGCGGACGGTCATAATACCAAGATCAAGTGAACAGGTAAACCTGGTATTCGAAAGCACATTTTAATACATGTTGCATTAATGATAATATTTACGGTAAATATTAGACTTTGATCCTTGAACTAAACACTGTACACAAGCCAACAAGCATATAAGTAAACAAGCAAATAAACTGGAAGCCAGTCATGTCTGAGGAAATTGATGCTGATTCATGGAAATCCTGGTGACAAAATTATCAGCGCCAAGGACCAAGAGGACAAGTCCTTCACAGGTAGTGTTCGTGTGGAAAAATAATCGTTCGGTGATAAAAATGGGTCTTTAATACAGTGTTTTGACATAAAAGTTATAATATCCCCCCCCCCAACATGTCATGTCATACGAAAAAACAAAAACAACCAAAAAACACACACACATGCACACAAAAAAAAAAAAAAAAAAAAAAAGGCATTCACTTTTTGTTGCAGGAACAATGTATGCATGATGCACCGAAACTAGTCCACGAATTTCACTGGCATAAGTCCCAGAACTCCGGTTCCGTGGTTGATCACTAAAAAAGATTGCTATATAATAGTTTTCAATGTAATACATAATTGAGCTCTTTATGGCAGAATTTTTTTCTTTTCTACACGATAAAGTCCACCAAGCATGTTTTGAGCTACATTTCTGCATGTAATTAAAGTGCATGCTCTTATATGCATCTATCATCGAGCAAAATATTAAATCAATTATTGGTATAACATCAACGAAGTTTGTAAAAGCATTTATGATTTATATATGTTTAAGGAATTTAAGGAACGGAATTAAGCATAATTGAGGTGGCTGTGCATAATCAAACTTGCTTCCATATCGGACATCGCTTTTTAAATTCTACTGATGAAGCATTTAACGTACCAACTGAGTATCTTTTATCTAGTTTTGCTTTATTGGAACTTTTTGGGGGTTGAAACCCTAGCAGGAGACCACAATATTAAAAAATATGTCACTCCAAAGAATGCACATGGAGATCTACACGGAAACCAACCCACATTCAAATGCCAAACTACAGCTTACACCATGTTTGCTGCCCAGAATCTTGTCAGAAAAAGCACAATACATCATAAAAAATTACGATATCACGTTTGTTTCAACAGGTAAATATAAATTTCTACCATAGAGCTGTGACTCATGTTTTTTCTTTTTCGTAGTCTGTCTGCAAACTGGCCCTGCACACTGCTTTTTGCTTGGTCAATCAGTCATGTATAACGTGTGTGTGTGTGTGTGAGCGATCTGTCACGTTGTCGCTGCAACCCAGTCACGAAGTTTCAGTTTTGTGTCGCGATCAGTTTATTGCAGATCTTCATTTGTAAAGCAACACTGGTTACAAACATATCTCTACAGAATAAAATTATACATTAGGCCCAATAATATAAATGGCAAAACCCGGGGAAAGCATGACAGTGTGTATGGTCCCCTTTATCACGAGAAAGACCAAAATTTGCAGAAGAACTCGTGCAATAGGCTTGGCACTTAACACTCCTGACAACCTTACATACCAGCACCCAAGCCAAAGCCACGAAGACTGAACTCTGCCTAAATTGCCCTATTCCTTTTCAATTCCGTTTTGAGGGGAATTGGAAACTTTCTTGCAGTGAATCCCTTGTTCCAGCAACAAATAGTGAATGCCTTTGGATTTTTGTTTTGTTTTTGTTTTTTTTGCTTTTTCGTATGACATGACATGTTCGGAGGGTGGGGGGGGGTATTATAACTTTTATGTCAAAACACTGTGTTAAAGACCCATTTTTTCACCGAACGATTATTTTTCCACATGAACACTACCTGTGAAGGACTTGTCCTCTTGGTCCTTGGCACTGATAATTTTGTCACAGGATTTCCATGACTCAGCATCAATTTCCTCAGCCATGACTGGCTTTAAGTTTATTTGTTTGTTTACTTATATGCTTGTTGGCTTGTGTACAGAGTTTAGTTCAAGGATCAAAGTCTAGTATTTACCGTAAATATTAGCAATAATGCAACATGTATTAAAATGTGCTTTCGAATACCAGTTATACCTGTTCGCTCGATCTTGGTATTATGACCGTCCACTAAGCAGTGCAAGATATAGTAATAATAATAATAGTAATAGAGATCATAATAACAACAACAACAACAACAACAACAACAACAACGAGATATAATAATAACAACAAGAACAATGAATTTGGAAAACTACCCTGTTACAACAGGGGAACCAATCAAGCGGGGTTCTTTCATGGTGCGTCCACACAGTTCCTTTGAATTCATTTGTAAAATACAAGTATAAACCAAAAAAGTTAAAAGTATTCAGTGGATTAATTCCGTTAGCTAACATACGGGAAGGTGTTAAACGGAAGGGAAACAAGCGAAAGCACAATATTGCGCTAATGCAAAAACAAGAAAATGCGAGTGCGAAAACACGACATAATTTCTGTCGTATTTTCGCGTTTGTGTTTTCGCATTTTCGCCTCCGCGTTTTGAATTTTAGTGTTTTGGCTGTCGTGTTTTCTTGTTTTCGAACAAGGAAAAAAACAGAAAAACAAGAAAACGAGAAAACGCTCACACGAAAACACGAAAATGCGAGTGCGAAAACATGACATTTCTGTCGTATTTTCGCGGTTGTGTTTTCGCATTTTCGCCTTTGCGTTTTGAATTTTAGTGTTTTTGCCTTCGTGTTTTCTTGTTTTCGCCGTTCTGTTTTCTTATTTTCTTGTTTTCGCCTCTGCATTTTTATAGACAAAGTAAAAAGTTTTATTTGGAACTTTTGTTGCACCATATTTTTCATAGTATCCTGGGTCATTAGCGGCTAGAGGCGTGGTGAATGCGAAGGCCCACATAATGTATGCATTCTCGTTATATTTGAGATCTGTCCTCCACTTGGCGATTGAGGACTGCTGTACTCGTGCCACTTTCGGAAACTTCTATGTATAATTCGTATATTTTCAAAATTTATGCAATGCTTAGTGTATTTGCTCAATTTGTAATGCGAGTCATTACGTTTCTACAGTTACTTGACAAATAAAATCTTACTTGAAAAGCTTTATTCACCTGCCGAATATATTGCTGAAGAGGGCAGAGACGTGCACGTACCCTCTCGATCTTAAACTCAATATGACCCCAGTCAGGACGAACTAATTACATGACACATTTGCATGCTTTTCGTAACCAGGGTGTTCGCATAAGGTAAATCTATAACTCTCTATTATCAGACAATACTAAAGCATGGACCGACTTACTATTTGAAGGACTGAGCCCGGCGTATCACAGTAGCGCAAAACCCATTAAGCCCACTTATACAAATAACAATGTCTTCGATCCGCCTTAGTTTTACGCTGATTGCCTCAACGAAATCAGCGATAAGGGGGCCCCTCAGACAGTAGGTCCATGATTACAGGAGTTCTCAGAAAAAGCCACATCGACTTCAAACTTGGTGGGGACATACCATTGGTAGTATCTTTTAAATTCGAAATTGCATATGCGCCATTCTGGAAATAATTAAACCGCACGTGTTCAATAGGTGGTGCGCCGATTTATTTTCTGAGTTCTCAGAAACCGTTGCTCAGAGACTTCTGCAACTGTCATGATGTACTTTACAGAGACTCCAACATGCGGAGCCTAGCAAACTGAGGACTTTTATGAAAATAGCTGCTCTCAGCGGACGCCCCATTCGCTAATTATGCGGAGCACTGTCAGTCAGGCAGGAGGTTATAAAATTTGATAGATTTTCATGATGAAAATGCGGGATATCGCCCACCCAATTTGGAAGGGTTCGAGTCTCTGACCTTGTGGAAATATCAAACAAGTTTGTTCGCCAATGGCCGACCCTTCAAAGAATTTGATCTGTTTCCTGATTTTGATCCTAAGATTGAATTGGTGCACTTTTGAACGTGAGCTACTTAATCATTCGTCCTCATATGTGAAGGAAAATTTTCATGATTTAACAATCTGTGTTCTGGGCGACAATACAAACTTTGTTTTCAGCATTTCCTTTGTATTAGATTAAACTTAGTTTAATGCAGTACATTACTTTTAAGCTGGATCACGATCTGGGTCAAGTTAAGATTAAGCCATACTGCTAAAATGTTAATCACATGCTTTGTTTATAGCCACAAAACAGATTTATTGACCTTGAAATTCTTCATGCATACAGAATTATAGAATGTGGGATCCAAACAAGTTGATTTGAATTTTGATCCTGAATTTCTTTTCAGGCTAAAAGTCTTTGTGACTATGGCCACAGGTTTTTTGCTCTGGAACCTGATTTATTTTGTCAGTTAATGCATACATTCCTGCTGATTACCAGGTATGTCAAAAGGAATTGCAATTTAATTCACGTTTTTGACCTCCCGAAAACTGTCAGCCAGATTTACTTCAACCGTAGAGGTAATATACCTTAGAGAAATTTCTGCTAATTGTCTTCGTTGTCAAACACCGAACCTAAATACCAATTATAAAATCTTATAAAGCAATATTTGAGTGGCAGAGAAAGCTATTTTCAAGTTCCTGTTTTCAAATGTATAAGATGATATCCAAAATATTTGACTGACTGAGCAATATATCAATTGGATGAAACAAAAAAAAGTTATAATTTTGATAATAAGGTAATGTTGCTCTGTAACCTGATCTATTCTGGTATTTGTCAGTTAATACATACATTTCTGCTGATTACCAGGTGTGTCAATAGGAATAGCAATGTAATTCTCGTTTTTGACCTCCCTAAAACTGTCAGCCAGATTCACTTCAACCTCAGAGTTAATGTACCTTAGAGAAATTTCTGCTAATTGCCTTCAGTGTCAAACCCTTAACCTAAGTACCTATAATTAAATATTATAAAACAATATTTGAGTAGCAGAGAAAGATTATTTCGAGTCCTGTTTTTAAATAAATAAAATGATTTCCAAAATATTCGGCTAAATGAGCAATATATTCAATCAGATGAAACAGAAAACAGTGTTCCTGATAGTATTAAACTAATGGTGAGACTATTAGTAACCAATCGTTAATGGCAAATAATTTTAACACATGTACTACGAACAATGGACCCAGCTTGGCGTCCAAAATTGTTACTCCAGCCAACTGTCCTTTCAAAGATCACATTAGAGACCCAGTCCAGCACAGGATATTTCATTCCGTCATAAATAAAGGACACACCTGTCAATATTACTGAAAGAATCAACACACATCCCTACCCTGTTTTTTTCTGAATATGTGAAATTATTTCTTGAAAAAACTTGGACACCTATATAATTTCAAAGTGTTGAGTCCGTAATTTATAATTTTGTTCTCAGTTGAATACATGTATATTACAAACCTCCAGCAATTTTATCTTGGTGCTTGTTTTCAATGTGGTCAAACGAGAATAGTTTCCTATGATTATTTGCCAACGACATGCTTTGAGATAACCCTGGCTCAACATTGCTGTGTGAATTCGTCATGTTTGTTCTGGATTGTTCAACATTAAATAATGCATTGACTAATCGCACTTTGATCATTGTTGTTTCATTTTCGTTCATGGTGGTCCCGTTTTAACCCATAATTGCTATACTTTCGTGTTACCTGTTCAACCTGCGCCTTGCTTTTTTTTTTATTATTTTTTTTTTATTAATAAACTTCTCCACTTACTAACCCAAAGTAGGTTCGGTTGCCGCTTGTTTTGTTTTCATAAAGGACTATGTTTAGACTATTGGGAACTCTTAGGCTTTCAAACGAAGTTAAAATCACCAAGTTTACATAGCCATTTGCATGTGCAAAAGCTTGTATGATTGAATATAATGATCTTTCAACATTCGTATAAAATAGCATTACATTTCATTTTCTTCTTAGTAACAAATATTAACTGATGTTGGCTAATCGATGGAGGTATATTGTTAAAAAAGAAAGGAGAATCGTCATCAATTTCATCATAACCTTGCTGCCTTTTTTTTTCTCGGTTTTTACTTGTCCTCGTTTTAATCCAGAGGACTATTTATAGTGGTAACTCAATTACTTTTGCTTCCTTTGTCCTCAATACATGTTGCTTTAGCCCGCTTTCAATTGCCTTTTATGGTGTGGACAACCACTAATCTTTTAAGTATTTGCCGAATGAGTACATTTTGGAGGAGAGAATAGTAAATCTGGTGACACCTTTTGGGGTTTGTATTGTGTGGCTATGAAGACCAAGATGAGAAATCCAGAATATCGTAGGACTTAGTGATGCCTATTGACCATGCGTTCATTAAAAGCTCACGACTTTGACTTGATATATATGCTAGATCTGATAAGTCGCTCAGAATGTTTCCTTTGCTATTTCCGCACCAAAAATGGGGTCACGGTAATTGAATTTTGTGATATCGCACAAAAGGTGTGAACGAGAAACCTCGTATGATCAATAAAGTATATACTAACTGGTTAATATTAATAGGTAAGATATGTAGGCATGTCAAAAAGGGACGAATTATAGTCTTTCGTGGGCCTGATAATTCGAATTTTGACACCCAGGCGTTGAGCTTTTCCTGCAAATAATTTTAAGTGTAAGAAGGAAGGGATTATGGTTCTCTACACATTTGAGACAAATGCGCTTTGATTGAGTGTAGAATGAATGTCTGCATAGAATTTAGAAAAGCCGTCAAATGTGCTTTAAGAGAAAATACTGTAGAAACAGGAGAAAAAAACTTCTACCGTGAGTGTAAATTTGATAACACTCAGGATGCTGGCGTCTGTAGTAAATGGAGCAAAAGAGACAGCGAGTAAGGTCCTCAGTTAAAGACCTGCATTTGTGAAAACGATAAAAGTATGAGAGAGGGAACACATTGATTTGCCAGGAATCAGGAAAAAAGAAATTACTTAAAACTAAACATTGTCATTTATATGAGTATGATACTTTATCGACAATATTACATCAAGCACAAAAAACGTTTTCTTTCTTTCTTTCTTACGCTTTTTGTTTTTTTTTTTGCAAGTGTGAACAACGATTGTGTGCAAAGTACAGGGCTTCAACAATCTATACCTGCTGGAAGAACGCTATTTGCAAACAAAAAACCCAAAAGCTCACACAAAAAATTCATATGTACGGAATGTAAAACTTCTGTATGGTGCATGCATCCTTCTGATGCTGAAACAATTTGTCGTTGTTTCCAGACGTTTGACAATTTTAAATCCCAAAGTTCCTTGATGATATTGAATTGTTGCCTCGTTCACCGCGGATGCATTTACCAGTATTCGATGCCCTGTGGTCGTTTGTGGGGTGCTTATACCTACCTATTTCAATTTGCAAATTATAGGCACAGATGCGGAGCCCATGGCGCTTTTGTGAATGTCAAAGTGCTTCACAACATTCAAATGAAATTCAGGTTCCAGTTGTCTTTCATGCACGATCAGGGTTCGTAACTCGTTTCATTACTGTTTTGCTCTGACATGTCATTTTTGCCTTGTGGAATTTCTCCTGTAACTCGTTCTTAATACCATGCAAAGATATAATACCAGACCTCTCTCCTAGATCATATCAAAGTTCTTGCAAACCAACTTTTAACAATGCATAACCTATACACTTATTCCATGGTGTGCACTCCTCAGCGAAAGATACCTGGCTCAGAGCCTCTTTCACTCAGTGGTTCTCGCCCTATTTCTCCTAGCAAGCCTTGTCTACAAGGGTCCATATTGACCCAGACTTCCACAACGCCTAACAATTCAACCTAACTGCTGTTAAGTAATCAATGAGCTTGCATTTCCGCCAAAAGATTAGACACCCCGATTAACATTTTCCCTTGACTTTTTCACATTAAAATGAACATATGTAAAGCTCATATTAATTTTGAGAATAAGCTATATTAAGTTGACACGTTGATCATAACAATCGGCGGTCAGAAAATGGAATTGTGTGCTACTTTTGTACCAAGAGGTAAAGTAACGTGGTTGGCGTGGTTAAATCACCAGCATGTTCTTGAGGTGCTGCATTGAAAAGTGTTTGGCATTACTTGTTTAACTTGTCTCCACAATACAACCACTCGTGATGTCTTACATACTACTCTTTGTAACATTCCATCGTTTTGTTTGAACACAATCATTTGGGAGCAGCGAACATGACCTCAATCAAAATATTACTATTGTACAGCAGTGCAAAAATTTATTGATAAGAGCAAATATTTTAGACCTCTAACGCTTACGTAACATGGTTCAATTGTGACATTTGCTTTCATGCTCATCATAATAATTTTTAATGATGGTTATTTTAGGCTATTTCTAATGCCCCTCTGTGACGCACAGTTTACAGCTGTCTTCCGCTTGTTTCTGTCGTTGGGACGCCTCACTGTGGGTGCCCCTGCACGGAACAGGTGGGGACGTAAGGGTGGTTTTCCATTGGATCCGTTTCGATCCGTTGCTGTAACGGTTGCATTTGCGATAATCATTAAAAACAGTAGAAATACAACCATCAAAACGCTTTGCATCTTTGTCTCCATCTCTACTTGAGTTTTCGGGTGAGATGGCGTCTATTGGTTTGATTCTCAACGCTTGCCATTCAAAATTCGCATCAGTGATCATCATAATTTTAGAATAGGAAAGTCTGGTAACATCGTGCAAATATGCTTGAGTTTTTCTAAAACATAGAAAAACGACCGTCATCTGCAAAGTCTAATGCCTGAAGATCTTCATGACCAATCATCCGATCACGATGAAGTTAACATCATTCGAAACCGAATAATAAGTAGAATTCAAATCAGGTATGTGAACAGTGGTCATAGTTCGATTTGTGCGTGTGTGAGTGTGTGTTCTGTTTCGCTTTTGTTTTTGTTTTATGTTTTTTTTTGGGGGGGGCTGTTTTTTTTTTGTTATTGTTTTCTTGTTTGTTTGTTTTGTTTTTCGTTTTTTGTTTTTTATTTTTGTGTGTTTGTTTTTGTTGAGTGTTTTTTTTTGGGGGGGGGGGGGGGGGAAGCCAGCCCGCCTAACACTTAAGCAAGACAATCAAATCTTTGTACAATTGTTCGGTATTAATATTGTGTTCAGAAAACGTGATGTTTATATTTTTTAAAAATTGAAAGTGATCAATGTTTATCCGGTGCTCTTGATCTAAAATACTGTTCCTGCTCAGGCTGATAACGGTCGCATGTTTTTAGCTCAGCAGACTGCTCAGTCAGCTGAGCATATAGGATGGTCTGTCGTCCATCCACTCTTCCACAATTCACATCTTCGAATTCTTCTCCAAAACCGTGAGCCAGATTTATTTCAAACTTGGTGAGGATGTACCTTGAGTAGGACCAAGTTTGTTCAAACGGTTGTGCTACAGTGATTTTTCAAAAATTATTGTTGTGAATTATTCTGTTCTTCCTTTGGGCGAATCTTATAAACAGTTCTCCAAAATCGCTCACCCAATTGCCTTGCTATAACACAGGCACACTCCTGCAGACACCTAGTTCTTGCTTTCTTCACCAGGCGGCTCTGTACTTTTTTCCTTTTTTTTTGTTTGATTTTCTGTGTGATTTTTCTATTTTCGACTTTTTCTCCATAACAGTCCTTCAGATTAAGCTTAAACTTGGTGAATACGTTCCTTGTGGAAGGGTGAAACAAAGTTATTCACTAGGTGGCACTGCTGTGGATTCAGCAATTTTACAGACTTTTTCAATTCGGGTACTTATTGGTAAATACACCTTTCCTATTGAGTACTATGTAGGTCAATGGGCATTCTAATGCAAATTCCCATTAGTGACTTCGAAGTAAAAACCTCTCAGGTAGACCGACTGGCACTGTACCCTAGGTGGGTCTCTACCAGCCAAGTTCTAATGGTCACGCTTTAGTGCTTGATGGATTTTGTTTGAACTAAAATCTTGAAGTACCCTTTTCTCAAAAATCGTCACCCGATCGCTTTGATATAATGCAGGAACACCCATAGAGAGAGGTACTCCTAGTTGTTAATCTGTTCGCCAGGTGGTACTGTAATTTGTTTCTATTGTTCATGAGTTTTTCTGTGATTTTGCTATTTTTGACTTCTTCTACATACCCGTCCCTCAGATTAAGCTGAAACTGTGTAGATAAGTTTCTTGTGGAAGGGTCAAACAAATTTGTTAACTATGTGGCACTGCTGTAGATTTCAGATTTTTAAAGATTTTTTTCAAATCGGGTACTTACCGGTTAATTCACCTTCCATTACTATGCAAGTCAATAGGCATTCTAATACTAATTCACAGCTTCGACTTTTTTTCCACCGTGAAGCAGACTGGGCTCAAACTTGGTGAAAATATTCCTTGGGTGGGTCTCTGCTAACTTCGTTAAAATATTCATGCTTCAGTGATTTTATTTTTTATTGATATTTTGCTTGAAAATCGTTCTAAAAGTTTTTAATGGGAAAGTTTCACACCAGAAACGGTTACAACTTTAATTGTTTTAGTTAGATTTGTGTCGAGCTTTGTAGGAATGTAGCTTTGATAAGTGTTCAACAGCCCTTTTGTTTCTTTATTATCATGCTCTAGCTGTATTTACAATTGTTCTGGATGCACTGTTCATGGATTTGTATAGTTGTATGAAACAAACGATGGATCTTCTTGCCAATAACCCCACGACATCTTGTGAGGAAACGTCAGCAGGGTGTTATAGATACTTCATTAAATGATATATGCATTTCAGTTGGTATCACACCAAAACGTGCTTTGACCTTGAACTGCACATAGCGCAGTAGCAGGTTATAAAAGTAATGTGAATTCTGGACTTGGCTTCTCCACGTGATTGCTCCGAGTGTAAACAAAGGCCTCTTGGGAGTAAAGGAACAAAGGAAAAAACATTCTAATGTTTATAAGCATATTTTCTACTCCTAATTGGTTATAAAGCCGAAATACACGGCCTTTCTACAAGTCATTAGTGTGGTGAACCCATATATTCTAAACTTGTACTCAATACGAATCATTTGGACCTTCATGGTACGAGTTACCTCATTATTTTCACTAATTTTGTCTTACTGGTGGTCATGTCATTATACAAATAATGATTTTCATGGTGTTCATCCATTTACATATGTTAAAACCGGTTTCGTTGTAACGTAGGGATCGTTGTCTCACTAGGAAGTGAAAAATTTACCTGTCCTGTGTAGATAGCATGTAGTTTAAGTAAGTATCAGGAAGTCACTTTAACGGTTTAAGCATTTCTCTTCTCCACTGTCCTTCCTACCTAAAGATGCGTGCTAATTTAGTCACACCCCAGTGACTTCAATTGCTTACGATCCTGCACTTGCAGTGCTCAGTCATTATGCCTTTAGCCTCTTCTGTATCACTAAAATAAACATGTCAATGCAGGTGGAAAATAAAAGGCTATTGAATAAGTTGTTCTCACCAGGCTGCCAATTTGCCACTCATGCCCCTGAATTTAATGCAAAGCTCACACCCATGAGTAACAGAACGACAAAATACCCCGTCATGGATTATTCAAAATTTGTGGAGCATTGACATGTGCGAGGCTGGTGTTCTCCAGAGAGAGGTCGACAGGAAAATGGGGGGCTGCAGGTCAGTGGCACAGACGTGGTAGGATAATTTTCAAGAAACAAGACGATGCAAGAGCGACACTGATTCTGGAAGGCCAAGACTTTCAGATGCGAGGCACGACTGTTACCTAGTGTAGTGCGTGAAGAGATACAGATTACTTTTGATCCACAGGTTTTGTCAGCACAAGTGCCACGTCTTGCAGCATTGCAGCATCACAGCATACAATCAACAGGAGGCTGACGGCTGCAACACTGAGGTCATAAGACCCTGCCATTTACATCCCTCTTGATCCTGCACACAAGGCTGCATAAATGTGGTTGCAGAAACATGCTGACTAGACCAGAGATGGGTGGAGTGCGATTATGTCCGATGCGTCATGATTCTGCATCAAATTTTTGCAATCGAAGGATATGGGTTAGACATATTGCTTCAGAGTGAACGGTAGACAGAAGCATAGTGGAACATGTCCCCTACGGAGGAGGCAGCATCATGGTGTGCAGGGCGCTCACTGTGACAGGAAGAACAGAACTCATAAAGGCACATGGTACCCTAATATGTCAGGGCTATGTGGATATGACCTGCCAGCAGGCGCCCAATGGGTCCAGCAATACCCTGGGCTGCTGTTGCAGCAAGACAATGCGAGGCCACATGCCACATGTAGTATCTCCAGCAGAACAACAACCAAATGTTGCCGTGGTCACCCCAATCTCCTGACCTGCACCCCATTAAATATTTGTCACATGTGCTTGGTCGATAGAGTAAAGGACAAGTGCAACAAGGAACCTACAGTCACATTCGACCTACTGACTTAGGCACAGGCTTGCTTGCAGAAGCCTACTAATGAGATAGGCACCTGAAGTGTACAGGCAGCCTCCAAAGAAACGAAACGGTCCTTTTCAGGACCATGGCACCCTCTCAAAAGAGGTGACAACAGCACTGGTACAATAAAAATAAACAACCTCCGCACCACAAACCTCGTTACACGCATACCCAACGTTGACAAAGCAGGTGCCTGGTTTTTCTTAAGGAGAATATTAAGGTATATACCCTCCTATCCAGATGTTCATATATATATATATACACTTCCCTCGCTTTTTAAGTACCATCCATGTAGAATAGTGGCACCTGTCAAGGAATGACACTTTTTGTACCATAAATAATGTTTTCCCTATCTCATAGCTTTCAGTGAATATATATACATATATATATATATATATATATATATATATATATTCAATTTTAATTTACCCAACATAATAAGCCATTACCAAAATTTAGTCATTATTCATGCTTCGTCCAGAATTGAGTCATTTACAACTCTTCTGCGCATGCACAAGAGAAAGTGCCTTGGCATCAGTCGGGGCACATGTATTTTAGCAATAAGTAAAAAGGTCAAAGCAGACGATATGTGAAAAGTAGCAGGTTTGGGCCAGTGTGAGGGCACAGAGTTCAAGTTAGGTTTATCGAAGAAACTCTAGTGATTGACGGCGGCAGAAAGACTAAAAGCCCAACCCGCTTCTATCTGAGCCATTATCCATTAACAGTTTTAAATCTTACTTCAATACACCCAATGGTTAGACGTCTGGCCGAATGAATGTACGTATTACACATCAAAGTTGGTGTCATTGTAATTTTGGTAAAAACTGTTATCGGTGAATAAAGACAACACTTTACTGTGGTATTATAATATAATGGTCTTACCTTTGAAGCCGAACACTTCCACCTCACACATGATTACACTTGCAAGAGAAGTACCCGGTGTAGAAAAATAGATCGATACAGATGACCCCTTTTTTTGGTTACAGTTAAAGCTGCTTTGGGGGGCCTTTAACTTGGGCAAACCTGATATATCAGCACACTTAACAAACTCTTTTCTTTCGAAGTTTAATTCTTTGAAGATGCTCCCAATCAAAATTTCGGCGCCGTTCACAACATTAGCTGTTGAGAGAAACCAACAACCAAACATGAAGTTTTCCATAATCAATACATTAAATTTTTCATCTCTTTATATGTGTATAGCTCATATAGGGATCCATGCCTCTGTCAAATTTACAAAATACCATGTTCCTATAATTTCAAGAATCTTTGCGATGCGTATATAGGTTAAAAAATAAATAGATGAATAATTATGAATCAATAATTTTAATATTCGAATGAGTGACTGAAACTATACATAGATCGAAGAATGATTAAATTAATACATGCAGTGAGGCAAGAATATGCTTTACAAAATCCAAGAAAGGACAGCACGGCAATCTTTCCTCGCAATTTAAATAACGAAAGTCACAATATTAATTTAAGAAGATGGCGTAAATCTGCAAACAGAATATGAAAAACTCGTGCTTAACAGATCTATCCTTGGTGAGCCAAAAAATTAACGAAGCATGACACATGGATCAAAAAGACTCTGCTTATATCCATTATCCCGCAAATTTATGCCCTGAAGGTACCACGATGGTTTGGTCAATGAGGGCTGTGCCGAAAAAAATCACAAATGACTTTCCTTCTCTATCTGAAAGATAAACACCTAAAGTATGTGGTAACCCAATGTTGTTTGGAAAAAATTAACATTTATATGATAAAATCGATGAAAAACTATGACAAGTTTCAGCGGACCATTGCACGTGTATTCTTCTGTTAACTTTGGTATGGTAATGGTCCACAATGTTTGAACAGCCATCAGTGGTTGTGTCCGGTCCCTGACAACGACAGTCACATGGCTGCAGGGGAAAAATGGCGGCACACTTGATTGGATGCACATATCAGTCGAATAGAGACACGCCAAAGGAACTAGTGCCGCTTGAACAACTATTTCTTTTGGCTTTTACAGTGACTTATGACATTATTGGCGATCTAAAGGTATTTTGCACGATGTGATTCATCTAAATAGAGCATGAACTGGGTCACAGTAGCTGGTCAATTTGACATGGTTCCATCGTTCCGACCTCAAAGCTTGTCAAAACTTAACAGGATTAAACACCTTCCATCACTGAAATATCGTGCGTACTCACGCAAACTATATGCCAGCTTTGAAACCTTAGGAACATTTTTCAACTTAATCTTAAATGAATCAGTGGTTGTAAACCAGTAATTTCGAACATGCTTTGAATACCATCGTTTGCGAGCGTACTGGACTGCACCGAAAGCCAACATTCATCAGCTCACCGTCCACCCGTATTGTCTATTTACCTGCGAGCATGTACTTGTTATTGTAGACAACTTCAATACTTGCGGTTTGTTATTTGCAGTTTGTGTTTAGAAGGATTATTTCCCTATCACACAGATAAAAATCTATCATTCTCCCGTTTTTCTCGCAATTTGAATGACTACGTCCGAAATTGACACAAAAACCAAGGTAACGTTGTCCTTTGCAGCCTGAATCTTTCTGTACGACCGCCATGATACAGCTTGAAAGCTCAGGAGTTTGCCTCTTTGCGTAACAAGTTCCCCAATCGGTTAAAAATAAAGCATTCCTAGGATAGCCCTAAAAATAGTGTAAAATTCGTCAGTGTTTCAGTAGAGGGATATTTCTAAGCCTGTCATTGGTAAATTTAGTCACGTGACAGGCACCATCCAATCAAATGCGTCTAATCCCATGTGCTCCTGGCATGTCCCCAATTCCAAGGATGAACACGACGCGTGTACCTACGTACAAATAACTGGACCTAGGATCTAGTTTCTTTTACGTTGTAATTTCACAAAAAGACTTGAATTGAGCAAATTGTGAACACGGAGTAAGGTACGAGTAAGAAGTTGTGCCGGAAAGCAAATAAGGAAAAATACATAGATTCGTCACCATACAGTAACGAACACAATGACGACTGTGTGGTTATCGTTCTGGATGATGGCTACATGTCGACATGACACATTAATATTGGAACAATGAACTAAAGTTGATATGAACCACATATGAATAAAATTCATGACGCATGACTGAAAAAAATATGGGATGTTACGGTAAATCATGCCCGTGATCATGCAGACGCTTGTATTCTACCACCCATGTTGTTTCGAAAAACTGCAACGGCACCAGAGGCAACATATTTTACATCTCCAAGGTTACCTAAACTTTGGGTAAACTGACCTGGAAACTGCACAGCAATATTAATCATGTGATTTGTGACAAACTTTTTGGTGGTCACTTTCAGTGAAATTTGAATCTTGACACAAAAAGTCCTGGTACGTTCAATCATACCTATTATTGTTGTGCAAATAATTGAACAATTGCCTTGTGGAGCCTCCTTGGGCTAACACTACATCGCACGCTGACAGTATACAGCCTGGCCCAGCTAGAAAGATCTCAGAGTATAAAGCCTGCCACCCAGGTAAACATTGCAAAAGAAACTGTCAAACCACACATGGACCTAATTGCCGGCTGCCACTTTGAAACAGTGTGTTGTCAGGGCCATGGTCAGGTGACCGTGTAATGGCTTTACGCCTTCCCTTTGATCCGTGGAAGGGGCATGTGAAACCACAACGCTAAAACCAACATGGTGCCTGGCTTTACAAAATTTGCCATGAAAAAACTTGATTTCTATTCCACAAAACAACAATGAATCTTTGCAAGAATACATCAAAGTTGAAGGCTCTTATTCACTCCACTCGTGCTGAAAAGCTCGACCCATAATGTGTACACCACAGCTATCATGAACATTGAGTTTTTACCCTCATTTTACTTTTTTCTACCCAAGTCCAACACTGTTTGAAGCCAAACACTGATCACTGCACACACACTCTCAGCCAGCTTGTTTGTCAATTTCTCTGAACATCTTAATTACTAGAACAGCTGTCTGTGTCCAGTTTCCTTTGTAATGCACTCTCTGTCATCCAATTTTTTATGATCAATGTGGCAATTCAATATACCATTTTCTAAAAATTAACATGATTATCACATTTTTGTTTAAATTTTAAAAGAAAAGCTACCAGCTAAAGCTAATTAGAGCCCCCAATCTATTGACTAAAGGGTTGTCTCAGTGATTACGTAATAGCAATTAGGTTATGTTATTGGGTGTTGTTTGAAGTCCAGGATGAGTGTGACCCCTGCAGGCAAATCTTGTAAGCAGAAATGGGGGTGAAAACCACTGAGCTGTACACGGCATGGGATGGAATGAGATATTTTTGCACGACGGTCAGTTCTTTTTTTAAAAAAATCAAAGCCATGACCTTTGAAAGTAATTTTCTCGGACGTCAATTTTTACAAGATCAATCAAATTTTAAAATGACGTCAATCAAACACGGATAGATATATCATCTCAAAAAAAAACGGGTAAAACAAGATAAATGTCTAACTTATGAACCGTTTGTATTTGGCCTTTCAACTCTTCCTTCTGTGACTTTTGGAGCTCAAAAAATGAAACTGTATAACAGCATGGTACCAACTGCAAAATTCTAAAATTCTATAAAATCAATTTTACCCCCAAACAAAAATTCCGTTCCTGGGGAGTGGCCTATATTATCGTTTCAGTTAGTTTGCAGATCTTAAAATTAAATATTGTGCAAACGAACTGAAATAAACTTGTGAACCTATACTCACTCACAAAATAGCATAAGGGGTCTGAAAAAACTCTTTATTGATTTGATGTTTTGTTTTTACAAATTTAAACATCTATACAATTATGAAATTATATAATTTTATGGGTGAAATGATCAATTTATATGAGCTGGCCGGTATCGGAGTCTGTAGATTCTGCAAGCGAGCCTGAAACCGCCCTCTCAAAAAGGCCCTGTTGATATCAAATATCCTGCGAATTTATGCTTTTAATCTAAAATGGAGATTTTTCACATGTTGTAGTATTAGAAAATTGTGTAAATCTGATAATGAACGAACAAATCACCATTGTATTAATACCACCTATTTTCTGGGCTCCTTTGACGCTGATGGGCTTCTAGATGCACAGTTCCAGATCTGTAACAACTCCGAACCCACTTCATGTCATTGAACTAGATTAAATAAAATGAAATGGGCCGTGTTGATTACAATATTCACACATGCCTACCTCCATTGAAGCTCCTTTGAAAAAAAAAAAGAAAAAAAAAAAAGATGCGGATTTGTTGCAACGGATATGTGGGTTTCTCACTTTTTGACAGGCAGTTAATGCTGAAATTTGCTGGTTGGAGACCCGCTTGCTCCGTGGTCAAAGACAAACAGATATGCAGACCCAGTTAAGGTTCCATCAATACATTATGATAATCCAGCCGCTGGCTTTGGAGAGGAGGACACAATTGTGCAAACATAAAACAACCCACATATGGGGGGGGGGGGGGGGGGGCGGCAGGGAATTTTTTTCTGGCCAGCAGTAACATTCAAGGGCCAAGGTTGGTTTCTGGAGGCAGTTAGCGGTGAAGTGGGGCAGCTGGCAGTGGAGTCACCCATTGCCGCCAACCAGCACATGCTCCACCTGCTGGTGGCCGTCACACTCTCACTCCAAAACCGCAACATCCATCCCATGCCAAAATGGTTTATCATGGTGCATTGACGCATCATAAGAGGTCATTTACTTGTGATATAAGCTAACTATAGAAAAAAAGCAATTACCCCAGTCATTTCGCCATGTAATTGTAACCTTTGTGATGTGGTATTCCTCGCCCAAAAATACAACCCACCAGAGAGTTGAGGCTTCATAAGTGTTACTCGTATGAGCACAACCGCCTTTGCTAATATTTGTCTCCTTGTTTCCGTCGACAGCATTGGTGGCAAATGCCAATCGACCATTATGGAAGGTGCTGATCTGTCGCGCCTGTTTGCCCAGTGCCAAATTGACAGGACAAATTCCTTAATGGAAAAACAAGCTACTGTTAAATAGCATGATAAAATGAGGCATATGTGTATTTGACGCCGAGCCTGCTGTTTTATGTTTTAAGCCACCAGCCACAACAGTTCAAGAAGGAAGCCAGTAAAGGTAGATTCTTTAATCAAGAGAGCCAATTTCAGTTGACAAAATCTATTTTATTACCAAATGGTCTTCGTGCCATAATCAGAAGAGTGAGTTCAATCATTCTGCATAACAGCAGGAAATGGTCATTTCAAAAGCAATTAATGCCTCCCTTTTGTATCATCATTCTTGGCCTTGTAGAGTACCATTATTTTGTGCAATTTCAAATTCATGGAACATGCAGTTGTAAACTTAACGTCGCAGGTACTAAAGTTACTTCCTTGCCTTGAGATTTAGTTGAAGGCTACTTCAATCCATTTGATCCCAAAGATATAAGGCACCGGCACTTACCTGAGACCTTCAAATCAGTGAAATTGAGCTTTTGCTACCGTTTAGATGATGAAGTACTAATCTTTATCCATGCCAAAAAGTTTCACGGTTACGTGTTTAATTCCATGCAAATTTTTAAGATGAAAAAGTGTCCCTGCTTTATAGAGTCAATCAGTTAATTGGCTGATAAATGTAATCATTAATGGTGATATTTAGATAGCCATTCACAGACAAAGTACAATGGATGTGTTTTTACAGTTGAGCAGATTATTTCACAGGTGACTGATCAGAACCACCATATTGTTTTTAAGTGTATAGGTCAAAGTTATGACAGAATATAAGAGATTAGCATTTAGTCATCCTTCCTATTAACCTGAGCAGATGCCACTTGTGAGTATTTAAAGTCGGCGAATCTCCCTGGTTATCTTTGGTAGTGTATACTAAATTTTATAGAAGAAAAATGAGCAATGTTAATTGCAGTTGCTTCAAAATTCAATAACATAAAAACATTCCTTTTCACAGAAAGCATAAGAACGGTTACCTGAAATATACATTTGTCTGTACATGACAGTTGATTTCAAGCTTTTTGTGCAAAAACCTTTGTTGTGCTCCTTTCTCAAAGTATAAATCAGACCCCTTGAATAAAATGCCCCTCGGATTTTACAACAACAAAAAATCTTAGAATATCTATTGTTACATGCAAAGAAACTACACATGTTGACAAAACTAAAAATGTATACATGGATGGGTTTGTATACAAAGAGAACGACAGAGTGGCAATTTTCGTACAATAACTTATATGTACCTCAGTAAAAGCAGGCACCTTAAAGGAGGAGGGCATAATGTTGACATCAATTTCACATTTCCAACAGGTCTTGCAATAACGCTCCAAAACTCTCAATTTCTCATATATTGATGGCTTAACGTTTTTGTTGTTTGTTTGTTTTTATCAAAATGATCGATTTTAACACACTAAGCGGAACGGCCCCTAAATAAACGACACTGAGAAACTGGGCAGGTTTTCGGCAATTTAATAATAACTGTTGTAAAAGATCAAGACACCTTTGCTGATCATCTGATGAATGGTTAGAATATTTACTTTCCATGTATCAATCAAGCCATTACAGATTGCAGGTGTGTTGACTCCCTGATGAAAGAAAAACAGGATAGATTAACTTAGAGATATATAAAAAGTCGTATACTTATGAGCAGGTAAGTATCAAAGTATTACTTTTTATAGAGACTAAGATTGGGGAGGTGAAATTTTTCCCATCATATAACGCAAAAATCAGTATAAAGTTTTAGTGCTAAATGGAGACAACTGGGACATACATTTTGTAGTGAGACCAAGAACGTTGTTAGCATTTATTACACGAGTTATATTTCATCACAGCTTAATCAACCAGAATCGCCGACTTGATCGGTTACAAGATTCCTCACCTTTGTAGCCGTTAACCTCCACTTCACACATCTCAATATGCGTCGATTTATCTGCTCTGTATAGCGAAACAAAGGAACCTCTTATGCCTGAACAGTTATAATTCTTTGTTTCACCATTCGCAGCCTCTTGAATCTTAACACACTGGTAAAAATCTTCCTTCTTGAATTGTTTCTCGTTAAATGTTGTTCCAACTGCCAAGAATACTCCATTTTGTGTCTGACCTGTAACAAACCAATATTTTCTTGTGTTGATTTTGTCTACTTTAGATACTTTCTTACGTTTGCATGCAACTCAAACATACATGTATGCATGTATTCTAGATATATCCTTTCACAAAGAGCTCATGATATGCTTCCCTCAAGCGACCCATCCCATGATGTTCATACCTCTTAAGCCATGATACCAGTCGTGGAAAATGGTGGCCACAGACGTAAACATGTTCAGACGTCAATTTACTTAAACTCGATAAAACCTTTTTTTTAAGTTACGTTTAGAGATCGTGTATGTGGGTTTTTTTTTTTCATTAAAAAGTAGAACAAGCATACTTACCACTTAACAAATGATTACATTCAGCATGACCTCAGTGAACGTTTGTTTAAGTGCTTTTGGTTAGGGAGGGAATATCTTGAAATACCAGGAATGTTGAACAGCTGTCGCCGTGCAGCTTCACACAAGCGACTTATGACGCAAAAAGTTAAGTTTAATACAATTAAGTATTCGAAAAACGTACTACTTTGCAGACGCTATCTAGAAAAAAAACCAGAGTTTGTCGGAATAGAATTAATCGAGTCATGAGGAACAGCAGGGTATATGGGCGTGTTTGTGCTGTGATGGGTCTCACAGGTGTGCAAAATGTCCATATAAGGTCTATTTACCCTCCATTTTCATGACCGCAATTTTTTTAAAGGATCAAAATGGAAACGTTACATTCAGTCTCCCGATGCATCTGCAACAAAGCCGTTGCACGGGATAACCAGCCTGGAGAACTTTCTGAAGACTGAAGTCACGGACTGCATGAAAGCATCATATTTTACAGCTGCAGTATTGTTACCACGGACCAAATCATACTACGTAAAGTTGTATACCTTTATGGCATAATATTTTAAGCATATAAAATTTATGCCAAATTAATCAACCTCAAATGTGTGCTTTATATTTCTACTCCTAAGTTTCATGTGTATGTAGTTGTACAAAACAGATCACTTTGCTAACGAAGTCATGTATTAATTATTCAAGACCAAATGAATTAAAAAGGAATAAAGTTGAATTTCTTGCACGTTTCCGTATTTGTTTAAACCAAAATCTATTTTTTTAAATAAAAAAAAAAATGGTAACAGCCTTATAATTTTTGACTTGGCAGCTAGATGGTGATAAGAATGATATGAAGCAAAATGCCCATGTTTAGTGATGTTTGATATTTTCATCTAATTGTGAGTACAAATAAATATAATTTTGATTTTTCCAAAAACCTAGGAGAAATCCAGTGGTTCTAAATACGTATGGTACATTTTCAACTATTTGAATTTACACAAAATCAACGGATCATTAATGGGTTCCAAATATATTATGTTTGGACATATGGCACTTCATTCTTTTTATCAATCTAAATTTGGCATCTCCGAGAGAACATACTCGTGGCTTGATTTTTTATTTGCACAGCAAGAAGTGTAGTTCCTAACGTTGTCGCCAGGGAGCGCTCTCTAATAATAAAGTTTGCGCCATATTGCCCTACTCTCATACTCAGAAAATCCACAGCGTTTTACTTACAGAGTTTTCTTGCAAGTGCCGTGCGTACCTCGCACGCCTATTAATATTTCGTAGGAAAAGTCAGCTCGATTCGCAAACAATGGTAATAACTATATTAAACAAGTAAAAAAAAAGTTGGTGACATATCTGTTGCGCACTTTAGGATCAACTAAGAGTAAAAACATATATATATATATATATATATATATGTATATATATGTATATATATGTATATATATATATATATATATATATATATATATATATATATATATATATATATATAAGGTACTTAAGTGAAAGCATTTTTGCATCAGTGAGCCGCGACAAAATTGAAATGATGATCCATGATCCAAACAAAAAGATCAGCCAAGAGATAGTTGATCAAAATTAGAAGTAAATCAAATGTTATCAAAGCAGTACGAAATCTGAACATATTGAACTATGTTGCTTAGGAAAGATAAGCACTTTACGTTGCTTACTGTTAAAATTCCGCCATGTAATAGTCACTGTGGTGACGCAATACTCTCGATGTAGACCCACTACCCACCATGGATTATCCTCTGTTTTTGTTCTGGAACAACCGCCATTATCAATATTTGTGTCCTTGTTGCCGTCCACTGATTTGTTTGCATAATAAGGTACATTTCTGTATCCGCTCCTATCAAAAGTCGTGCTCTGCCAAGCTGGTCTTTTAATGGCCAGGTTTGTTGCACCTATATATCACAAAATAATTGAGTTTGTAATTCTGAAAAAAAGTCACTTCTGAATGATCACCTTAATTGGTTTTAACAAACAGAGGAATAGTACATTAAGGTTGGCAACACATAAGTGAAAAGGGCTAGTTTCCTCTAAACAAGCACATGATCACTGTTAAATACTTGATGCGTGCGCATCATTAGCATAACATATGGAAGTCCCGTTCCAATAAAAATACGCGTTTCCTGAAAGAAAAAAATAATAAAATAAAAGCAAATTATGTGGGAAGTAAACTACAACTTACCCTCATATACCGCAAACCAAAATACTTTAGACTTTTATTCAAAAATCAGTTTTGCGTGGCATTTTTACTGCTTCGTAAGCATGTTGATAGTTAAGGTACCTGAGAAACAGTCATGTTAAATTGTGGGGTTCTTTGTATACTATATAAAACATTTAATTGCTTAAAATTGAAACACTATATTTCATTTAGGTCTACATACAAGGGAAGAGCATAGGATTTAATCTCAACTGCGCACTGCTGCACAAAAACACGAATCTTCACAAATGGTTAAATAAATTACTAATTAAGGCAACGGAACATTTAATAAAATTATTCCATCAACGTAATTAGGTCTTAGTGAATTCACTTACTTTTTCCGTATATTACATTGATCCACCATGCCAGGGATGAGATCAGGTATGCATATTTCATTTTTTGTTCATTCAAAACCGACGAAGGAAATACTTTGTCCTGCGAAAATATTTGATCCACAAGGTACAGGCAGTGGAGAAAGCATTGATGGTCATGTGAAAGAAGGTTATTCTTGATCGCGGATTATATCTCCCCCCTATACTGAAACACCGACAACAGGCCAAAATGAGGGACACCGTTTTTCCAGAAGAAAAAAGAAAAGAAAGGAAAGACCAAAAAAAAAAACAAACAAACAAACAAACAAAAAAACAAACAAACAAAAATCAAAAACAAAACAAAAAGAGAAAAACAAAAAAAAAAGCATGTTTGCTACGGAAATTATAATGTATTATATTATGTCAAGAAGTGCATATGGCTTATTCAGCTTGCTCAGTATACATCACTGTCCAATTATGGATCGGTGGATAAATGTCACGTGAGGAAAAAAGTGAAACCAAAAGTAAGATTGCAGTGTAAGGGTTTCTTCATTATTTGCATCGTTAGTGGTGATAGAAACATCCACATCATTGGATGCCATAGCGACAAACATCATATTAAATACTTACAATCATTAGAGATAGGGACAACTAAGTTGACGCATCCGAGTGTCGGATCAGCTGGCTTTGGATGTCAAGTTCCATTAGAAGGCTGGACGTTTTTAAGCCAATTATCACTGTTGTCTCAATTGACCGCAAAAATACAGTGGGGGAAAGTCATATTGTGATTCAAGAAGTACAGAGAAATAACCCTGCCTGTGCAGGGTCCTTACACGGAAACAAGAATTGCATACATGAAAGATTTTTTGCATTAGCATCCCTGTTCACCACTATTGAATGACGGGTAAATAAATACTCTGTGCCACTAGTAATTACACATATCAGCGTACAAAGGATATGCTTATTGTTATTTAGAAATCAAAAAAGCTCAAGGTACCTGAGCCACATACATTAGATTAAACATTTTCCGCTGATTAATAACTTGATCATGAGCTCCCGTTATTTGTTGCAATAAACATGTTGATAACAATATGTACCTGCTATTGCCTACAACGTACCACAAATTTTAAGAAAAAGCATTTGTTTTCTAAGACAACTTTTATTTTTTAATATCGATTATACCAGGATATAAAATGTGAGTGGAGGTAAATATTTGATTATGCCTGGTGCAAAATAACCCACTTTCAAGAACTTCTGATGAAGAGGCCATACCTTAGAGATTCAGCAAGATGCAACTTCAACAGGCATAATTAAACTGGAAACATTTTCGTGAATAGAAGCGTACAAGAATTTAATTTTCATATTTTTATGGACTGCAGGTCACTCACGTGATTCTGTGTCGTTAGTCAAACTATGAGCGAACTCCAACTTGAATTATAAATTTAGAGCAGTTGAACTTAAAGGCAATTTTGGTCAGTTATCGACATAACTTAGAATGCTTACCTACAACAAGTTTAGGTATTTCCATCGCCGGGATAATTTTGGAAATAAAATTGCATAATGGGACTTTCATCTGGAAAACTACGTTTCATAATCTACCAATTACTATTGGGGAGAACAAAGAAGCGAAGTCGTATAATATTGGTTTTGTTCGCAAGGGTTACCAGGAAAATGAATTACACAATGCAGAATAACAACAAATGTTTGCACCATACTCTATTTTACGGTCTTTTAGTGTGTTTTTGTACTATTACTTCCACAAAACCGAGGGCGCTTGCACATAGTTGTCACTGACAACCATGGAAGCAAAGATCTGCTTCTCCTCCTACTCTTTATCGCCATCATCATCATCATTCTTTACTAATCATAAACAGCCTAAATTCTCCGTAGTTTCCGTGGCAGCAGATTGACTCACGTTTTATCAGTTTTGTTTTGTTTGTAAGCGTGCTTGCTTGCTGTGCGTTCTTTTTAATTTGCAAACGGAGAGCGATTACAGCGTCGATTGATCAGAGGCACAGTATAAATTAATGAATCTGTCCTGTCGTTTGGTGTATAATGTATTTTGTCTCTTTAACATCGATTTGTCTCTCCAGTTTGCTGTGTGACTTTTTTAAGACTCGACTATTTATTCTTGCAATACACATGTAATTTGCATTGAATCCACAAGCTGCATTTAAATCTGAAGAAAAGAAAAAACACATTCCGTTGTGTATGTCTTAAGGCATCCATATTGTTTCATCCAAGACATTTAATCATTAATGCCGTCCCGGCTGTCCATTGTATTAAATTGGTGAGGGACATGTGTTGTACCAAACACTCACTTATGTTTTGGATGTCAAATTACCCACATTGTCCCCCCCCCCCCAAACAAAACCGACTTTCCGATTTATATTTTGCCGAAATACCAAGGACTATAAAGCCAATATTTGCTTCCCTTTGAATATCCTTGCAGTGAACAGAATATCCATAAAATTTCTTTGCTGCTTTAAGTCACTTTTTTCTGTGAATGATATTATGGTTAAATCAATAATTACGCAATCACTAATATACCATCATATATTATTTGGGTGGGGCCTCATCAGTACATGTAGCAGTTACCTAACTTGGGTTGTAGAAGTCTAAATATGTCATTTATGTGTGCCGTTTTGGTCTCTGAGGGCACATCAATTCATTTTATATGGGGTTAATATTGAGCCTGTAGTGTGTTACGTAGTTTGGGGGCGCTGCCTGTGTGATTGTCAGTTTGACATTCGTCAAAATTTGCTATTCATGGTATTTACTCTTTCAGTGCTAAATTTAACATTTTTTTACTGTGTTAACACAGGGGAAAGTTGTTTACCTTGTTAGTTATGTTCTATGTAACTACAGGCATGCTGGTACTTGAATGAAAGATCTTTTTACAAAGAACACAAATCTAACACCCATATGGTAATTCAGAGCAGTTCGGTACGCGCAGTTTGACTTTCAATTGAAGTTGGCGCTGTAAGAACTAGAACAGTCCTGATGTCCAGGCCCTATATTTACGGTAGTAGCATTGCAAGTGCATCAAACGACTTTTTATCAGTGTAGGGTCCCGTTGGTGTCATTCCGGTTGACGCTTACTGTAAAGTAGGGGACTGTGACACTCCTGTGCTCAACTGACCCAGCACAAATAACTTAATACAGAATAAAATGTCAACTGAAAGGCCTGACTAATAAGCAATAATAGACGTACATGTATGTACTGTAGTTTACCTATATTTATCAGGGAGGTGTATGACACCTCCCTGATATTTATAACGCTATCATCAACTTGTTGTCATCGATTAGTACAAATGTATATAAAAGAGTAACACTACTTAGTGAACAGACATGGTGGAGAGAAAAAATGGTGGACAGACGACCAACGATCACTCATCCTACAGGCCAATGCATAAATATGTATGTAGGCCGTTTACAACACTTGTATCTTGATAATATTGATTCCGAGCACGGTGTTTCCCCATGGATGGCGTGCCTTGATTTGCTTTAAGAACTTACGAATGGGACGTATTGAGGTGCTTTGACTAGTCGAACCATAGCTAGTTTGATAAAATTGAGTAATGCCCCATAAATTAACATGGAGCATTTAGCAAATTTGCTTGCTTCTGTATTTCATGAGCTGCTAATTATCATATTTTCTGTTGCCTTTTGACACTTTTCAGAACAATTTCTTGTTTCCAAATTGGGCTTACACAAGCCGTCCGGATCTGTGAAACACTCACACGCAGAATATATATATATACATACATACATGCATTTATACTACATCTGCCTTGGTGATAGATTAAATAAATACGTTTCGCCCTTATCTGTAAGTAATCAGTTAAATTCAAAAAAATAATTGATATTATTCTGAATGAAAAAATAATTACTTTACAAATAGTTGCGTTTAATATTTTTTTTCGTTGTTATTCATGAGGACAATGTTCCCCAGATGCAAAATTTGATAGTTCATTTTTCGTATTTTGCTATGTTCTGTGAATCAATTGTCCCTGATTTAGTTTTTCTCTTAATTACTCAAGGATTCCTGTACTACGCACATCGGCTTGTAATTTGTACCATTGGAAAACAAGAGATGGGAAAATAAAGCACTAAATCGAATGGTGTCGGATAGCGTAGCACCAGAGACTTGCTATGATGGAACTGAAACATCAAGTATTTCAAAATATTGATCATTTTCGTTACTTTAACAGTCAAATCCTGAATGTGGCTGCACCATGACAGATCAAAACGCACTGTTAGACATAAATGTTTGTCTGTCATTATGCTTTTCATGAAGACGAGATCAGGGTACTGCAGAGGCAACCTACTGTATTCGGGTGCTATGTGCTATTTTTGAGCTTATCCACCCATAGCGGAAGTACAATCTGGCATTCTATCATCATTAACAAACACTTTAGGTTGGTAACTGTCACGATAACCTGGTATCAGTGTCTGTGATGTTGAGGAGACACCAGATTTCATTCACCAATAATGTCACAAGATCGCGGTCCAATACTCTGCATGTATGTGCCACATCGTTAGCCATGGTTGCACTTGCTCATGTTGCTAAGAAATGCTGAAAGTGACACCTTGTGCATCAGCAACCTGAATCGACGCTTAATCCGCATGAGGTAAAGATGGAGCGTGGTGGAGGGACTACTTGGTCTTAAATCATGCAGGCAGATACTCTGGTTGCTTGTGCACACGTTTTACAAAACAAAAAAAGCGAAACAACAACAAAAAAACAAAAACAAACAAAAAACAAACAAACACAAAACAAAACAAAACCAAAAACAAAAACAAAAACAAAAACACAAAAAAAAAAACAAAAAAAACAACAAAGACAAATCTGGGTTCGTACAAAATGATTCATTTTCTAATCTAATGCTGAAAGTGACACCTTGTGCATCATCAACCAGAATCGACGCTTAACCCGCATAAGGTAAAGATGGAGCGCAGTGAAGGGACAACTTGGTCTTAAATTATGTAGGCAGGTACTCTGTTTGTATATGTACACGTTTTGCAGTAAAGAAATTAAAAAACAAAAACAAAAACAAAAACAAAAACAAAAAAAAAACAAAAAAAACAAACAAACAAACAAACAAACAAAAATCTAGGTTCGTACAAAATGATACATCTTTCAATCGTATGGTAGAAAATCCGGTAGACTTTGCAATTTAATTTACAGAACACTGTACTTACTTTTTTTCTTAAGGAATTGCTATTACTTTTGAGAGTTACTTGCGTGAAATGGGGTATAAACTCTTCTCGGGGTGCAGTATGCGGGGTCATTCCCTTGGTGCCCATTTCCTGTGACTATATACCCTAACCGGGATCAGTTCTTTTTGAAAGACTACATTCAATGCCATTATATCAGTTCGAAATCATGTGTGCATGTAAATGTAAATTCATATTCACCATTCTGTGCCCATTTGACCATTATTTTTTTCCACTATTGAATATTTGTAGAACTGAGTCACTTTCTTTTGTTGTTGAAAATAGTGAAAACTAGTAATTTGTACGCACTGTCTTTGCTCCGACAGGTTCCTGTTTACACTTCAGACATTAGCGCATCCCAGTTGAGACCTATCGACAAAAAATTATTTTCCTTGTCATCACAATTTCACAGTTCCAAAACTGTTTGTATTTGAAAATTGTGTTAAGATCAACATGAACTGTTCACACATTTTGCACAGTTAACTCTAGAGAGAACGAAGCATCATGCTGTTGTGCGATTTTGTTTTCTTTCTTCCTTTGTTTTGTATAAGCCAACCATGGTAGACTTTTGAAATGTGAGAATGTTTTCACCTCGCTTTTGAAATATTGTTCTTATACATATAAAAAAACCACACCGTTTGTTTGCTTGATAATATTAAAAACAAATTATATAGCCCGTTATGATTCAGTGGTTTGACTATTTGGCACCAAAATTGTAAAAACTGGTGTACTCCTTTTGTACAGCCATATTTAGCATTAATATTCCAAAGTTACAAATGTTGGATATTTATTTTACATGTACATGTAGTTTTACATGCTCGAGATTTGCAATGCGACACGGTTAATTACGGCTCCGAAACCCATCCTGATCCCCGTGTGTATGCTCTCCAGCACCTCTTGGAGCCGTTTATTAACTAAAATACGTGACTATTCATTTAAACCCCGTTAAGCTTTGTCAATATCGAAACAGATAAAGCCGCGTATTTGCAAATGGCATAAAGAATCAATGTATACACTTCCACCGTTTTCCTCATACGTCACTTCACGGCACAAATGCTTTAAATGGGTCACTGATTCCAAAAGTTTGAAGTCCACAAATTTCACTTACACAGGAATTAGCACGACAAACCGAAAAGCCTCAGACAATGCCACATTGATACAATGACTGAGAGAATGGAGGGGGAAGAGGTTTAGATATTTATAGACTTTTCTGGATATAGCGATATTCCTGCCCAGCAATTCTTCCACTTACAACAAATTCAGTATTTTCACGCTTCGATGCATGACTCCGTTACCTCTTGGTACTACACCAGGGTAATCTTCCCCTTTCTGTATTCTTGTATCATCCTCTCTATGAAGTTTGTGATCGTAGATATGTAAAGACAAAGTATGTTCACTTACTTTAACGTGATATCTGACACTCTTGCTGAAGAAAATATCCCAAATATGTTGCCATCACCTCAGGCAGGTTCTCACCCTGATCTTAGTGTGTATGCTACTTCCTGGTTAAAGAATAAACTATCCCGATTATGACGCTGCAAACTAGGACACATTTTAGTGAGTTCATAGCTATCCAAGTAAATAGTCCCGTCGTGCATGACAGGTAGCTCAATCTTTGCTACAAATGCAGGCAGGGGTATGCCCATTAAATGATCTGTTTAAATCTTGCAGGCGGTAAGAACATTCGGTGGAAACCATTGGTTTTGATTCAACAGCACAGCCGTGTGAACTGCACATAGATTTGACACAACAGAGGCGTATTTATGAAGGTTTTTTTTTTTTTTTTTATTGAAATATGGCTATAAAGTGGAAGCAAAGCTGAGACTAGCCAAAGCAACATATATCCAAAAAAACAATAACATGATGGTTATTAAGGCAGCACCTCAAGGCTACGATTTCATGGAGGGACATACTTCCTGACTCTTACTCTATCTGGCCACAAAGTGTCGCTAAACAAATCCCTTAACTAAGAGAGAGGAACAGTTAGTTTGAACGACTGGAATCTGGCATGTGGATTTTATATACAGCATCTGTTCCGACCCCCGTCTTGTTTATATTTATTTATTTTTTTTGTACCGTGTCCAATACATCTAATTTGGTACAGGATTTGTTTAATATAAAACGAGTAAATCATGATGTCAAACTTTGTCTATCAATGGTAAACGGGTGTATTGGAATACTGTATGCTTTCACTTCAAACTGTCCATTTGCAAAATATAAAGGTAAATTCATCAATATAGTTAAATCTTCTTCATTATCATAAATTCGGTTGCTCGTCGATGCATCATTCATTACGTTTTTACATAAGAATGGCTGGGGCGTGGACACACACACACACACACACACATACACACATGTATATATATATAGAGAGAGAGAGGGAGAGAGAGAGAGAGAGATAGAGAGATAGGGAGAGAGACAGACAGACAGACAGACTGACAGAGAGGACACATAGATAAAATCCCTGTCATATACGTCAATTTATTTTTTTTTAAATCAGGCATGGCTTGAATGCCAGCGGCTTTGACGCGCCAAAAGAAAACAGACCAGCAAAAAGAAGGAAAAAAAGAAAGATATAAGGAAAGAAAGAGAGAGAATGAAAAGAAAGAAAGAAAGAAAGAAAGAAGGAAAGAAAGAAAGAAAGAAAGAAAGAAAGAAAGAAAGAAAGAAAGAAAGAAAGAAAGAAAGAAAGAAAGAAAGAAAGAAAGAAAGGAAGCAAGCAAGCAAGGAAGGAAGGAAGGAAGGACGAACGAAAAGGCATGCGAAAGAGTCGAACCCATGAAACTAAAATGATGAAGGTTGTTGGTATTCATAGGTTTAGCCATTCCAACCCAGTTAACGTAAGTGTCGTTTTAAATGTAATATTTATTTCCTTTTTTATTGTCCATATATTTTAGTCCATTTTTTGGAAATGATTCCCACACATTTTTATGTTATGACTTCTGAATACACAAGCTGATGATTCATTAATCACTTTTGTAATTCCTGCAGGCTGTTGTGGATATGTTCCCGGCAGATTTCAGCAGTCCGAACAGCATAGAGTCCCATTTAATGGGTGCAGTGCGGAACTGACTCTTGAATCGGAAAACTTAAGTTCCATTAAAAGTAGCAATTGATAAATTTAATTTGCAAGAATATGCTTTCATAATCTGGGACATGGGGTCGTTAAGCAGGCACAAGGGGCGAAAATATTTTTTCTCGAAAGCGTAATAAAGTACAAGGCAGTTCGGATGGTCAAAAAAACAATGCGTGTTAGCCTTGAGTTAACGGGCTAGTGTGCTTTGCGTCTTTCGATTACAATTTCTTTTCTGGCGCTCTTGCCATGTCACAAACACATGTAAACACACACACACACACGCACACACACATATATATATATATATATATATGTGTGTCTATTTATAATACACACACATATATGTGTATATATATATATATATATATATATATATATATATATATATATATATATATATATATATATACGAATGACATAAAGGTGTTTATATGTGTATAAATGACCAGTAGCCTCAAGTGCACTCCCAGGCCTTAAGCGTATTTATCTCACCGGGACCAGACTGATCTCTACCAGGTTCGCCATGACGGTCATTCACAGTGTTACCAGCGGAGAGTGAAGTTCGGTTCTTTTTCTGATCAGTTTCATGTATATTAAGAAAAAAAATGGTGGTTGTTGTTTGCTACTGGTGTCACTAATTTAATGTAGCACCTGCCTTCAAAAACACGAGAGACCGGGAGGAAAATACTGCATATTTATGACCGAGGAAATGAGCTTTCTCAATGCCAGCCTGCCCGTGAATCTACGTGAACCCCTTTTTGAAGATGTTGACCCAAAAGACATCCCACATAGGGAATCCACCGAATACCTGGACTTAGTGGAGAAACATACCCAAGTGCAACAGGCAAAACTGGATTTTATCCAACTTGTCAAGGATGTAGAAATTGCAGAGCAGAAATTCTAAACACTGAATTGGAACATTGCCACTGCCACTTCAGATAAGTGCACTAAGACATCTGTGGATAGTAATTTGGCGCCATTGTCCGGGAAGGGTCATGTGACGTGGACTCTGGACGTTTATTCCCAGCTGTGGTTGGTATCACTGGTGAATAAAACGAAGCAACAAAAGCCACGATCAGCAAGTTGAAGCCTCGGTCACATGTTTCTGGAGTAAAATATCCCGAAAAAAATGTCGTATCGTGAATTACTTTTTGTGGGTTAGGGGTCCTGTAATAGAAAAACCACATTGGTTTGGACATTTCCCGATATGTATCGCATATGAGATTTGTGACGCAAAAAGCTTCCTTAAGCATCCATATCACTGAAGCTTTATTCAATTATGAGGCGGAAATTACGAGTACAGTTCTTTCCGGCAAGTTAAAAGACTGGGTTGGTGCTGATCCCGAGGCTATGGCTTTACACCTGCGCGTGGATGCCACGCACGCAGTACATGTACAGTCCGCCATGTCCTCTCGCTATGGCTATAATCGTACACAGGTGCCGTGTTCAGGTGCTCAGGGCAGTGACATTGCATCGTGGCCACGGGATACTTGCTGGTTGTTTGGCTGTAGACATTGTTATTTCAAAACCTTCAAACGATTGCATGTTTATGGCAGATGGCGATCGGCAGAGCACGTAATTTTGTCTTGTGGAAACTTGGATGATCAGCTATCCGATTCTTCTTCTGACACCAAGGTAACTTCAAAAAGGTCGGAACCAGCATAATAGCAGTTGATTTAAATGATGCAAGTGGTGCTTTGCCAAATGCATCTATTCATACATTATGTGTGATTACGGACAAAAAATTCAACGATCTGTTACAAAAATGCGTTCAATCGGATAACTATTATCTTGTTCAGGGTATTCCAGCACAACTTAAACCAGCTGCATGGGCTCAAGCTTTGTTTTACAATCACGATGGGGATTCAGATGCTCATTTTATCTTAGATGGCGTTTGTAACGGCCGTCGTGTCGTCGATGCGCTGTAAAAAACCCAGTTTACGATTGTAAAAACAATCGTTATTGTTAAAAATTCTTGTTTTCAGGACGACACAGCTTGCAAACTGTCAACATTGTTATCCAATGAAATAAGGGACCGAAAATCAGTATTGCTACAAATAACCCGAGATGGACTCACACCATGGGGGTCATTTGTAATCCAAATGAAAGTATACGGATAATCACTGACTGCAAGCGCTCTTTGTTGAAATCATCTAATAATTTTACAGACAATGTGTTTTCACATTTTCGCTACAAAACTATGCATGGCGTTGTATCTTCTGTAAGGCCGAATATATATATATATATATATGTGTGTGTGTGTGTGTGTGTGTGTGTGTGTGTGTGTGCACTGTTGACATTCACTGAGCTTATTGTTCGGTTAAAATTCACCCAGATGATCGTCCACATTTTGTTCTGTCGTGGTCTTTCTATGACAACATTACGTATATGCAAATAGCTTTTTGTGTGTTTCGAGGCCAAAAGTTCGCCTTTCATATTAGCCGCATAACACATGCGATATCACGCATAATGAGATCAAGAGGTTTTATTTGGTTTAATTATGTTGACGCATTCATAAAAATAGCAGATTCAAATGCTAAATGTTTAGAGGCTCAACATCAAATAATTACTTTATTAAGGTCGCTTGGTTTTTACATTGCATTGACAAACGTGACCAGTGCAAAGAGAGTGTGTAGGTACCTTGGTCGTCGTTAATGCAACTAAGTTTACCAGATGAGATGATAAAGTTGACAAATTCCGGCGAGCAATTGGGTTTTGGGAAAGCAAACGATGTATAACAAAAAGACAAATTCAAAAGTAATGCGGAACATTGAGTCACTGTTGCAATATATATATTTCCCTGAAAGCTTATGTTTTTTAGTATTTAATTATTTTTGTTTAGTTTATATTTACTCTTAAGCAACTTGTAATAAAGCAAAAGGCCCAACGCAAGAATTTACGGGCTCTGAAAAAATAGCAGTTATGATATGTTCTGGGCGTATTTCTTTCTAGCCTGAACAAAGCACATATAGCAAAGAGCAAACTATTATCCTCGGTTTTTAGTTGGGTACACGTAATTTTGTCAGATAGACAGGCTTTCATTCCAAAGATTGACTAAGACTGTTACGGTCATAACGTTTTTGTAGACACTGGGGCACATAGCTTAAGAAATATCGCGTAAGTGAAAAAAAAAAAAAAAGATACGGTTCTGTAAACCTACACAGTAAATCAAGAAAAAGATCTCATAATTCCCTTCAATAGTAATTTAGCTTTTTTTATGCTCCCTGGAACTGTATATAGGTAAATTGCTAAGAATATACGCATGTATGTTAGGATCTGACTTGTGTTGAAAATCGTTTTTACCCGTATCTCTTATTTAGGCAGAAACCGGCTCCTGCCCCTACGCTCTCGACTACTTGGATACTTTAGGCCCTAACGCACTGACCAGCCGGCCGGGCGATTTTGGGCTCCTACGAGCGTCGTGCGTGTGTTCCAAGTCTTTCGCACCGGTGTTTGTTCAATGTGTCTCACTGCCGACCCGACTTCGGAAAATCGCGCCAGTTTTGAAACTCGTACCAACGTCGTATGGATATTTTTGATATTGTCGTGCGAGTCCAAGCCGATTGGTGTTTCAGCCTGTTGTAGTTAAGAAACTAGTATACAGGGGGGGGGGGGGGGGCTCTTGTCTGTCACGTGACCACGTGTCTTGCTCATAAAAGACGAGATCGTAAGATCTAGATCTGACAAGATGCCTTGTGGCCGTGGAAAAGGAAGAACTCGTTGTGTTCGACCATCAACTGAACCAAAATTAACGGAAGATGTCAATAACGTCGCCGAGTCCTGAGATAATGGTTACACCAGAAAGGCAGACACAAATTGGCAAAACGACACCAAAGTCTTTGCATGAATTCCAGCGTGACGGAAACACCAAAATGCGACATATTTTCTTCTTTGACCAAAATATTCTCGCCAATATGTACAATATGTCTTCTACGATTCTAATGTATTGGAAGCATTTTTCTGCTCTTGTAGACTTTATCGTTCCACTTGGATGTGCACGTGTTTTTAGAATCATATTTAGCACTATTGTCTGCGTGACGGAATCACAAAAACTAGCCTTCAAAATTTTCACTTACAACACAATGCAAAAGTTTCCCCCACGGTGTGCTGTTTTGCAGAAAAATAGCTATGTATTACAATAGCAATTATTTTTATATTCACATATCACCATTGTGATGAAAGCCAAAATACTTTATTGTGATCTTGACTAAAATATGAAACATATCACGTGACGGAATCACAATTTAGCCGTGACGGAATTACAAAATTGACAAATCCACTAGCGCAAGCCCCCCCCCCCCTAAAAAAAGTTCATTCAAACGTTTTTGTGGACTCAAGCTTTGATAAACAGGATTTAGAAACACTTAGTCTATCGAAACCATAGGTGAGGATAAGTGAACATATTGTTTTCCATAACCACCTTGTTGCCCCCCCCCCCTCCCCGAATTCATGTTTGAAGAGTACAACAGTGCCGTCACCTGTGTAGACCCCTGACTTTCAAACTTACAAAATTATGAGACTGGGGGCACATTCCTTTCTCACATTGGTAAAGACACACCAAGGACAGGAAATCGTTGGTTTTTTAACAAAGGGAAGCAGGTCGTAGCCTTGTAGGGAAGAAGAAATCCATCGATACGATTCGACACACAAGGATTACCGCAATGCGGGCCTAGGACTGGGCACATTCAAGCGATTATCTATCATATTAGGAATAGATGGGGAGAACGATATTTTTGCGTCTGTTTAAGTGTTATGAAGCATATTCACCACTTAATTGTCAAATAGACTGCAGGCCTAAGCATTAGGCTAAAATAATTAGCACAGGGCAAGATTTGTCAAGAGGCAGTATGGGCCTCCTACCCAAAATTAACACTTCACAAAGTTAGGCCTACATGTAATTAAGGAAAACTGTTACCAAATAATGTGACGGGTATCAGAACAATGCTGAAAATCTATATATGCTGCATGTAGATCATGTGATCGAGGTCGGTGGTCACGTGAACAAACTCAGCGGCAAGGCAATTGAAAATACGGTAGGTCAAATTGAATCCAGTCCATTTATTTTTTTTATAAGATAACACGCACCCACTTACCCAAGGGATCGTGGCTAATGTCACCTCATCTCAGTGTGTCTGGCTTATAAGAATTGCATTGTGTAGATATTCACGTGCGACGCAAATACTTGCACGAGTGTGGAAACCCTTGCGGCAAAATCAAAAATTTTTTATCGAATCGTGCGTGTTTGAAAATCGGCGCGGATTTGCCACTCGGCGCCGTGCTGGAACACATTGACCGTTAAAAGTCGCACGACGTTCGTTTAACGTTCGTGCGAATCCTAAATCGGCCGGTTGAATGTCAGTGTGTTCAATCTCGCTAATCTGTTTCGTCGCCGCCACAAGCCCGTGGGTGTTTAACTCGTACAAGTCGACGAAAGCCGGCCGACAATTACTCGGCCGGCCGGCGCAAATTCCAATGTGTTAGGGCCCTCAGGTAACGAAGACATGGTAATAAGTATCCAAATTTATTTTTAAAAAATGTTTATTGGTGTACTTCGGAGAGGTGTTCCCTAACCTGTACAACATGTGTTTGTTTTTATCAGAAAATGATGAGGCATACAAATGAAGCCGACTGGATTTCAAGATCATTCCATTTATGGCACGTAGTACGCAAATTTACCCAGGTATGCAGGAAGAGATCACTGGACGCACACAATAGGGTTTCATTTTCTTTACGCAAAGTGTATCAGTGTATTTTTTTGCAATCCTCGTGGGTATTCACAATAAATTGTAATTTGAAATTATTTGAATAAAACAGAATATGTATTGGATGTAAAAATATTGTCCGAAAAAGTATTGCTTTCATGTTTGAAAACGTGCTACGCTCTACCCGTTTGACAGGTCCCATAATATGATCAGACCAAAAAAACAACACTTCTTAATCATAATTCGCTCTCATATCAAGTAATTAAACAACCTTTATCTCTGTAATTTATTGGGAGTTTCGGCGGAAATCAAACATTTCACCAGAATTAGAAATAAAGACAGCACTGGTGACATTTAGCAAGGTAATCTTTCTCTCCTCATCTTATGGGAAAGCAAAAAGTGGTATGTTTAGGACAGATGTTTAATGTATAAAAATGATATGACATCAATTTGTTAGGTATCAAGAAGGACTCAGGCACTTGTCGACGATGTTGAAATGCAGTTCAACATCTTGTATTAAAGGCATAGGGTGACTCCACGCATTCTACGACTCTTCTCCAGTCACTGGGCAATAGCTCTCGTGGTCAGTTATCTTGGCATCTTTCAGTAAACGAGAGAGAGAGAGAGAGAGAGAGAGAGAGAGAGAGAGAGAGAGAGAGAGAGAGAGAAAGAGAGAGAGAGAGAGAGAGAGAGAGAGAGAGAGAGAGAGGGGGGGGCATGCTTATTTGCTTTCATCATCACATCTAAAGTAAGTGAATGAATTTAAAAGAAAACAGTGTGACAGCATGTAGAATCTACAAATACAAGTGAGTACATTTTACTCATTCCGTTCCATGTACTTACATACCATGTAGAGAAATAAAAAGAGGATTGCAATTATAGCTTCCGTTGCTGAAGCTTCTCTGGACCAGTGCTGCAGGGGATATTGATAGCGAACATAGAACAGTATGTACATATTTACACAGATTTATATGTCCATAAATGTATGGAAATATGGACATATGACAGCAAGTTTACAAACTGAGTGGTTTAGGTCTTGATTTTGGACAAGATGAGTCTTAACACGTGTCCTTGATTTTAATTCTATAAATTTTACAGAATACTCTCGGACACATGTCTTCAAAGACCCCTCTTTCCCCAAATCGAGACCTACACGACATATTTTGTAAAGCTGCTGTCAAATTTTTCATGTTTAGATGTAGATGCCCCTGCTGAATATCCAAATGTGTGTGTGTGTGTATGTGTGTGTGTCTGTCTGTGTGTGTTTATTTGTATCAATACAATAAACATTATTGGAAAGTGCTTTTCATTTTTCTTATTGACGAGACGATTATCCATCATAAGTTATAATGCAATTAAAATTATAGCTCCCAGATCTTCTTTGTTTTTATTGTACTTAATAATAAAATATATGAAATTTGTGCTTGCAAGACATTTACCGAGTTACTATACAAGGCCCTACACACACTTCACACGCCTCATAATGGTGAAGATACAAATAGCCGACAGACAGTGAGCCGCTTCAAGTTCAACACATTTTTTTTTCCAATGTCACTCAGTGTTTAACAAAAGTTTACAATGGTGAAATCTGTATTGTGTAAATTTCATTCTCATATTTCAAAATTTCCATCTCCACTTCAACATCTCGGAAGTATGGTATGCTTGACATTCTACAAAGGAATTCACAAGAATTGCATCAGCAATGACAGACGAAAGAATAATTAGAACAGTTAAAACATTCAAAAGCTTCAAGGTATTAAAATAAGTGTTTGAGGACGATAAGAAATCGCTGCAGCATAGTTGTTTTGTTCTATATATATTTTTTCACAGATATAAAGTTTTCAGTAGGGTAAAATAGGTGTCATTTCGTTCTATCCTCCAATTCAGTATTAATTTACATCGCAAAATAAAGAGGCTTTATCTGTCAAAAGTACATTACCCAACGTGTTTAAAGCGTGATGCAGTCAGAAATTAAATGAGGCAAGTGTATGTAAATTCAGTTATGTAGGAGCACATATTCATATTTAACCAAAGGGGGCAGGTTTTAATAATATAATGGATATACACTAATGTAATTGCAAGGAGTTTTCTGAGTTTGGAGACAGGACAAATTTGTTCTGAATTTGTCTGTGCCAAACGTCGTCTTGGTTATGCTTTTTCATGGACAGGACAGATCCAACAAAGTAAGGTTATCCCCTTTGATTAAACTTTCATTATAACAGTAGCTGCTCTGACAGCAGTGTAGTGTAAAATTTAATGTACCTCATGGCGTTCAAACGTCACAGGCACACACTTACCTTCATTATTAAAATTATCGAACGTTTGTTACTCACAATGTGTAACCATTGCTTTATGAAACGTCATATCCTCCAATTATCTCCCATTTTCAGACATAACTCAATCAATTTGATGAAGTATAAAATGCATATTATTGCATATACTTTATATACTCTAATCATTGTATTTGAATAGCAGACTTTATATAAGGTTATATATTAAATATTTTACAGAGCCTGTGGGGACTTTTAATCTCCTTTTTTGGCTTTAAAAGGTCTGAGGTAGCAGAGGTAGCGGAAAGTAATGCTAGAAATTAATGCCACACTGGCAACCTTCAAGAAAGAAGTTGGCTCCTAACAACCATATCAGTTGTAATCAGTCATGAAAATGCAATTTTACTAATTACAATTGCAGCTTTTTCCATTTCAACCTTTGTAACAAATACCTGAATATTTTTTGTAATTTCGGTATGGATGAGTATATTTATCTATCGACCACAATTGCGTAGACCCCTGCGTCTGGGCCAGAACGCCCAACACAATTGAGTTAGGACTGAGTTGTTCTGAAACGGCAGTCCTGGTGGTACCACCACTAGATTCCAGTGTGTGTGTGTGTGGGGGGGGGTGACTTTCAATGCGCATTTGCTCCTCCGTATTAGTTACATAATGTTACCGCTTGACCACATTTTCCAATGTGCAAATGTATTGGTCGGAAACAGTAACAAAACACGCATAGTGACACAACACCGGCCAGGATGGACAACCTAGCGAGACTTTCATTTCGAGTAAGGACGTGACGTCTGTTGCAGAAACTCTCAGAGATTCAAGGACTTGAGGCCGCTAACAGCAGTATCCTGGTCCAAGCTTGGAAACACTCTTTTTCAGCCAGCATGAGACTGCCAATGGACCTCTGGGGATGCCTGCCAACCTTAGAGCAGTCTGCAGGAAGAAAGCTGCTGTCTATTTTCACTCTTTGGGTCCTGGAGGTATCAGAAAAAAAAGTCAACTGTGAAAAACATGGTGGGTGCTAAGTGGGCAGTCATATGGTTCTGTTAGGCAATGTCAAGTTGAACGGGTCAACCAGCTCGTGGCCTCGTGGCCTGATACAAGTCTGAGACAAGATCTAAGCCTAATATAGTAGGTTGGCCTAAAAACTACATCCCAGTCTAAACGTGGAGGGTGCAAAAAACTGGAACACAGTGGCTGCCCTGAGGGTACAAGTGAAGTCTAACGGACAAGAAACAAGAACCTATGCAAAGGTGCTTCCTACGCCTGCAATGATGTAAATGTCCTCTTCCAGCACTATCATGTAAAACAGATAATGCTTTAAAGATCTAAAGAAAGCTCCCATACAGCTGAAGAAAGTCACAAAGGACAGTATTGAAACAGTGAAAGTGAGAGTAAAAGCATTTTGAAGATGAAAACAAACAACTGCGGAAAGAGCTTGATGAGGTGAAAATACATGCTATAGAGAGTATGCAGTATTAAAGAAAGTGCAGTACCCGTATCTTAGGCCTATATCAAGAACCAGCTGAAATTGTCTGCAGAACGTGGCAGATCTCATAAAAAGCAGGTTAAATGTATCCCTGTAGCCCAAAGATATTGAGGTGGCACACAGGTTACATAGTGGGAGCAATAACACCAATCCAAAGCCAGATATCGTGAGATTTTGATACAGAGATATGAAGATGTCAGTGATGAGGGCCAGAAGAACACTTAAGGGGAGTGGCATAATAGTAGCAGATGACCTACACTAGCACATGTGTGTGGTGTACAATCGTGTCCGAAAACACCCCAGAGTGAAAGACTCTTGGACCTGGGAGTCCAAAATTTTTTTCAAGGACCCAAATTATTGAGTGAACAGGGTCAGATATGGACAAAGCGTTGATTCCCTCTTCCATCATTTCAGTTATGCTCACACTTAACAAAACAGAGATGAAAAGGAAAAAGGACCAAAGAAAAAAAGAGGAAAACAAACAAAAAGACTATTTTATGTTGTGTGTTTTTTCTATATTAACTCTTTCCTGTTCCAAGAGTTACGTGGTAAGTTTTTTGTCCATAGCAATTAAACAATGGGTTTCGCATTTTTACGATTCTAATAATTTTTGGTGATTAACTGATTTCGTTGAGTTACACCTATCTACCGTCTTGTAGCTTGTGCTTATTAATATCTTCCCAATAATGCTCACATACATGAGCATATATGTATGCCATACAAGCCCGAGACCAAGTGTGTGTATATGTTTACAGCCACTGGAAACCTATGAGCTTATACATGTATCAGTTCTCACATACACACTAGATAGGATACAAAGCTTGGTATCAGGATATTCGTATTGTGGGGGATGTGGTAGGTTTACATTGGCGTTGGTGGCACTCCTGCAAAGCAGAAGTAAGAAAGGCCCAGGTTTCTCTGCAACAGCCATCCCACCCTGGTGGCAGTGGATTTTGAGGAGGGTGGTGCTTCGAGCCAGTGTGGCGAGGTTGTTTAGGGTGAGGTTCAACTGGGTGAGTACTCCTCTCACGCCTCCTGCCTGGGATGCTTCTTGCACCTGTCCTTCCTTCCTTCATGCACATTTATCTTAAATATATATTGATACCTCATCATTATGTTTGCTACAACTTGTAAAGGTTGTCATATTTTCACAAATGCTTCATAATTATTCTACATGTGGAATAAGATATGGTAGTCATTCTAATTGTACACATACATATATGGTACAGTCTGGTTTGGTTTACCACCATATTTTTTTGTTATGACAATTTACAAACTGTGATGTAGGCTGGTTTGAACATATCTTCATATATATTTGAAGGCATGCTTTTGTGGTTTAGTTCATAAAAATACTATACTGTTCTCCCAAGTTTGGTGTAAACAGAAATATATTGGGTTAATGTATGCATGACATTGGCTTGAGAATGCATTTTCATTTTTTTAAATGCTTGGCCAGGGATCATTTTGCTTGATGACATATTCTCCTTGACCCATACTGGGGTGCTTACTTTAGCAATGTGCTCTCTACATAGAGGTACTGAATGCAGGTGCAGTAATTGTATGACCATAGTGGGTCCATTTTCATGCGTTAGCTAAATAAGGTCATGCAGAATATTCTTATTCTAGAACTGCAGGTACTGCTGTGATAATCATATTCTGGTCAAGTATGCATGTGCATACATTTTTCTCTAAGTGCCAGTTACACAAAAGGTAATGAATATGGATAATATATTTATCTATTTGCTACCTGATATTTTATATCATAAGAACATACACTTTATCATGGAATTTATATATTGACAATCAATATGGCTTTATGTGTACTTTTACCTGGCAACTTAAAAAGCATATGTGTCACCCAATACCTGGTAATGTACGCCTAAACTAGGGTAAGAGACATATGTTCTCTTTCTTTACCTTAAACCGTTTGCATTGGATTGTACACAAGACATATATTTTTCTGTGGATAAGTTGGATGCACAACAAAGATAATGATTCTTTTCTTTTGTAAAATAATATCAGATGTAGGATGATAAGGTTCAATAACATTATATAGTCCTATCTCTTAGCTAGGATATCAGTATTGTCATATCTCTTAGTTAGTTCATATCTGGATTCCGTTTATCACCTGTTCATACTGATCGATGATATGAATAGGGCAAGTTTGTGTTAGTGTTGTCATTCGCTGTAATATTGAGACAGTGTATTGGTTTTAATGTGCCTCAAGCTTTATAATACTTCACACTTGCTATACACTTTGTCTGGAATGGTCGCTCTTTGGTGTCAAGGTTTCAGGGGAGACATGTCCCCTTGTAAGCCATACTTCCCTCAGTGGCTCGGAATGCAAATGGAAATGCGAGATAAACATGTATGTACCTTTTTGTTAGGGAAAACTCTCTCGTGTGTGTCAGGAATAAGGGAGGGCAGGTCTCCTCCTGTAGGTGGCTCCCTGCCTGTATTCATTTATATTGTTTATGCTGGCAGAACATGTATACTATATTTGGGCACATAACATGTACTTTTCTCCAAAGTACACACTGGAAAAATTGCTAGTTTACAGCAGTTATGATCCCAATCCCAGGCGCATCATTTATATGTATTGCTGTAAGTATCGATTTTTGTTAGGAGGCATGCAAGTCTTTCTTTGTGTTAGATTGCTTGACCATGTGACAGTGGGGGTGAAAATATCCACCTGACCTCATGTTGAATTTTGATTGTTTTAGTCCTGTGTGTCATGTGTTTCTTGTCCCGGCCTGGTGGCATTTACACTTCTCACTTGGTTTGCAACCATACAAAGAACCAGTTTATGCCAGAGGCCATATCTTTGTCTGATTGTAAAATTTTATGTATTGTCTTTGTTCATTTCTATTTGCTTCCTATATATAAGAACTTCCAAAGCAGGACTGGCATTAATTTTAACCATCTCTGGAAAAAACAGTGCAAAATTTAGGCACATTGTCATTTAATGTCAGAGGTCTAAGAGACTCATAGTAAAGAAAAGAAATGTTTATGTGGCTTCGAAAGAAAAAACACTAGACCAAGAGGTACACGGGACTGAGGACATCGAAAAATTATTGTATGCAGAATAGAGGAAAGCAGCAATATTTTCTCACGGCACTTATGATGCTAGAGGAATTGGTATTTCATTCAAAAATGACTCTGATCATAAAATAAATGAAATAATTTAAGATGAGTCAGGCCGTTACATTATTTTGGACATAACCATTCAAGAAAAGAGACTAACTTTGGCAAATATCTATGGAAGTAATGTATATTCACCTGAAATATATTCACAATTTATAGAGTAGATTGAGAATATAGATAGCGATAACAGAATTATAGGAGGTCACCATAATTCTGTGCTAAACGTAATTACCGATTAAGGAGGAGGTAATCTTGTAACCAATACAAAATACAAGAATTATTTCAAGTATGGAAGAAGGAGTTAGATCCAGTGGATCTACAGACAATGAAAAACCCAAATAACTTCAGATCAACACAGAAAAGGAAAAATTCCACCCCCATATAATGGAGGCTTCACTTCTTTCTAATATCGTTCGGTCTAATTGATTTTGTTAGTGGAACAGCTATTTTACTAGGATAAAAATCTGACCAATCAGCTTTTTAGATTTAGATTTAAAAGAAAGTCAATGTTGACCTGGCTTTTGAAAATTTAATTGCTCTCTCTTGCGAAAATTTGATTATGCACAAGAAATTTAACAAAATACGACAGAAATGTTTTGAAAATACCATAACCTAAATGATACTATAATTTGGAAAATGATCAAAATGAAAATCCGTGCAAAAACAATGCAAATTTAAGGAAAAAAGAAACGAGACAGGAAAAAGAAAATTGAAGATATAGATGAAAAATTAAAACATCTTGAAGAAAATGATGCAATAAATTCTTTGACATAAAGACAGTAATTGATAATATGAAAATTGAATTAGAAATGGAACAAAACTATAAATTAAATGGATCAAAATTACGTTCAAAAATTAAAATGGTGTGAAGGATAGACAAACCAACGAAATGTTTCTTTACCTAAGGAAACAAATTATAATGATAAAGTTATCAGTAAACTATGGGTACAAAATAAAACGATTACAAACTCTTCTGAGATTTTAGAAGAAAAATTCAGAAATGTTCCCAGAATTTATTCCCAAGCAGCACACATTCGGATTTAAAGAAAGAATTGTGAGTTGTTCTTCATTGAAAATAAAAATGTTAGAAAAGTTGCAGAAGACCAGAAGGAAAGCTGTGAAAGGGAGATAACTGAGACAGAAATGTTGCATGTATTAAAAATTTGTAAAAATAATAAATCTCCTGGTTCCGCACTTTTCCGGCTGAGTTCTACAAAGTATTGTGGAATGATATAAAAACATGTTTAATCTCAAACCATTAAATATGGCATATCATAATGGTATATTATCAAAATATCAAAGACACAGAGTGATTTCTCCGCTTCCACAGAAAGATAAGAATATTTTAGAATTTAGTAACTGGAGACCTATAACATTGATTAACCAATAATATATATTGGCTTTTAAATGCATTGCCTACAGGATTTAAAAAGGTTCTCCAAAAGATTATTCACGAAGATCAAACTGGCTGTATGAAAGATAGATATATTGGGAGAATATTAATAGAATTTTAAATTCAATTAATTATATATCGATGAACAGGATATTTCTGCTTTACTTGTTTCAATAGATTTTGAAGATGCGTCGGACTTTTTAGAGTGGAGTTTAATTAGAAAAGGTTTACAGTATTTCAACCTTGGTCCTTCTTTGTAGAAATGGATACATACTTTATACACTGATATCCAAAATTGCGTCGTTAACAATGGTTGGACCTCGAAAGCTTTTGGTCGCTCTAGAGGAATTCGTCAAGGATGTCCTCTCTTCCCAAAACTCTTTGTTTCAAGTATTCAGATATTATCTTTATTGATTAGAAATGATTTGAATATAAAAGACATAAAGTTAGAAACACATGGATTCAAAATATCGCAGTATGTCGATGATACTTACTCGTCTTGCATCAGAAAATAAGCTTAATTCAGCCATTAATGAATTTCAAGTTTTTTAAAAAAAATTCCCGGCTTAAAAATTAATATGAATAAAAAAGAAATATTTAGATAAGGGACTTTAAAGATCACAGTATTCAAGGTTGCAGGGTATTTAAAGTTTCGATTGAAATCTTACTATGTAACAGTCCTAGGAGTTCAAGTCACAAAATAGAAATATGGAATGGAAAATATGATCTAAAGACCAATAATTGAAAAACAAAAATTATTCAACCGCTAAATTCTTTGGATCAGAAAATTTTGTATTTAATATGAAAACATTAGTTGCAAAATCTGTAGCAATATCTCAGCTCTTGTATTTAGTTTCACTAATGCCTAATCAAAATGGCAAAATACAAAAAGAATTAAAAAATATAAATTTTAAGTATCTTTTGAATAATTAACCTGATAAGATTAAGCGTAATTATGTAATAGCTCGAACAACAGATTGAAGATTATGGTTTCCACATAGAAAAACTCAGTTTAATGCTTTAAAGGTGTGTATGGATTAAAAGCTTGATTTCAGGTCCACCAGCTTCGTGGCAACAACTTGCACTTTAAAAATTACTAAGTCAAGATACAGAATATGTAGCACTGCAATTAAAATTTAAATGATGTATTTTATCCTTTTATCTTACTTAAAGATGTTTTTGGAAGGAAGTTATTGAAAGCTGGTGTCAATATAATTACCATTCTCCGAGTACAAAAAAAGCAAAAATTTTGAACGAACAATTTCGATAAAATCTCATGTTAAAATAGAACATAAAGTCAACTACTAAAAGAACTGGTGTTAAAAAGGGAGTAAAATATATTCAGGATCTGTTAGGACAAGATGGCAGTTTTCTATCAGTTGATGATTCCAATAGAAAATGTGGATTGAATGTGAATTTTATTATGTATTATGGTATTTCATCATCCGTTCCAAACGGTAGGAAACAAATACTGAATGCTGTTATAATTTGTGAAGTGACAAATGAAATTTTAGAAAGTAATTTAAAGAAAGTGAGTAAACAGGGTAAAGTTCCTAAATATGCTTATCCTATACTACTGAGAAACAGACTGAAAGCCAAACACAAGTAATTATTAAATGACAATTGGTTATACATTGATATTGAAGAATAAAAAAGAATGGCTTCAGTTTTTAATATTTCACATAAAGCATCAACATCAAGCCAAAAATAGAGAATTTTAGTTTTATTTTACACACATCCCTGGATTTAGAGGAACGTTCAGAAATTGTTTTGAACGAACTATCGCTTTGTGAGAAAGGTCTGCAACACTGATTTCTTGATTGCAGACTATATATTAAATGACAGTGGTGGCTGCATGCCTCACATTGACTAAAGGCATCACTTGCACCCAACATAAAAAGAAACACAGTGGGCCTGCCACGTCCTGTAGCTGATATTTTATAGAATGCGTCCTGGAGTCGAGGAATTTTTGAAGTTGAGAGTTGTTTGCACTAAACCAATTTAAAATGGTACTTTTAGTTGGTACATATCTCAAGTCACGAGAGAGATGTTTTCCTTTATGATGTCTTTCATATTTATTCGCTGATAAAAAATTAATACTTAGTTGTTGATGTGTCTACCTTCCACTTGCGGATTTTGAATTTGCTTGTTTAATGGCTAGTGAGATTTAATCATGGGTAGTTCCTGTTTGCTCAAATTTTCGGCCAGTTTTTCTGGTATTGGTAAGAAATTCTTTCAATGTAACATCTGATAATCTGCAGATTTTCAAAGAATAATGTATTGCTTGGTAGATGTTGAAATCTTGCTCTTATGTCTCGGGATGTTAATATTGATGTGCTTGTCAAGATTTGGATGAATTTAAAGTTGTATCTAAGAATTATTGCATTGACATGCTTTGTTTTCCAACCACTATTAGGTTTACCTGAGTGTCAGCTGAGTTCACAGCGAAAGAAGAAAGTAGGCCTTCACCGTCTTTGTGATATTTATAAATCTGATCCTCAAATGGTCCACCTCCATAGTAATTACGAGTCGGAAAATACAGCCCTTGGTACATCATAGCCAATAAAGTATATCTATAAAAACTATAGTTCAGAAAATACAATACAGCTGGCTTCAATAGTCACTCGCCAGCACTCTGGCAGTGTCCTTAAAGGCGTATTTTTATAAAGAGGCGCTGGTATACCATTACAATATATTACAAGTATTTGTCTAATACCACAGCTGGACTGAATGTTTAATCAGAGCTTTTTATCTTATATCCGAATTGTACACAAGAATCAGTTACTAACTTTAACTGGTTGATGCAAAGAGCATATGGTGAAATAACAATCCTCAAGCATTGTTGTGTTCAATTATGCATTACTACTAGGTTTTTTTTTGTTGTTGTTGTTTTTTTGTTTCTATGGTTGTGTCTAATAAGGTAACCTCTATGGTTCTGTAGTGCTCATATTATAAATGGTAATGTCTGAAACGAATGTCACCAATGCAGTACATAGTCCACATGAAGTCCAAATCGAGTGGGACCACTTGGAACCTTTCGCATACTTCGCCAGTAGCATGCTGTCCTACTCTCCGTTCAAAAGATGATCCAAGAGGCACCTTGTTTGTCTACAATCAAGGTTTGTTAATATGCAGCCTCCTGCAGCTTCTATCCAACCTGACTAAAGTTACTATCTCGTTGATCAACCCAGTAGATGTCAATTAAACACTGCTGGCTCCGGTGGTAGTTAAATGGTTCATCAAGAGGCTATAATTATTTTTATTGAATTGGACTACATAGGCGCCAAAGGAGGTTGCATGTTAACTAACCTTGGTTGTAGAGAAACGTGGTATCTCTATGTTAACGAAGGGTAGTACCTCATGGGTTCATGAACTTTTTGCCATTAAAACAGTCAACATGTTGCTGAGATAATTATCTGAATATAGTGCATACACAGTATACAAAAGGTTACAGTTTCAGGTTTAGAAAAAACACAGGTACAACACTATGTAAAAAGTGATATGAAACAAGCATAGCTTCTTTATACCTGCTGCTAAATCTTAATCAGTTATATATGGTAAGGAATGCACTGAAAAAAATCACTATTAAGATAGAAATTTTAAACTTCTTGAAATTATTGTCCACAATCAAACTATGTCAGGTTTACCACCATATTTTTGTCACTTGCAGTACTCGAGTGTAGGTGAATCTACAGACTCTGACTGAAAAAAAATCTGATCCAGGAGTGATTCTTTGATATCTGCCTGTCTGTAGTGCAAATTGTTATTTTCTGCTCTTTGTGGAAAATTGGAAATCGTTTCATTAAATGTAATTTGTGACATTGTGTCAACTTCAGTGCAAATGAAAACCTAAAGTCACCTCAGATTTTATCCCTGATGAAATGAAGGGCGGTGCTTAAGGTAGAGAATGGTGTAGATTTCGGTGGGCAATATGTCACAACTGCCAGATCTTGCAAACATTGTTCTGAAAATTTTAAAGATTATCTATATATTGATGTCGCAAAATGCATATGGACAGCACAGCAGCAGCGACACTGAAAAATAACCCATTTTTACATCACAATGTTGAAATGTGGTTGTGCTTGGGACAGATTATCAGATGATCACCATTTCTAGAGCCATGTTTGGAACAGATACAGAGTTATGCTTGGGAACATATTGTCTCTTGCTAGTTTTTTCCTTTCGATTGATGTATCACAGAGAGTGGTTAAAAATTTTAAGCGCCACCTTAGATTTCAAAATATAACTTGCGATAGTACACTCTATCTTGTGGCTGCTTAGTGATAGCTACAGCCTTGACCCAGTAGTTTACAGATGTTGATTTGCCGTAACCTCGTAAGTTCAGCCTTTGTATTTGCATCACTTCTTTCATTTCAACTTCATTTCTACATGACACAATATGAACAGATCAACCATGCAAGTGCAATGGGGTGTTGGAAAATCCACTCAGGGAAATTCTGCAGTCAGCAGGCCAAACTGCTGATAAAGCTCTGCAACCCTTTCCTCTTTTATCTCAGTCACACCAACAAGCACATTGATAGTCAGATACCAACGCACAAGAAAACATGGTCGGTTCAATGTTATGGTCTAAGTTATGTTATGACATAGAAGATATGAGATTTTTTTAAATATATTAAAAGGACTACCCGAATTAATAGTACCTTGTTGTTTGTGGTAAGATGGACCCTAATGCAAGGGCTATACGGCTGGTGCACACTTTGCGCACTGCACAAGATCACCTGCGGTGTAGTTTATCACATAAGACTACATGAGTAGTTGATTGATAGGCTTTCCTGCAGTTTGGCTGACTCGTGCCAGTGACGAAATGCATGTTAGTAAGCTTTTTGTTCCATTGGTGCATACCTGAAAAATACATTAGCACAAAGAGCTAGTGATAGATATACAATTTTAAAATAATAAATGTATCAGATAGTTAGTTAAAAATATAATGTGCATCTAACTACAAAAGAAAAAAATGTAAAACTTAAACATGTGTCTGTCATAAACGAGAGCCAGTTTTTCCCACGAAATTAAGATACTTGCATAAATAAGTAAAGGTGCAGGACGTGGAAACAATTATGTACTGCCACACATGGCACATGCATGCAAATTAGCTAATTGACATGTTGATAATTCCGCACAAAATGAAAAAATGCTTTGAAATACTAAATTATAATATTAAATCCATTTAAAATAAATAATAAGAAAGGTACTGAGATAAAATATACTTCATATGTTAGATAATGTATTTTAAAATATTTTGGTACCTAATTTGGCTAAAATGGCGCAGATTAAGTGAACAAGATAAACATGCAAGGCAAGAGTATTTCTAAAGGTAAACTGCTATTTGACAACCCCTGCGTCTTCAAAATAATAGGAACTGTACTGATCATGGGATGTGAAGATATATATATATTTAGGTAACATACTTGAATTTAATACAGGGTATGTGGGTCGTTTTTTTAAATATAAGACAGGGTCATTAGATTGTCTGTGTCATGCATGCAAATGTGAATCTTGTTACCTAATTTGACTTTATTTGTTGCATATTTTATGTAAGTTGTACCACCAAATGCCAGGGTAGTCTAGTGTATGCTACATAGGCCTACTGCTTCAGGCCACTTTTAAACTTTTCGACAAAGCATGTTCTTTTTCTCAAGATTGTCTTTTACATAAACAATTCAGCAAAGTGACCAAATTGATAGTTAATCATCATGTTCATTACTGTCAGATTCAGCAGTAAATATAGTGTTCTTACATTCATCAGTATGACATTCTCAGAATTCAGTACACTGCAGTCCGTTAGTAACAGCAAAGCAAGCAGATTAATGTGATACTAGAAACTGGAGAGGATTAGATACCCGCACTACAGAGCAAAATTCATTGGCAGATTCGCATGTCCGCCATTGTGGACCAAAGATTTGGATTCCCGGGTCCTAATGCTTTATTTCTACTGTGTGAAGGTACCCTGTCAACTTTTTTCTGTATAAAATATACTTTATTGAACAAGCGTATACAAAGGAAAATGCATATATGGTTATGCTATTCTGTCAAGTCCATCAAAAGTGTATAGATAAATGACCAGTAGGGGAAATTGCTATTGTTGTTGACTAACACCATTATTCTGCAAACTTCGGAAGCCCAAATTGCGTCAAATTGGCTTACATTGGAGTTTGACTTAGGATTTGTACCTTGCAAATAAGGACACCTCTCTATCCACATTATCAAATATTATTGCATTCCTGTACGACCACAGGCGCTTTTTTACAAGGTTAGGAGGAACAGAACTAAATCTTTCTTTGCTTTTACCAAATTCCGTGACATCAAACTAAATAAAAGAACAGTATTATCTTGTATTTTGAAATTTACCAGAAAAAAAAAATATATCACAAACTAAATGAGATAGTGTTTGTCCACCATGCTGTCAGCTTTCTGTGGATGGTTACACACACGCTGCCTGACATGAAAGGGCATGGTAAGCGGATTCAGCAGGTCATGTGACCTTGACCCAAGCAACAAGGCTGTTTGAAAATGGCAGCTGCTCAGCAGAGCAGGAAGCGGTTTGACAGTTTGTTGGATGAAAGTTTGCTCACCTGGCAAGATTAGCTCACTCACTTCTCGTCACCTCCGATCAAAGACAAATATGCCTTTAATATGGCAATGGTCTGCTACATCGGCATGCAGTGTTTTGGAAAACTCTGGGCTAGTACAACCTACAGTGATCTTGGAGAATATTTACGATTGGAAGGGGAAGCAACGCAAAACCGAAAAATGCCCAGGTATCAACGTACAAAGCAGCAAATGAAAGGGAGTGTAAAACAGCAACTGGCAAAGAGGAGAGACCAGACCACAGACCCAGACCCAGGCAGTTTACATGCAAACTGTTCAACAGGAAGGAAACTTTTGGGCGATGCGGTCCATCCCCGGGACATGGATCAGTGCACGGCAGATGCCGTGTTGTGTGACTCTTTGCCACCTGAGGATGTACACCCAGTCAATGAAGAGATTATTCTACCACCAGACGGTAACTATATTATTCATATGTCTGTTCTGCAGACTTTGATAGACTGTGCCGTGATGTTTGTGGACACTCTCATGTCGACAAGTTGACATATATGGAGGATTATACACGACGACGTGGCTAAGCTTCGTATATGACAATGAAATGTAACAATGTGGAATCTACTGTACGAGAGGCATGGAAGTGGACATGCAAAGCTACACCTCCTGGGGCACGGGAAGTCAACAAGCTGAGTGTCTTCGCTATGCGGAGCATTGGGAAGGGACAGAGAGGAGCAGCTACCTTTGCTAGCCATAGGAACTTGCAGGCACCAATTCTAAAAACGACCTGGAGAAAACACACAGCCCCATGGGGCGTTTTAGCTCATGAAGGGTCACAGGAAGATTCTGACAGGTACTGTAATGTTTATCTATTTAGCTGCTGTGTAACAATTTGAAAGCTCCGATTTTTTTTAAATGAAAAATCATGAAATTTCCGTCTTTATCTATGGTTATTACTCAATTACAAAGTTTCACGTCTCAACATTGAAAAGCTTGATTATTGAGAAGGATGTAGCCCTATACACGCTAATGCTGTATGGATTGAACGATGGCTATCACTTCACAGCATTCAAATGTGAACATTTGCCATACAGACAAGACACAACTACTGGTAATGGTAAACCTATGTCTACCAGCTATCTGCATAAACATCTAATGAAGGTGAAACAATGATAATTCTGGTTATATTCATTCAAGCATGGTAAATATATGTTTAAACTGTAAATGTTCGGAAATACGTTAGAATGTCGTATTTTGTCCGCAGCATCAAATTGGTTATTTGCCTTGCTTGTTACTACTCGTTGATGAGCACACAAAATACCTATACTAGGGTTGTTTTACAGGTTATCACGTCCCGTTCTGTTGCATGTACAGTGGTACCTGGTCAGTGGTGTATGTGACCACTGCCGTGAGAGACCATATGAATTTTTGACCATATATTGTGTGACACAGTAGTCTTTAATCATTGTATCTTTACCTGTGGTGAAAGACCACCTGTTGTATATGACACTTATAGCTAGGCGAAGGGGCGGTCACATGCAGCAGGTACTATTCTATAGATTTTATTGCGAGTATTCAAAATGCAAACATGGACAAATTCAAATGAGTATCTACTTTATTTGAAAGATTAGAGCCAAGTTGTGTTTGTAGCTCTTTGCAGAGAGGGCTGATTGCGTTTTAGCCATAAGTGAAAAAAAATATTATGAACAAAAGCTTTTTTGTACTTTTGTTTTCCATAATTCTGCAGAAGCGTGGAAATTGTAATTTATTTGTCTTCAGTCACAATATGTCATTGGTTTCCAAGTAAATATTTGTCCCTTCATTATTCACATGTAATATGCATGATGTACATGTATAGTTATTACATAAATAAGTGTGTATACTTAGTGTACTTTAGTATGTCAGGGTGGGAATTCTTTCTTTCTTTCATTCTTTCTTTCATTCTTTCCTTCTTTCTTGCTATTCTCTTACATGGGGAGGCACGTGGGATGTGAGGTAATGTAACAAGACAGGTAGTGGTACTTCAAAAAGTGAAGATTGTTCAATTCATGCACTCCTTTTCCTGGCAATTTCTTTATTGTCTTCACAGGGTTATTCTGAAAGTGAAGAGGAAGCGAATTAGGGAGGGTCTAGTGGAAGGAGTCGATCCCAAGGTGTAGATGACAGAAGAAGACATGCGTCAACAGGTTGTTGACATCCCAGTATCCCTAGATGGTTCCTGGCTGAGTCGAGGTGCCAACAGTAAGCACGGATTTGTGACCGCCATATCAGCGGACACGGGAGAGGTAGTGGACAGGCATTACATGAGTATAACGTGCAGGGCCTGTCAGAGTTGGAACCACAAGGACAAAAACAGTGCGCAGAGTACATAGACTGATATCTAAACCATAGACCCAACCGCCTCATGAATCACTCACGCACTGTCTGCAATGAAGGCGGATGGTATGATATGATTCAGTAAACCTTAGAATTAATAATGTTGTGTATAGTATTTCGTCGATAATTGAATGGACATACTTGTCAAAGTTATATTAAATAAATAATAAAATGTAAAATGGAAAGATTCCTGACTAAATCCACATAATTGTTAAAATATACATTGATGATAATATACAGTCTACATATTTATCATTTACATATGTTTATACCTACCCATAACTCTTCATGTTTGTTGGTACAAGAAGAGCAAAAACCAACATTGTCAACCATTATACTATAAGGACTGATTATACAACAATGCAAATTGTTGAATAAGGGTAATGGTTATGAATATTTAGATCATTTACATGAAGGCTTATTTTGCACTTTACAAATTTGAATTTTTAGGGGCTCCTGAGCTGTTTAGCAGATCCATGTACAAGTGCAATGTGAGGTATAATCCATACATTGGTGACGGCGACTCATCTGCTTACAAAAAAATCTGTAAGGAGAATCCTATGGAGAAGACTTCATTGTGGAGAAGGAAGAGTACATCGGGCACATCCAAAAAAGAATGGGGACCGGGCTTGGGAGAGAACTGGAGAGAAACAAAGGTAACCTCAATAGCCACTAGGGTAATAAGTGCATTTGAAAATGATGCGTAGCGTATGTTGTTTTCCAGTCAAAGTTTATTTATTTTGAAAACATAGCAAGCCAATCATGTCACTTTGGTTTTGGGGTAAAAGGGCAAGGAATGATAGCAATCACTATATTTACGAGATATGCTTTGGGCTGTGCATGTGTTTTTCAGAAGTACTAAAATAAAACACAGATACAGGTACAGAAGTGTCTTCATGTCGGGTGCTAAATACAGGTTTCACTGTTTGTATCATGGCAGGGCAGACTAAGCGTAATATATGCATGGATAACATGGAGCTTGGTCAGCTAAGGAGGCAAATTATGGTATTAAATGTACCAGTATATGATATTTTCCTCGAAACAAATGTGACTTACTAAAGATTGAAGATGCTAAAGTTATAAAAAGATTTCTTGAATTCAAAATTTATGTCTTCAACGGTTCATTTAATCTATTTTGACATATATGTATATTCAGAGCCAATTAAATTTTAATTTAATGAAATTGAAAGACAATTTTATTTTAAACATATTTATTTTACCTGGATTGCCAAGTAGTACAGTAATACTAAGTGAATGGCTCTCCAGACACAGAGAGACACACAATCATATGTAAAAAACACACAGGACAAAACGACATCTGAGGACTTAAAAAATGGTCAGTATACTAACATGATATCCATCTCGTACCAACTCAAGGTATCAACCCGTTGTATATATAATAAAGGTTTTGGACACAATCAAAAATGTCTAAGTTGTCACTTGGCGAAAGATTGCCATTACCATGCATCAGATAAGTAAGCACTATAATACCTGCTGAGTGAACGTCTAGGTTTTCATTGACTCCCGGTGCCAAAATATTTCATACTGTTCACAACAAGGATACACTATTGTATGAAAACAGGGGGTATTGGAGGAAAAAATGGTATTTACTCTCATTGGGATATGAAGATTTACATGCAGCAGACGGAAGAATATTCTAGTCTATGCAGATGAGAATTTAGACGACAACAATCCAAACGTACTTGTGTATGTATAATGCTAGGAAATCTTTTGCCGTGCGAGTGGCGACCTGGGAAAGGATCAACGGACAAAAGAGTACTTTTTAATTTCGATTTGAATTAAGCAAGTAAAGTAGATTGCCTTATCTTGTCCAGAAGGTTGTTCCAAAGTTTAGTAGTAGTGGAAAGAAAGAATTACCAAAACCGTTGGGTGTAAACTTTATTTGTCTCAAACTCAGGCGGTCGCGAAGATGGAAGGTTGGATGAACGGCATCAAGTGGGACCAGATCCGAAAGATAAGCGGGGTTCAGCCTGTTAGCCATTTTGTAAAACATAATCAGTTTATAGTTTCGGCGCCTTCTGGCCAAAGTTGGTAGTAAAGTTGTCGTGGAATACATTTAAGTGTACCCAAACAAATGCGTGCTGCTTCATACTGAACAGATTCAAGTGAATTTGTCAGGTCCATGGTGCAGTTATCAAATATGATGCATCCATATTCCGGGATAGGGCGTATCATGGCTTTGTATAGTCTGGTTAAGGTGTTACATGATAATCTATATTTAAGTCTAAAAAATAAAGTTAAGCATTTCCTTGTTTGTCAATGATTCATGTAATGTGAGCATTCCATTTCAAATTATGAGAAAGGGTGATTCCCAGATGGGTATGATTTAAACATTCCGGGACTAAAGATTCGCCAAGAAATAAAGGTGGATGATCAGGTTTGTTGTGTTTAGCTGAAAACAAGATGGCTAGAGACTTACTTGCATTAAATGTAACTTTCCACTGTTTGCCCCAAACAAAGATTCTTCCAAGGTCAGTATTTGTACGCCTACCAGAAGTGACTGGGTCAAATATGCTGGTGTCATCAGCGAACAGTTTGATGTCACAAGAGATGCCAACAATAATAACATTTATGAAAACTAAGAACAGTAGAGGCCCCAAATACATGGATTCAGGTATCAGTATATGACAACATGGTTGTTACTATTTGGAAAATTACAAAAATAAAATGAAAATATTAAAACCCATGCACGTTTACAAAATCTTCACACATGAAACTAAATGTGCTTTTTCTTGTAGGAAAGTCCTTTCCAATGGAAAGTATCCTGGTGGTCATGGGCGACTGACACTGGCATGGGTCAACGCCCTGCAGACCTAAGGGATTGGCCTTGGGACTTTTGCAGGGGACCCAGCAGCCGTGTCCAAGCAACCTGGGCCATGCTGAAACATTATGCAAACCCGCCCAACCACGAGGACTCTCTCGAGGGAGAATCCAGATGGTGCAAGCATCAACTTTAAAAAAGCACTGGGCACAAACACTTACAGGTTAAATGTGAGAATTGGTGAATTTAAAATTTGCAATGTCCATAAAATTAAATGAGAACTTGAAATTAAATGAGTGTCTTTTGATTATATATCAAGATCAATATCATGTAGAGTTGTTTGTTTGGAACTGACAGAGCTGAAGTATCTGGTATGAGTATTTCAAGAATATTAGGTTCATACGTTGGACACATTAATCTTATGACTTGAAACATGTGAACTGTATGCTATAAGAGAACACACACAGTATAATTTTCTTTTTGTCACTGATTTTGACGCTTTGTATTTTTCATTTTCCTTTCCAAAATAAAAAAAAAATGCATATACTGTAGAAGTCACCTGCCCCAGCCCCCCACCCCTCCAATACATGAGGTCCAAATTAGCGAAAGCGCCAGGGACATTTCCCAGTGCACCTTGCAGTAGGTTAGGTCAATTTAATGTAGCAGCCATATTGTGCCATAGTTAAAGTACAGGCAAATGACATTGTTGTTATTTTCCAACATACTATGGAAGTATTTACAAGCTACAATGACAGTCTACAATTGCAAAGTTTCTGACTGTAAGCCAAACACAAGAAAAGTGGGTAAATTTGATAAATACCCCTGAATGCAAGGGGTAGCTTTCCACAGTCTTCCTACAAAGAAACATAGAAATAACGGGAGTGGTTGAATATGGCGAAAAGACCAGAATATTATGAACCACAAAGTAAATTTGACAGAATTTGTTTAAGACATTTTTTTGGGGGGGGGGGTAAAAGGTATGACACCAGAACGCCAAGTGCCCACGTAATTTCCGCATAACTACTGGACGATTGCAGAAAAACAACACACAATGAACCAATGGCAGAACCAAGTGAGACGACCAAGGATCGAATGATCTACCCAGCAACGGAGAAAGGCCAGTTGCCAAGTGGAAAGCCGGGGTGTGATTGCTGCGTTGCAGCGGTAGCTCACAGTACTAGCTAATTTGAGAGCTATTCACAACAAAAGTGCAAGAAGTTAGAGTGACTTTTTTGTTCAATATATATATATATATATATATATATTTATACATTTCCCCGGCCCTATAACACCAAGAGAAAACACAAAACTTGATTCATTTAGCAAACCCTTTATTTGGCATATATAATTTGTGTTGCAGGCCGCCTGTTCATCCCCTGGCACCTGCTGTCACAGAGGCGACTTGCCCGCTCTTCAAGAAGCATGCAGACCCAGATCTTCTGAAGTCGTGCAGTCAGGCAGTGACACAAAATGCCAACGAGTCATTGCACAACGTGGTTTGGAACAAAGTCCCAAAAAACCTGTACCACTCGCCGGAACAAGTCCAGCTTGGGATCGACCTGGGGATAGTATGGTACGACAGAGGCAAATTGGCGACAGCGGCATTCCTGTTTGAAGAGGATAATCAGACACTGGTTGGTGATGCAAAAGCCACGCTAAAGTGAATGGACAGTTGACGGCTGCAGGATTGTCCCTAGAAGGCCACTACATTGACAAAGGACAAACGTAAAGAGCACAGGCAAAGTCAGTCCTCGCAGCTAGATGCGTTCAAGAAAGATGAGGGCTCCATGTACGCATCAGGCAGATTCCATTGCCAGTTCAAATGTTGCTGTGCCACGCAAACGAGCCCCACCAAAGTGCTGCACATGTGAAGAACCACGTAAGGGCCACCCGAATGTGTGCACCCAGCCAGATTAGGACAAGTAGTGATCATAACGATAAATACATTTATGTGACAAGTGGCATTGTACTTTGGACGGCGTTATCAGTGATACTTGACATCATCTGTGATAATTGGCAGTCTTACCCGTATTGACAGACTGTCTTTTTCAAAGACCTGGGTTGATGCACAGTGGAACATAGAGGGATGTGTCATCTCCCATTAAGTGATTTTCACCTTGAATCAAGTTGTTGTAGTTTGTCTTATTGATTGTTTTCTTAAATGTTAAAGCTTATGTCAATAAATCATTTCTCAACTAGGATACATTAAAATTACATATATACGTGAACAACATACACACACGTGTTATATATATATATATGATTCATTTCATACCCTTATGTGACAGAACTGTAATGAACAACCAGCGTTATCCCAAAGAAGTAATTTTACGAAAATAAATGGGGGGGGGGGGTATGTAGATTTCCATATGGCAGACGAAGCTCTAGTATAACTACTGCACATAATAATACTATATGTGGAATACAGAAAACTTGGTATGTGTCCAGCAATAAATCAGGTGCAGTCCATTCATAAATCTATGTTTTATGGTCTGGGAAAACAAGGACTTTGCTGCTAAATTGAAAAAAAAATCAACATAAAACATGTACATTTATATTTACAAATTTTATTTACACGAAACCTATTTGTGTGTGTTTCTATCACTTTGGCGCAAAATTAAGTCCATTGTATTCTAATCTCACTTGGCACAAACAGCACTGCAGAACTCGGCCATCTCAACTCTATAGGCCGACTAGCCGAAGTACCCCTTGACCAATTAAGGCAGCATGGTGCATAGAAATGCCAGGATCTGGGCATGGTAGGTGTACTGACAGCCGTCGGGACCCACTTCTTTTTCCTGGGAAATAAAGGCAGCGTGACTAGTTGGTTACCCCCCCCCCCCCATTTAGTTTATTATATGTAAAATTGATCATTCACAATATTGACATACTGCATTACATTTTTGAACAACACCTAGATATAATACTACATGTCAAATCTTGGCAAAGTTCTGAACTGTCAACTTTGTTAAAAGATTAGATGTTATAAAAATGCTGTATAAAATCGTATCATAAGGAAACTTAGTTCGGATAAACAGAAAATCATTCATATGTTGTTATCTGCGACTTACTCTCAAGTTCCTAGCCCATGAGCAATAGTTAGTAAATCCCATCTTCCTGTGCGCCATGTTTCTCTTCAGCTGGAGTGCTGTAACACTTACTTACAAATCCATGATCGTCATACCTAGAAAAGATAAAATGAATATAAGTATCAGTCCTGGTAACTATACGAGCCAAGCTGACTGTTTGTTTGTTTGTCATCATAGTACTCCTGATATGAAGGAGTGGGGGCGGGCATATGTATTCAAAATGACAAGTAACTGAAGGACATATTTTACACCAAAGGTGATGGGCTTTCCATGCAATTTTAGGAATATCATTTTCCTTGTATTAGCTGGAAGGGAACGCCTTGTATTTATTTGGAAGGGAACATGTGGAACTCACTATTAAATCGCCAAGAAATCACTCTATTATCTGCGCTGAGATATGCAAATTTTGAGAATAAATATAGGCCCAAGAGCATTATCTAGCTCCGGCTACATATTGAATATTGAAATACTGTATACTTGCTCCCATACATGGAAACATGAAATGGTCTACAAGCTTATGAACATATCCATATGCACGTTGTGCAAGAGCCAACTGCGATTAGACAGTGCTAAATAAAAATCTTCTGCATATAAATTCACAGATCTAAGTTGATATATTAGTTTCAGTAGGCAAGAACCAGAATATAGAAGCACTTAGGGTTAAATGATCTAGGCCTTCAGAAATGTTGCATTTCCTTCTCTGCTATACCAATGCACTATAACACACACTAACCCCAGTTGCGTAATCTCGTGTGCTATGCCGTCTCTCCCACTGCAACTGACGGTGAAGTTTAAGGCTTGCATAGTTGGGCTTTCATTTCTTTCTTTGCTTTAGGCATTTTTTTTTAATTTCCTTTTTGGGTTTTACACTTTCTGTGCTTTGAACTGTGCTGTCACTGTGTGAACAGGAACAAAGACTGATTGTAAGTAAGTCAGCTTGATCATATGAATACCCATACTGGCTTCAAAATTGAGCCAGAGAACCATTGAACTCACAGTGTAACATGTTCAAATGAAATGCGACAATAAATAGGACACCTTTGGATGAAATTCAACATAATGAACGAGACCAGTCTAATTGTTAAATTTCGTCGTCCAACATGGTAATGGCTTCCGGATGTTGCTAATCTATATTCAATCGCAAACCGAGATCAAAGGACTCCGAAGTTAGCATCGTTTATGTTCCATATAGACAAATAACTCTTCCCGTAGTTCCCATTACAGATAGGAACACCCGAAGAACATGAAAGTCACCCAGTTCTACATCGTTGAATGGCCTGGTTTTATAATGCTAATCGGTTCTGTAGCCTAATCACCTCTGTTCCACTTCAGAGTGCCGCCATTGTTCTTGGCAACGGTCGTGTGCATCTTCCCATTGCCAGGTATATGAACGATCACGGATTGCTGTGAAAACATCGTCGCAAATTACCATATGCTAACAAACAGAAACCAGCACATGTACCCGACAGCTAAACTTGCAAAAGTTTGAAGACAATTTTCACAGATAAATATCAATGTATTTTATCTGACTTTTGGTTACAATATACTTCAAGTATTGTGCTTTCAGAAAGTGAAAAAAAAATACATTTAGCGATACCCAAAAGTTATGTGACTTCGCCACTTTGGTGCTTCTACCTTAAGAAACTAATCAATAAAGTAACATCAACCTGGAATCTTTATAGAATATTCCATTAAATTTGGTACATGACTCAACTATTTCTGTTGGCTTGGTAACTATTTTGCCATTTATGTTTGATTGTTTGATGCATTTTTTAAGCCCTACACTTTTCTTCCTGAAAAAAGATATGAGAAGGTTTTTCCTCATGTTTTAGCCCTTAACGTTGCTTCTAATTTTTGCACCCTCCAGTTTCTGCACCAAAATATCGTCAATTTTGGTCTGAACCGTTTCCAACCGCTCTGTATATAGATGTGATGTTATGTGGAGACACCCTAAAACTCAAAGGTGGAATTCTAAATCTGACAACAATTTCTTCACTTCAGCATTCCCTCTGCCTGAATGTGCTGTTATAATGTGTAAGGGGTCAGTCACACAAGTAACAATGCCATGATTGTGAGTTAAAAGTTTGAGAATGACAGGCAACTTATTTATTTCTGCATCCACACATTGACATATGCACCACTAGATTGGGCTGTGCAATGTGATATACATGAAGGCTACTAATCCAATCAAGCACACATAGCACCAGAAATCAGCTGAGTATCACCGCCAGGTAACATGTACGGGTAAAAAGCTCCAAAACATGTTGAGTAGTTACCCGCTGAAGACCCTTTCATTTATTTGGGCTGATACAGCCTATGTCAAAATTTTACAGTGGAAAGTGTGCAATATGGACAAGAGTAATTTCATACGTATATAGATTAGACAGGGACAGGTTAGCTTATGGAGAATAAAGAGTTCGGACTGCGGAATAGGGTACTGACAACTAGGAAGTGGTTCCAGGCAAAAAGACACAAATACAATGGTGCACAGGGCACACAAACAGGGGGTGAATCATGCTAGAAAATAAAGCTAAACTATTAAGAATAGCTGCCATAGATAGTGTACAGCATTCATGCTCAAAGTCTATCCATACATACTATCAAATAATTTCACCATAAAATATTTTACGAAACCACCTTCTTAAAAAAAATTCAAATATTGTATTGTGCTGTACAATGTGCTACAATGGCTTTAATTTCAGAATAAAGCTCAGACTTTGTTCAACAGACTTTGGAATGGAATTCATATATATATATATATATATATATATATATATATATATATATTAATTCCATTCAACAGCACTTTAGACATCTCATGATAATGTTTTAGGTACAATCTATGAAAAGAAGTACACTTACAAGCAAATGCACACTATATTGTCAGTAGTCTCTGTCGGACATGTCTGATCTTTAGCCTTGCCAAAAAAAAAACAAAAACCAAAAAAAAAACTAATGACGAAACGTAAAGGAGAATCATGGTTGAATGCCATAAAACAACGAAAAGAACATTCCTGTTAGGCACTCAGAGTGTTTCTCACCAGATCCCCTACTTACGTATCTGAATTGCTGGTTAGCGTAACTATGATACTCTATAATTGTGGTGCAAAATTGAATGAAAATGTGTAAAATTAAACCTTTAAAATCCCCAAGAAATACCTCTTGAATCAAAAGCATTTGATCATATTCTGTGAAAATGTTTATTTACTATAACCAAAATAGTAACTTACTCACTTTGAAGTTACCAGAGATACATTTCTGGAAATAAAACATGTCGTTGTCACACCTTACTGCTTGCATATGTGTTAATCTTAAAGCAATCTACTAATGAAGACCTTTCCTGGAAAGCTGGTTATACATTTTCAAGATTATCAATAAAACAGTTCTTTTTATGTGTTGCAACTTAAAATGTACTCATGTCATTGGAAGGGTCATTCCACTAATACACTTATCCATAGAACTCTGTCACAGATTTGTTCTTCATGATAAATTTCATTTTCAGACTGATTAATGTCAATTACGAGGGAAACGAATTTTGACGAAAAAGTAGTTAGACAACCATGTGTCAATAACATAGTGAAAAATCAGACAACGTATGAAACCATTCAAATCTAGAAAGGCCAACCAACATGAACTTCATAAGACACAACAGGAAGACTTGAATAGCCATCAAGCAATTTATTGAACATCTAGAGAAAATAAGATCCCATATTGGCAATGCAGAAATAATGGCTGTCACGAAAAATGGAACTTTTCACCAATACTGTACAAGCTGAACAACAATTCCAAATCAACAAGAGCTCTCCATGGTCAAAAACGTTCAGTCATTAAAAAAGCTAGTTCAAAATCCAGAATTTCAAGATAGACATAGTACCAGCTTTACAATATTTTATATATCAGTCACCAAATATCAATTGCAGTATGAAAGGAAATATCTGCATCCTGACTTGAGACAGGCACCAAGAAATATTAGTAGTTGAAATCTGTTTGATCCCAGGAATTCTCAACTTTAAGAAATATCGTGCCTCATACAGGCATTGTATAATATGTCACTTAGAAAACCAAACAAACAAACAAACAAGAAACAGTAAATGACAAGAGCTCATGTTGTCAAAATTAGAGTGTAGCCTCCCAAAAGCTATTAACTTTGATGCATAAAGACCATAAGCTGGCTAGAGTGGAATACTTCTATCCATATGGGGGTAACTTACTATGTGACATTTAAAATCATTACGTTTGTCATATGATTGAAACTTCAATCCACTATTATCGTTATTTTGCAAACAATCAACATTCCGTGTCATTTTCTGTGGTTTCTTTTATTTCAAAATCATCTGGGTATATTTGTGAATCATATTCTCAAAAGTGGTCTTTTTCGATGCGTAAAAATTCATCAATATATGTAAATTTAAACTTTAAAATATTTATTATAAATTTCTTCCCTTTTGGCAACTTTACACGAAACTTATGCTCATAGTAGAATAAATATAAATTGACCAAAAGAGGCGCACAATTCGTACCCATTGGAATACCAGTAGAGGAGTTTAAGACCTGATATGTCCGAACCTGACAGTATTCATTTGTAAAAGTATACCTATTTGAGAGGGCAAAACTTTAAAGGATTTGTTGTTATACAAATCAGTAAAAGTATGTACATTATCACCCAGTGCTGCCCTCTAGAGGTTTAAATAGGTTTATTCTCTGTCGAAAATGGAATCTCTAAATTTGACATAAGTGTTATCAGTCACAAAGTTCAACAATTCAACAAACTGATCGTATTCAAATGCACACTGGCAATCGTTCATATTATCATCAAAATATGTTCCTTTACAAAATTTAATCACGTTTTGAAAGTTGTTTTTCTCATATTTTTTATATATGAGATGTTTGATACATCCTTCCATATCAGAGTCAGGAATTGTATCAAAATAAAGGCAGGAAGTCTGAAGAGGAAATGTGTGTAAAGGTTAAGTGATTATCAGTGCAATTCAACTGCTCCAACAGGATTTTCGAATCAAAAGAAAGTCGAAAACCTGTTAATACTGCAAGATGCTTCTATCTGACCACAGTAATTAAACCTAAATTCCTGTACTGTCTTGAAGCCTTTAGACAACAAAGGTGACAATGAATGTGGAACTCTGAATTTCCATTTCCACGTTTCTGGGTATTTATATGTGCTTCATTCATTTTTACACATATAACTTTCTTATTGAGCTTGCTTAGAAAAGCAGGCTCTATCTGTTTCATGATGAACATTGTTATGGTTGTTTTGCACATAAATTGGATAGTCAGAATAGCTAAATGTGACAGCTTGATTTCAAATTACGAGGATATAAATTGGTATATCTGTTCCCGATCAATTCCTGGGCCCTGAAAAAGCACGTTACTGTACAATACAGTCATATATTAAATGAAAACTTATACTAGAACTAAGCAAAGAATATATATATATATATATATATATATATATATATATATATATATATATATATATATATATATATATATATATATTAATATGCACACATATGGGTATTTCTTATGTGGTATAATATGTAGATACTTGTCAAGTGGGCAAATTTCATTTAAAAAAAAAGACAGAAGTTCATATAGAATTTAAATGACTATGTGAAGTCTTAAATGATTCAACTTGACCATAATCCATTTTCGTTGTCCAGTTGAGCCTTATCCATAAAATTATTAAAAACAGCACTATGTATATACTCGATGAGGCCATGCATTTCTCTCAAAGTGCATGTAGTTCCGTCTAAAACACAATTGACTAGATAAGGAGAGTGACATCTTTCATGGGCTCCTTTTATAAAGGAGGAGTGTGATATTTATGGACACAAAGTTGGTGGATTGGAAGCACGATATCATCGAAAGTCACAAAGTTGATGGTTGAGAATCTTATATTTACATTCAAAGGCCTGGAGATCAGGAGTATGATACTATGAATGGAATCAACATTATTTGTGGATTTGTTAAGTGGTTAAATGCACTGGCACAAGGTTGGCGGAATGAAATTGTGGTATCAGTTATGAACCAAAAACCGGTAGATAATGACTGTAATATGGTTTTGAAAAAAAAACAAACAAACAAACAAAGGCAATTTGAAAACATGAAATAATTTATAGCAGGTACTTGGCGTGATTTCACCATGGTTTCTAATTTTGTGGAATACTAGGATTTTTCATGAAAATAACTGAAATTGTTAAAACAATAAATGTTTAGTAAGATTAAAAACGTTATATTCTGAATTCGACGATTTTGCGTCGAAAAATTATGATTTTTTCCTATCACATTTGTCGTTAATGAGATAATCCTTTACCTCTCTCTCCATTATCCATGCACTGTAGAGTTCTGCCAATAACATGAATCACCGTTTGTATGAAAAAGTTACCCGAGTAATTAAAGATTTTCACTCGAGACAGCATTTACTAGGTCTTCGTGTTATTTGCGCCTTAAGCATCACTAAGGAAACCTATGGTATTCATTCCACAAGAGAACACATATATGTGTCTCTTGACCTGTTTCTTCTAACACCTTCACTGCAACGGAAATGTGTGAATAAATTATAAATAAACAGAGACTTGAAATCAATGAAAAACGTGCATATAGGCTTTCTTTTATCTATTTAGTAAGATTATAATTCAACAAAATTTCAAAACGTTTGAACAGGCTCAGTCCTATGTAAATTGTGGCCTTCTGTCCAAACAGTTGATATTTTTAATGTATTTAATTTAGCCCTATATCCAGCCGCGATAAAAGGATATACTCTTCACAAGGGGCCTGCCGCCAGCCATATAATGTATATAATTTAGAAATTGTAGATTGTGAATTGTTCTTTTGAAGCCGTAAATAAATCAGATCAGTATAGACATAAGGAATAGTTCTTGTGAAGAAGGTCTTGTTACAAATTAATTCTTACATGTTAGGCCTAGACACCTGGGTGGATTTGCTCATATTGCTGTTGAGTCAACATGGCAAAAATGCTTCTAAAATCATGCAAAACAGATGACACCAAGCACCACTATTCATGTTTGAAAACATGTGCAATGCATGCAAGTGACCAAACTGACCTGGAATATAACCAACTACAGTTATATGTAACTTACAAAAGTGGCATGAGGAATTTGTCCAAGAAACTGAGCAACTGTGAAGGTCCATTTAAAGGATGGTTTGTTGCAGCAATGTAATTTCTACATGTTTATATCATGGCCTCGATACTGACATAATAAGTTTCACGCCCAAATTAATCAAGCTTTTGTTACGAACTCCATGATATCCAGCACAGCTAGGTGTGACCACGGATTCAGATAGTTTCATGAGTTTGATCCAACGTAAGTCATCAGTAATTAAGTAAAATTTTCTTTAGTTAATTTTTGTACCAGCGAATCAAAATATGATAAAACCGTATATATATATATATCCATAAACCATGTCTACAGAGACATATCGAAGAAGAGGATACGTCCTCATGTGGGACTTTTTTTACAGAGATATTTTAAAGGCTTTTTCATATTAATATTACCTCAGCAAAGGTGACACCTCTCTATTGTGTATTATGGACAGTAATCTCAGTCCCAAATGGAAACGCCACCTCTCAATTTGGAACAGGCTAGACTTTTTGTTCAACCGGGACAACCTATACTTTTTCTCATTGAGTCAGTTTTACAGGCTAGTCACGAACCTGTTACAGGGAAACACCTTCCTGGATTATTGTTTCAACATTGCTGTACACACCTGTCCTCGCCTCCCACCTGAAGAACTTAACACATTCTTGCGTAATCAAAATAAAAAAAAGGCTATTAAGATGAAAACAGCACTTTCAGTTAGCAATTTAATCTCCTAAGATCAACCCAAACCCTGCAAAAGAAAGTGAATGAATCAAATGATAACACAGAATGAATGTTTTCCTGCTTATTAGCCAATGATACTGTTAAAAGTGAAATAACATTAAAGTGCACATATTTACACATTTATTGAAATATGGTATATCCCACAACTTTTGTAATGTAATATACTTGTTTAAAGATACAATTTTGTTGTCTTTTTATAGCTTCTAAAATAAGGTAAATATTGGTATGCACATCCATCTGCATGTCTCTAAAATGATCAATCTGAACGTTTCTTTCATTTGGCACGAACACATGGACATATATATGTAACCCCAATCAGTACTTCAAGTGCCACACCTTGATAATAGGGACACTTTCGTCAGTGCCAATGGTGTCCCTTTTAGATAGATTCAGAGTATATATATATATATATATATATATATATAAATATATATATATATATATATATATATATATATATATATATATATGTATATATATATATGTATATATATATGGGTGGGTCACTTCAAATAATGGTTGCACTTTTTGTCTATTTTATAACATAAAGTAACCAGATATTATGCCTCAGAATCAATTATTGGCCGTTCAACAAGCACAAAAACATGATAATATATCAGCACTACAGAAAAACTTCTTTGTTTATGGAGAATCTCAATGTAGGGACCAATTGTTATGTGAACTGTAGACCAATAGTAACTTTGAATTGGAACGCTTCTCCTGTTTTCCTGATTTTTTCCTCAGAACCCAATCTTTGACCCGACTCTGTTTAGTAATTGTTGTAAAGCAAAAAGTTTCAAATGTGGCAATGAGAGTTAGGAGGAGTTCAAGTGATCTGAGTCTGAAGTTTAGGTTGGAGCTTTTGGAAAACATTCAGGTACTTGTGTAGCAGTTCGTAATAAGGTCTTCTATATGGAAAGGTAGACCTGCTGAATAGTTTTTTTTCAAACTTCATAAATGCTGGACTAGTGTTCTCTTTACCTTTTCAGAGAGGATTGATGACCCTCTTTCAAGAAGAGAGCATCAGACCTGCAGCCATTATATTATTTACGGTTGATGCCATTGGCATTTCATTTTTGCATTTCCACTGCAATAGATATCATTTGGAATGTGACCCACTGAGCCAAAAAAGAGCTGCACTGGGAAATTTAAATACACTGTTTGTTGAGAACACCATTTGTAAAGCAAAGAACACGATGTGTGAAACAACCAAATCTGGTACTTTAAAAGCTCTAAGCATTGGGGATCCCTCAATGATTTGTGTCGGTGAACAATTTGTCCATCCTCTGGTGTGAACCATCAAATCTACAGGGCAAATAAAGCTCTGCAAAGGATCGAGTGGTTTGCAGAGTTTTTTCTTGTCTGTCTTTAAAACTTAGCTACTAAAATCAACACGAATGATGTGAGCCAATCTGTCCAATCCTTTCCCTTGTACAGAACTGTTAAAAAAAAAACGTACAATGTTCTATGACAAACCATGTCTTGTACCATAATGTGATACATTTGCAACCAATTCAACATCATAAAGCCAGGTTCGAACTTGAAAGATGGGTTTTCTTCGAACTTACTTGATATAAAAACACTGTGATATGACCTTGAGAAAATTTAGATTGTGAATTCGTATATGAATTCATTTTAGTAATAAAACTTTCCTAGAATGATCTGTGTAAAGGAAAGTATCCATAATTGGATACAATGGTGTGAAGAGGTTTTTATCGTGCAGGAAATATGAATATGAAGGCAAACATATAATACACGGGATGCAAATGTAATGCTAGCTTTTTAACATAATCATCATTTACTCCCCTCAATCGATCAAAAATTATTCATAACAACCAATTCAATGTTATTTTGGCATGATGCAGTCGTCAAGATAGGATACGACTTGCAGAGGTGTGATATCTAGGTTAAACTTGTTAGTCTATTCTTCACGTAATGGTTCAGGATAAAACTGGTGTAGTTGCTGGGCACCATGTGGAAATTAACTATTATAAATTCCATTCAGTACAGTTTGTTTTAATCTTCCAATCAGATACAGGTGCAACATGCTTTTCACCCTTGTGTCCTGAGTCCAATTCACGGCCGGGGACACAATTGAATAGAGTTCCTACCCCCCGCCCGCCGACTGTGCACAGTAGTTTTCTCTAAGTCCTTCGGTTTCCTCCGCCAAACAAGCAGGTAGGAAAGTTAAAGGCAACATCTGTACCATGGAAAGTAATTAATATAGGCTTGGTCTGTTTCGCAATCCATGTAAAAGATATGGATTTACACTTTTTAACAACAATTTCTTCTATGTAATCAAAACATCAACCTGTTCCGAAATGAACCAGGCTTATGTCAATGTTAATTCTTCTCATGGGCACCACATATTCCTAAGTCTTTAATTGTTCATAGTGACTTTGAGCTTCTAAGTCAGCACCAATCCTTAACTCTAGATGTGTGTAAGTGTCATCTTCTTTCGTAGAAACTCTTTGCTGAACATCGTTGATATTGTAATAAGCGGTAGTATCAGCTTTCGGATCCCTGAAAAACAAACCAAAATCAATCTATCTCCCTTCCATAAATAAACTAATGCAGTTATGTACTCCTGTTAAAAGGGGGACTGAAGGGTACTATTGACATACTGTTTGGGCATAATATACAGGGAAGTGCAGAGGATGTTTTTGGTCTGCGATTTCATTTTTTAACCACTCCTTCGGAACAGTGTGGTAGCCCAGACAAGGATCTTCTGTTTTTAGTGTGAAGGCGTGTGTTGAGGAATTAGTAACGATTGTACCCTTTGTATTTGTGCAAGCAAACATCTACTCTTTTGACCATACTGTCGGCCAGTGTGGACATCTGTGCTTGAAGGATGTGAAAGGTCGACTTCTAGGCATTGTATACATGCTTTCCCTATGAAATTGTGATGTCGACTTCTGGTGACCCACAGGTAAACCATATCGGTCTTAAAATACGCCAACTGACCAGATTTTAAAACCTCTGTTAACCTCAATGGCAGACACATTGATTAGCCAAATTTGAACTTTCTACAAATTGTGGCTCAATTTTTATACGGCTCTCGATAAAGCATAAACTGGCGTTTCTTGACCACATAACATAAAAATTGCAAGGGTGCATGTCATTCCATATAAATCTTCATGTTTATCATACTTCATGTTAAATCAACGGAAGTTCTTTTGGTTTAACAGGTGCATTCTGTTTCTGTCTGTTGTCCAGAATGACTATCCATATAAATAAAGAATATAACATGACAGGAATGAAAGTATTGGACTGAATAACGTCTACAGAAAGATTAAGTCCTACCTACAAATTAATTGTTGCAAAAAAGGAGGAAAACATCAGCATGGTTTTTCGAAAGGTGCATTGTGCTCATAATATCAAAAGGTTAGATAAAAGACATTGATTTACAATCAAATTCCAAAATAAACAGGGGCGCATTTGGTAAAACAATGGTCTAACGATAGATAAATCTCTAGGTTTATTCGTGTCAGGATGTCCATACATATATTTAGTGTTACGTGTACACATGAAAGCATGACATATCTGGAAGAGAACCCCAGCCAATTTTTGCGCTTTCATGTTAATTCCGCTTCAGTCACAAAATTAACCATAGGTAAGGATTTGCTTATGTAAGGTCACGCACTAACTACCCTAGGATGTTACTGAAACAGAGAGCAACATTAATTATCCTTAATTCTTATTCGAGCCTTGCCATCATGCCTGAGCAAGAAAATCAAGTATTTGCTTCATTGAAATGATGTTGATAGGGTAACAATTTTCTAGTATTTCACTTGAGAACATACTAGGGAATCCGTTTTCTGTGCACGGAAAGACATTCACGCTTTGCATAATCGCAAAATGATAAACATTTATTTGGCTGCACGAATGAAATATTTGTGTCCTTTCATCTTTCCTCCCAAACCATACCTTGATGCCGTTGGTTCAAATGTCCTTTTGTCTCTAAATCCATCCTGTGTATCATCTACACTGATGTTGCCTGGCTTCTTCAAATTATTGCTGTGGTGTTGCTTCAATCTAAGTGTCGAAATGTTAAGAAGATTACCTAACACAAATTATCATGGATATTGAATTACACAGTAATCAAATTTCCATTTCATGAAAACCCAAAGACCGTTTTCATGTGTGCACTAAATGCGGGTCAAGGAATGTGTTTTGAAAATTGTCCCGTTATTGCTTTGATACATGTGCTATTGCACGCATAGACCTGGTCCATACAAGTATGGAAAGTCTCATCAGGCCATCGAACAGCATTCAGTGTGACCAGACGGAGGGCCAACATCATTACAAAAACAGGTCCTATCCTCACGTGCATTGGATTATACAACACAACTTTGCCAGGTAAATTATAATGACATCTTGTAGATTAATAAGACATGCGTCTATTAACTTTTATTCTGTTAAACCAATCTTAAATATAATTTTGGTCACAGTATTACAAGTCTAGGTATTGTTCTTTTCCATGATAGTCGTTCCACAGACTTAAATATAAGCTTTAAAGAACTTTCCAAGCTCCTGTGCAGACAGGAAGTACAAGCAAAAAGATATTTAGGTTTGGCTTATTTCATGTGGATTTCCTCTAAATTGGGTCCAAAAAAGCTGTATGTTGTTTGATTTGAAAAGGCTCCAACATCTAAGATCCTAGACACAAAGAACTCATGAATATACATTACCTGTTTCTCATCCACCAAATAATGACACACTGCACTACATTGATGATGATTGCGAGTACAAAGCATGCAGAGATAATTGTCAGAGCAGTAGGCACTGAAGAAAAGAACATACACGTAAACAGAGCACATCCCAAGTTCTGCAAGACCTAACTTCAGACAGATATGACACCATTCATTGTTCCATCAACAGCACCTAACTGGAACCTGGAGGAACTATAGGTTTGCGTCCCACTCATTTCTCCTGCTGTGTTTCAGTCCAAGAATGATTGATCAGGCCATATTTCCTATACACTAATTTGTATACACTGATACTACATTTGGTATGTGTATATTGATTGAAGTATGGGTGTTGTGCAAATTAAACACTGTGACCTGGTCCTTGGCTTTGACACCCTCAGACAAAATGATTGTTTGGGCCTATGTTACACGCATTGAAACTTGTCTTAAAGGGACACCATCGGGTGCCTATTTTACAGTTATTCCTGTTTTCAGGGATGGTAATTTAAGCACGTGCCAAGAATATTTGAACATATATGTGGTGAAAGCTACCAATAAGGACACAAAGGGGTATTTACATTTATAACTCTGACATCTGGCTCAGGACACAGGGACGCGATCCCCGGAATGTCAAACCCTGTACCAAACCAAAGATTATTGCCTGAAAGATTTTGTAGATTGCGGCCTGGCACTTTACTTCTATCAATTTTCGATGTCCTATCTTGTTTCCTAATAAAAATGTTGGAATCAAAAGATGGAAAGGTGTACAAAATCAGACAAATAACGAAATGCACTGAAAAGGGGGAAAGTATTTCAGTAAAAAAAGCCCTGCTGAGCTATTGTGAGAACTGCTTTCTCAATGTAATTGTGTTCTCTGTCCAAATTGAAATGTTTATTTAGGTATTACAGATGAGAACCAAGGCAAAATGAGTAGGCCCGACAAGTGCAAGATCCTAAACAACTAAATCCACTTGTGTGTGACTGGATTAATATGCATCCTCAAGTAGTTAGGTGTGCAAAGAAAGCCCTATACTGGTAAATTGACTTCCTCAGACTGAGTAAAATATGCATTGTCCCCTTTGGACAGGTGTTGTTTTTATTTGGTACTACAACTACTGGCCCTAAAACACAATACAGATATGTCACGGGACTGTCCCTATGAAAATGGATGAAACATATTTAGGTATGGGGGAAACCTGTCGCATTTAGGCAGGTATCCGTCTTACCCAGGTGTCTTCATTGGCAGGTTTCATTAACTGCAGGAACAACACATACTTATCAATGGCCATCAGAATATATTTGTGAAACAAAGGGCATAATTGTTACGCCTGTGAGTACCTAAGGAAAGCATGATGCAGCTGAGAATATGGAATGTATCTGTATGCAATAAATAATATAAACAAGATAAGATATATGAGACATATTGTCAAGGAAGTGTCAGAATGACCCCCAAGCAAGGGATTCAAAGACTGCTATCATCAACACCAATATGAAGCTTTTTATCGCAGGCTCCAACTTGAAAGGAAATTCAGGATTCTATTAAAGATTATGACCTTGTTTTCTGTTCATATTAATAAAGCACTACTTGGACAAGGCATGTGAAATTGCATTCATTGATAATCTATCGTAAAGACGGGTGGGCATTGCAAAGGGATGGCCTTGACCTAGTTCAAAAGTATGCAAGGTTGCTTCATTTTTTATTTACAACTATATAATAATTCTCAATGTGTGTCTTCATATTGGTGTTGGAAGATCTATATTTATCTTTTGGTAACTGTTGAATCTCATTGCTATCATTATTGGCTTGACATTTGTGAATGTGGGTAATGTTTTTCTGAACTAAGTGAAAAAATACTTCAATGACTATGTGCTGTGGGCTATGTTGTCTAATTCATAGTTATAATGAAGGTATAGTGTGCTGATAATGTTCTAGATTCATAATTGTCACAAAAATGATAAACTTAGCTGGCTGGCAAGTCAGAAGAATAAAAAAGTGTTAGGCCTATAATGTCTCTTTTACGCGTGGCAAAAGTATTGGAATTTAAGATTCGTATTGGAATATGAATATTGATGTTTTGGGCACTCTTAAGTCTCTTAGCTGTCATTATTGGATTGAACTTTATGGATATGGGTAATTCTGAACTATCTGATCAAGAACTTCAATACCTCTCAACGTGCATTTACTTCGAGTTTATAGTATTACGCATGAAAACACGCAAGTTATTTCGTTAGGTATGGGAAGGACCTTGAAGGAACAGAACTGTACTGTGAACGGATTAGTAATAGTGTTTATTTTCCAATTTAACATAGTAGAAACGTGTGCAATATGGACAATAGTAATTCTATGTATATAGGTTAGACAGGGACAGGTTAGCTTAAGGAGAGTAAAGAGTTCGGACTGCGGAATAGGGTAATGACTACTAGGAAGTGGTTTTGGAAAAAAAGACACAAATACAATGGAAAGATCTGGTGGCTTGACACAAATACTAACATGTTGCTCTAAGTAAAAGGCTTTAAACTGTCTAGTACCTGCAGCTCTTAAAGTATATTCCGTTCACTGTCGCCTGATTTGGAAAAATATATGCACAAACCTTGCAATGTATGCACGATTTGCATGCTTCTTCTCAGCAATTAAAGTCAAGATCCTTTAAGGGTCCATATGGTTTATACCATTGAAGTAAAGTTAAGCTCACAATGACTATGAATTTCAAACAACGTTAAATTGCCAGTAATGTGTCTCGTATGTACTTATAAGCTTCGATAGTGTACAGCAGTTTATTCCCCGCGCTCATCTTTGTCTCTCTAGCATAAGCTGTTGGCAAGACTAAGCACCCAGTTTCCAGACGTCCGTCATATTTTGCCAACCTTTATTTAAATTATCATGAATCAAATTGTATGGAGTAATTGGGAAAAACAAACTTTACAGCCGCAAAAAGATCAAATTCTCACACAAGAACATTTATAGATGACCTGTGTGCTTCAAACAAAGGTGATGGAATAAAAAGAAATTGGAAAAACATATACCCGAAAGAACTATCAAATCTGGAAAATGAAAGTGATACAAAAGCTACTTTCCTTGATCTGGATAAAGAAATAAAGAACAACCAGTATGTAACAAAACTATTTGACAGGAGAGACCAGTTCAAATTTCATATAATCTCCTACCCTGATCTGACAGGAAACAATCCAGAGAAACAAGCATATGGAGTTTGTATCCGACAAGTGATATGTATTGCTAAAAACACCACGCGTTTTAGCGATTTTGTCAATAAAGTCAGAACTATGTTGCAAAAACTACAACACAAAGGTTATAAAAGCAACAACTACACAAATCTAGTTGAAATGTTTCCTATGGTATGACTTAATAAATACAACACTAACTCAAAAGCATTACTTAAACTGTGTGAAGGTGGAGCTGGAAATGACATAGTGTAGTCCTCAAAGTGTTTAGAGTGGTAAGAGGGGAAGTACCCGGGGTAAAGTATACTTAACCCACCTAGAGAAATTTCTCTAGTCCGTATTAAGTCGGAAAACCATGATCATACTCACTTTTTGCAGGATTTCTTTCTTTTCAATCTTCATCCAGTATAGTGGAATAGGTGGCTTCTAGCTAATACCTTAGTACACTTTAATTCATAACATAGTCAACTTTATGGTGCTAAAAAATGTATTACTATTTACCTGTTTATACCAGTATCGGGTATGGTGGAATAGTGTATGAAGCTTTTAAGTTTCAAATGAGACATTCGTCAGTCCGCCCGCCCTCTGTCCATCAACGAGAAACTTCGTAGTGGCATTATTTCACTAATTACACTGGATAGGGATTCTATACAAGGGTAAATGATTTACAGTGATAGTCAATACAAATTTGTACCATTACTACCATACGTTTTTTGTTACATCATGCTTGAATGAATATTGAAGAAAAACTTCTGAGTAGCAATATTTCACCAACTACACTGGGTATGGCTTTTATACTTGGGTAAATTATTGACATTGATGGTCCCTACGGATTTGTACCATCACTGTCATACTTCACTGGTTACGTCTGTCAGACGGTCAACAAAAACTTTGGAGTGGTATCATTTCACTAACCAAATGGATAGGGCTTCCATAGTTGAGTTAATGATTAATAGTGATGGTCAGTACATATTTTGTACCATCACTGTCAAAGTTTATTGTTTGCATGATGCTTAAATGAGTACTGTGGAATCTCGCAAAACTACACTGGGTAGGGTTTTCATACTTGTGTAAATGATTGATAGTGATGGTTACTCCAGATCTGTGCAGTCACTGTCATTCTCCATTGGCTATATCATGCATCAATGAACATTGTAGAGAAACTTCTGAGTGGCTTAAACTAGCTGCTAAGATATTCATGCCCCCCCCCCCGGCATGGCTGCGGTATATATTTGCAACATGTACTAGAAATTTTATTGTACCTCATTCAGGAATTTGGGCGGATACGGTTTACTTATACATGGAATCAAAGCCAATTTAGAATATTTGGTGTCTGGAATATTGTGTTGTGTAGCAGGTCTTCAACTTCATTTCGGAAATAAGTATAATTATGTGTTGACATGGGAACCCTGGTAAAAGAATGAAATTATTGCCGTTTATATTTGGAGCTTTGATTTCTGGAGGAAACATATGTAAGTGGAGGATGTTCTTTCCGTTGTAACCTTATCCTTAAGTGAACAATTATATCAAAGTTATTGAACGTAAAGCGATAAATATGCTCATTTTATGTATTTATTGTATCACAATAATAAAATCGCGTTTTCAGAGCTATTGAAGTATCTGAATCAGCCTTCCACAGCATTAATTTGATCAACAACATTGCCATGGTTGATAGAAAAACCATCTTTCTTGCAATGGCAGAACACTTGCAGTCCTCTGTCACTTTCTTTATATTCGAAAAAGCCATCTAAACCATCTTTTCTTCTACTTTACAAGACAGGGTAGCATGATATTTTCAGACAACATAGATCAAAGTTATAACAGACCCTACAGATTTGATTAAATAAAAACAACGTAACGTGTGGTAAAGAAATGTGTAGTTTTCAATTATCATCATATTCAGAAGCCTTATTATACAGTCACATCTAGATTATCTTTAAGTACCTGTACATGTTGTGATAGTTCCTGTGACTGGTATGGTTGTCATCCCATTGGTTGTCCAATGTTCAAGCCTACCTGATTGCATCGAGAAAAAAAAAAGAAGAAAAATGCATTTCCCTTTAGAGAATAAAATCCACACAGTGAGAGTGACATTTTAATTGTAGCGTTTCACTCTGAAATGCCACAGATGTGCTGTCAAGTTAAAACCTTTAAATCAAATACGCAGTAATTGAACTTATGTTGGATGGCAAGTGCAAAAAAGACCTATCCACAAAACCACTGATTCAGATTGATTCTAAGCAGGCCATTTTTTCATTACTTTGCAACGACACAGTAACTTTCAAATTATTTAAGCCGTTGTCAAACTGATGTGTTTGCCAATATTCAAACCTGGCCACTAGAGATTCTCTTATCAATTCATCATCCGTGGTCCTATGCACAACTCGGATCTACCAGTTGGAACACCCCAAGCGCACAATGTAGGTACACACACACACACACACACACATATATATATATATATATTAGAGCCTGACCGAACATGCATTTTAAAACCGAACCCGGTACTCGGTACACATTACCTATTCGGAACCGGGCACCATTCGGGTTCGGTATATGCAATTCAAACATGCCATGAATAAACTTAGACATCTTAGAATGCTTGTTTAAAGCTTTATTTAAACAGGGGTTTGTAGCTGTTACCCTTTTACACTGGGGCATTACTATTGTTAACGTAATTCAGGTGATTAATGCAACCCATGTGACGCACTTAATTGCAAAGAAGCGTTTGTTGCATTGTTCGACGTGTATACAAGTACGAAAAGTGACATTCTTATTTAACTTTATTGCCAACATTGACAATGATAACCGAACCCGAACGTTAAGTGACTGTAAAAACCGAACCCGAGCCGGGCTTCAATCTTGAAACCCGGTAAGCTCAAGTTCGGTTGTTTGGGTTTGGTCAGGCTCTAATACATATATATATATATATATATATATATATATATAAAGATACAGAGAGAGAGAGAAAGAGAGGTACCTTTTGTATGAAACCACTGCCGTGAACAGCCATATTGTTTTTTCCGGCCACTAGCCTTGGACATAGGAGTGAATTTCTTTGTAAATTTACCTGCTGTGTGTGGCCACTAAGTCTTTTTCTTGGCTGAAGGGGGTGTCACATACAGCACATAACTTGGTATAATCTAATGTTATCATAATAACAACAACGTGTGCAGACAAAAATGGCATGGTTTTAAATATTCCTCCAGTGACAGCTTCATATGTTGACAAGCAAATAGTACAGAAAAACATGATCCATATTCATTTATTCCAAACCCAACAATGACAGCAAAGAGATTCCAAACTTGCAAAATCATCAACATTTCTCTTCCAATACCAATGTGAAGAAACAAATTTCATTCCTGACTTGAGGCAGGCATCACCCATAAAAGGCAACTGGTGGTTTTAACCCGGTCCTCTCAACCTTAGAAATATTCATCATTAACTCCAGACACTAGCTCTTTTCCAAAATGTATAGGCCCAACCACCCAAAACACAAATTTCATTACTTCTGCCCCCCAAGAAAGTGACCTGTTAGGCCTGTCATCTTTTAGTTCTTCCGACTTGTCAATCAGCTAAATTTACAGCAAAAGAGTAAAGTAGGCCTACATCGTTTGTGTGAAAATTTGAACCTGGAACATTATAAACATACTCTACCTCCACTATAATTATGAGTCTGAGAACAAAGCCCACAGCACAACATAGCCAATGAAGTAATTTTCAAATAGTATAGAAAAACATGATCAATATTCATTAATTCCAAACCCAGCAATGACAGCAAAGAGATTCCAGACTTGCAAAATCATCAACATTTCTCTTCCAATAGCAATGTGAAGAAACAAATTTCATTCCTGACTTGAGACAGGCAGTCACCCATAAAAGGCAACCCGGTAGTTTTAAACCGGTCCTCTCAACCTTAGAAATATTCATCATTAACTCCAGACACTAGTTCTTTTCCAAAATTTATAGGCCTAACCACCCAAAACACAAGTTTCATTACTTCTGCCAAAAATAAAAAGTGACCTGCCAGTCAGCTAAGTTTACAGCAAAAGAGTACAGTAGGCCTACATCGTTTTTGTGATATTTATTAATCTGGAACATTATAAACACACTCTACCTCCACTATAACTATGAATCGGAGAACAAAGCCCACAGCACAACATAGCCAATGCAGTAATTTTCAAATAGTACAGAAAAAACATATTCATCAATTCCAAACCCAACAATGACAGCGTCTGAAGACATTTAGTATAGAACTGAATAGGTGTTGTGTCTATTTAATAAATTCGTAAACTTAATGTTAACGATATTTCCATTGGAAATCGGGCAGGCCAAGGTATGCATTTCAGCCAAAGTCGCACATTGTTATGAACAAGCATCATAGCATGGAAGGCACAGTTTCAATGGATGCAGTCCGATACAGAGGCCAAGGAATTGATGGAATTGAGTGGGACCATATTGCACTAATAAGTCTGCTGGGGGGGGGGGGGGGTAACTACCGGAAGCTGCTATGCAGTAGCAGTTAAAAAGGTTGTTGGACTCAATGCAGAATATAGGACATCTCTTGCTGCTGATAAACTGGTCGTGTCATTATGCGTAATTCAGTAGTACCAAGGAATACATAGTACAGCTTTTTAACAACCAGTCTGGCAGAACATGGGTAGTATGGATTTTCGCTGAACCACCAATTAGGAGCAATGAGTAGCACAAAAGCAAAATGCCACAGAGTCTCTTTTTTTGTCATTTGGAGTGTATTACATGTGTATTTGTATAAACGCAAATGCACGCACCCCACACTCATGCTCGTATTCATGCATACTGTCAATTCATAGCTGGCTTGATCACCTTGCTTATTTTGCATTGGGGTCCTGGAATGAAAATTAGGGAGAAAAAAAGTAAAAAGTGAATACATGAATACATATAGTAATAAATTAAAATGTTAACAAGAGTACTTTTTAGGAACAATAGATGAAATATCACCTAATACAAGCTCTGCACACCACCATCACACTGAACGCCAGGAATGAATCACTGTTTTGCTTTAGTTTGCTTTTTTCAGAGAGGTGTGCTTTTAGTTGAAGTTTGAAATTCCTTATGTCTGATCTTGCTTTTAATTGCACCAGTAATTTGTTCCAAATGGCAGCAAAGTAAAAATAATAAGCAGCAGTAGGTTTGACACATGGTACGGACAAAAAATATTGTTGTTTTGTTTGGATAAACCCCGTAAAATATTGGTGCTGATCATTTACCTTATATACGTGATGGTGCATATACGCAGTTAGACTATTGTTATGTATCTTAAAAACATGATTCATTTTCAATTTTTGATGCAGTCTTCGACATAAAATGTAGCCACACGCAATTAAAACACTGTCAGACTCTAATGTACGTAAAAGTGCTGGCGACTGCTGTCAATAGCCGCTAAGCACTTTTGACCATCACCAAAAATGTGCCAAACGCCCATGAACAGTGCTGATAGAGTGTTTTAAAATATGTCTAATTTTAAAGAAATATCACTTGATGTCTTCCTTTTCGGGCAGAAGAGAGTTATGCCATTTACAGAGTCACACATAATACAATCACAAAGGTGTATATGATATCAGTTATAAACGGTATCATTGACCACTGTTCTTGAGATGTAATGTATCACCGAGTCACATCCAAAGGTTACAAGAGGCTGCAGTAGTAAAGAAGTGGTGTAGAATGGATAGTTTATGTTGCAACAAGCACCATTAATGAATTTATTAATATTAAATAATCATGCCATAAACAAACCAGTAGTCTATGTCAAAATGCTTTTGTTATACCTATTGCTTTTGTGGCTGTGCTTCCAACGGTGGTTGGTGGTGAAGACTGGTCTACATTATACAAAATGGGGAGCACGTTTTAATGACAACGCATTGGAAAATGTGACACACCGTACATAGTTTCAAAGAAACACATTATAAGATTTACAAACGTTTTGACATTGGTTTTCTGATGCATTACTAGCGTCTGTTGGATCAAACATAAGATCGTGGTCGTCAAATATGGTCTCAAATAGAAATATTACTGACAATGAAAGATATCTGAGCAAGATTAAATTCATACTTGCTAAATCTTAAAAAATCTAAGTACAGTAAAAATAGCAAGTGATAATGTGACAGGAGGTGAATTATACTTTTATACTTGTTCACACCACACATGTACACACACACACACACACATATATATATATGTATATTATGAATTCTTATTTTTTGCTCCATTTCAAGAGAAGTTTCAATCTTACCTTCCCCACACACAAAGGCATAAGTATTGGTACAATTCGAATACATCGGCCCACTGTCAGAATTTATATTGTATGCCACGCACTGCCCGGTCGAAATGTTAAAACGCAATTTTTCTGGAACCAATTGCAATTAAACAAACATTGTTTGAGATGTAAGATTCACAGAAATACATTAATGTCGTCATAGACCTAAGGTAAGTGACAGAAAATAATATATATCAGAAAAGCATGTACTTTCTAGAGGTTTAAGCATACCTTGCAAACCTAAAACCTTTGATTAATGAATGTTCCACAAACACGCCAAAATGTGGGAAAATCTATGCCATTCAATTATTATGACGCGGTGGCTTCTTTACCAGTTGAACAGTAATTGTGTTCTCATGATATATATACACACGTAGCATACATCTATATATATATATATATATATATATATATATATATATATATATATATATATATATATATATATATATATATATACGAGGTTTTTGTGGAAAAACACATATGCAGACGGTATGTTCAATGTGGGTAGTTTGGAACCTTAATTACATGTGTTAGGGAAGGTGGATGATACCTTTTTCCTATATGCTTGTGCAAATCGATCGTGTCATCAGCAATTACATCTCAGTGATTACAATGAATATTAATGAAGAGTTCAATCTAATTCCATTGTTTATAGTATCTTTTACGCATTCTGGTATATAGCCGTCATGATTGAAAATATTGTGCGCGGATGTAGACATTAGGATTGTATTTTAAAATAACATTTTCATAATGTTATGCATCACAAACACACTGAATTTTCGGGATAAACACAGTAAGGCTACATTTGTTTAGTTTGCGTCCTGGAAAATTTGACAAAGGTGAAAGGACGAAAGAAAACAGTTTTTGTGCATGTAATATATATTATGCAATATGATGTAAATTATGATGATGATTTTTTTTTGCAGCAGAGAGCTGTATTCAATCGGTTCTTCAAATAGTTAGATGGATCTCATAGGTGAGGGAACAAGTAGTAAAAACCTATGATAGCTAATGAAACACAATTCATATAGCTGATTACTGGTACTGACACAGATTTTGACTAAAATATTCACCAGAGATCCCAGTGCTATTTCATAGTATGCCATTGCAAATATAACACCGAATATATACTGATGTCTTGATGTTGCAGACAAGTGGGAAGATGCAATCTATTAAATTGTTATCTCTGGATCCGGACCTCTCAAGTTGATTTCTATTTGTCAAAAGGATAAGAATTAAGTAAGCAGGATAACACCATAATATGATTCCATACCAGTCACAATCCATATGCTTTCAAGTCCATGTTTTTTCAATTCTTCTCTTGTATTCGTGATGTCGCTTTGCTGGATAATGGTCTGGTTTTTCGAATTACACGTTTCTTGAGCATAGGAAAAGTTTACTTTTGTGATGTAAATAGAGTATCTTCGTAGAGATATTACTAAAGGTTCTTTTGGCTCTGAAATTTAAAGATATGGTTTTTGAGTGTGTCATTCTTGTTATGGTGGTTATGGCTAATTATCATCAACTCAATACAAACTATCAAGGCACAACCTTCGGTCACTGCTTATAATTGCAACAACAACAAAAGAATAATAAGTACTATTTGCCTATGTTTGATTGCATATCTATTAAAGTTGATAGATTTTATATGACCTTATAGGATGTCTTGATATTTTAAAAAAAAATTTCCTCCCTTACTTGCTTACTTACATACTTATTTACTCATCCATTTATTGGTTTGATTTGATGCAATCACTTTATCTACATATGTGATAAATAGGAAAATCACTCTTACCAGTAATGCATACATAGCCATATCTGTCATCACATGCTGTCATAGAAATTGTTGTGTTGTTTAACATGTAGCTGCACTGTATTCCTGAAAACCGTAACTATAGTAGTGTAAGAACAAACAGCAAAATTGAGCTTGAAGTTCAAATTCTACAAGAGGCTCACTGTAAATTACAAGGAAAAGTGAAGATTGTCTCACACAATTAAGAAGTTACAAAACATGGACAACATCTTAGTCGTAATAAGACAAAAGAATATTGTTTAGGAAGATTTAATTTTTGGACAAGTTAGAGTAACACACTGACCTTATTTCAGTAGAAAAAAACATAAGAAAATTCTCTTGTTAAATTCATCAAACTGAAAATTGAACATGGACTTATGAAAACCTGAAAAGGAAAGAGTAGCGTGTAGAAACTTATCGTCCACTGTTTTTGTTTTATGTGTTTTCACTTCCTTGTTCTACAAAACCAAACATTTACTTTTAATCAATGTCCCAACACTGACAGGGAAACTGTATTCATGGAGATACTCCTGCCAAGTGTCTTTTCTGTTTTGTGTCGGCGCTATTAGATTTTAACAGGTGGATGTCTTACCAGATTCCGCAATGGCTATACGTGTAGGTCTACATGTAAAACTGATTTCTTCTTTGATTATTCTAGGACAAATGTTGTATTTATTGGCTATACTAGGTGCTTGATATCATCAGTTGTGTTACAAATAGCAAAGATGGCTATACCAGTTTCAGACTTACTACCTGTTTTACTTATCCAAGACTGATTCAATCCAAGACGCACCATCTGCGCAGATACGTAAGGTCTGATATCTCTTTGTTCCACATGCACCCTGGACAGTAATGTTCTTTTTCGGTTTTTACATTTTTGTACTGCTTTGCTGTGCACAAGGGCTTCGTAATTGAATTGGTAGATCCTGCCGTCTTGAATGGTTTGTTCTGGATCTGTTATTAAAGATAATATATACTGATAGTCAAATTATATTCCTATGCTAAAAGAATATTACATCAGTGAAACGCACTATCACCAAACCTTTTATTTAACAGTTTTCACGAATTTCAAATCTGCACACATGCCATAAGCCAATTGAAATGTTTCTGTTTAAAATTTTGTTGCGTCTCTCTTTCACTCTCAGTACAATTAAAAATTAAAAAATACGTGACCTATGTTATGATTCTGTGATTCTCACTTTGCAGGTGTTACCCCCATGTTTTCCTGTGACTTTTTACCGCAAGCTGTTTGGAGGTGTGCCTTGAAGGAAAAGCGACGCCTAAACGTTCTACCTTTATTCCAAATGGGGAAAAACAGGTACTCGAATGTAAAAGTTGTTGTTCAAATCTCGCAGAAGAACTGTTCATACTTCAAAAATATGTTTAATCGCATTCATTGGAAGGAAAACTGTACATGCACTATGCAACTCAAGAAGAAGGTCAAAGAAAAGTGTAGGTCTCCTGGATATGCTTTGCGCTGGTCACAATTAGTAAAGCTCAATGAGTAAAATGAGTTTAAGATCCTAGGAGCACATGAGAGAATTAAAATTAATACCGTTCCTTCACGGGATGGACCATTGTGGCCTATCGATTTACGTATCGTAATTCCCTTACAGAAAGGAAACCATACGGGTTTTACGTCTGATATGTCTCATGGTAACAAGAAGTGAAGATAGTTGGACAATTCTGTTACTTCAACAGCCCAAAGGCGAAAGTTAAATATACTAGTTCTTGTGTAAGATTAAATTGTAAAATATTCTTAATCTGAACAGAGCATCATTCATACTTATTGCTATATAAACATTGCCTTTCTGAAAGGCAACATGAAGATTTTTTTCTTTCTTCCTTTGTTTTTCTTTCTTTTCACATGTTTTCTGAATGTTGTAATGCATTAATTTTTTAGGCTTTCTTCCTCTCATGCTAGGTTTCATATGACTGCATGTTACATGTTGGCACAAGTCTTTTTATCTCCATTTCTGTGGCCAGTATGTTACTTTGAAACTGGATGCAGAGAGGGTGCCGGCGAATTTTATTCTGACCACAAAGTGTTTGGCCAACTCACTGCCAACTGCTACTAAAGTTTAGCTACTCAAGAACAACTACTTTGAATGATCCAAAAATCACTAGACTCAAATTCCTTGTGGAAAGATCTTTCATTCTATTTTGAATACCGATATGTCTATAGTTCGAGAAAAATAATGGCCTGCATCAACATCTTTCCTCGAGATGGTTTGGACGCATTGCGTCAAAGAGCATCGAGGAGAACCTGTTGATTCAGTCCAAAATTTTGAAGAAAAAAAAATCAAAAAAGAAAATGCTACTAATTAGAAGTTAAAAAGTTGTGAATTTGTAGTTCGTATGTAAATTATATTTTATGCGCAGGAAAGAGTCACTCAGATTTATTGATCGAAAACTATGCAAGTGACGACTGGCTTTTAATCATTTCTCATAGCGCCATGGGTTATTGGCGGCTAGAGGCATGGTGAATGCGAAGGCCCACATAATGCATTCATTCAGGTTATTTTGAGATCTGTCCTCCACTTGGCGATTGAAGGCTGCTGTACTCATGAAACGCTCATCAACTTCGTATATTTTCAAAATCTAGGCGATGTTAAATGCTGATACTCAATTTGTGTTGCAAGTCACTATATTTCTATAGTTACTTGATAAATAAAATCTCACATGAAGAGCTTTATTTACCTGCCGAAATATAGCTGCAGAGGGGCGGGGTCGCTCGCGTACCACTGGTTCTTAATATGACCCCAGTCAGGACGAAGCAATTACATGACACTTTTACATGCCACTCGTAAGCAGGACGTTCGCGTAAGGTAAATCTATGACTCGCCATCATCAGACAATATTGAACCATGGACCTGCTATCTGAAGGACTGAGCACGGACAATCTCATTAGTGCAAAACCCGTGAAGCTCACTTATATGAATAAACAGTGTCTTTGGTCCCCCTTAGTGTTACTCTCATTGCCGCAACGAGATAAGCGATAAGCGGGGCACTCAGATAGTAAGGTCCATGTTTATACGAGTTCTCATGGGAGAGATCTCCCACGCAAGTTGCAAGGGTTCTAGTCTCTGACCTTGTGGAAATATGTGTTTGTCCGTAATTCAAGATTTTTTGTTCCCAGCTGTATACATGTATATTACAAACCTCCAGCAAATTTATCTTGGTGTTTGTTTTCAATGTGGTTAGAAACAATAGGTTCCTATGATTCTTTGCCAACGACATTCTTCGGAACAACCCTGGCTCAACATTGCTGTGTGAATTCGTCATGTTTGTTCTCGATTGTTGAACATTCAGTTGACTGCATTGACTAATCGTATTTTTATCATTGTTGTTTCATCTTTTCGTTCATGGTGGTCCCTTTTTAACTTATAATAGCTATGCTTTCGTGTTACCTCTTCAACCTGCACCTTGCGTTTTTTTCTTTTTATTAATTAACTTCTCCAGTTACTAACCCCAAGTAGGTTCAGTTGCCGCTTGTTTTGTTGTCATCACGTGAGCGAAAGTCCACATAATGGACTATGTTTAGACTATTGTGAAATATTAGGCTTTGAAACGCAGTTAAACTCACCAAGATTACATAGCCACTTACATATACAAGAGCTTGTATGATTGAATAAAATGATCTGTCAACATTCGTAAAAATCGCATTAGATTTCATTTTTTTTTCTTTGTAACAAATATTTCCTGATGTTGGCTTATCGATGAATGTATATTGTTAAAAAAGAAACGAGAATCGTCATCAATTTCATCAGAACCTTGCTGCCTATATTTCTTCTCGGTTTTTACTTGTCCACGTATTATTTCAGAGGACCATTAATAGTGGTAACTCAATTATTTTTGCTTCCTTTGTCCTCGATACATATTGCTTAAGCCCACTTTCAATTGCCTTTTATGAAGTGGAAAAACACTAATCATTTTAGTATTTGCCTAATGAGTACATTTTGGGTTAAAGAATAATAAATCTGGTGACACCTTTTGGGGTTTGTAGTGCATGGCTATGAAGACCGAGATGAGAAATCCAGAATATCGTAGGACTTAGTGATGCCTATTTACCATACGTTCATTAAAAGCTCACACTTTTGACCAGATATATATGCTGGATCTGATAAGACGCTCAGAATATTTCTATCGTTGTTTCTGCACCCACAATGGGGTCACGGTTATTGAATTTTGTTACATCACACTAAAAGTGTGAAAGAGAAACCTCCTACGATCACTATAGTGTACACTAACTGATTGATATGTAGGCATGTCCAAAGGGGACGAATTATAGGCTTTCGTGGACCTGATACCTCGAATTTTGAGACCCGGGCATTGAACTTTTCCTGCAAATAATTTTAAGTGCAAAGAAGGGATTATGGTTCTCTACACATTTGAGACAAATGCCGTTTGATTGAGTGTAGAATGAATGTCTGCATAGAATTTAGAAAAGCCGTCAAATTTGGTTTCAGAGAAAATACTGTACCAACAGGAGAAAAAAATACACTTCTACCGTGAGTGAAAATTGGATACCACTCAGGATGCCAGCGTCTGTAGTAAATGGAGCAAATGAGACAGCGACTAAACACCGTACATAAAGAACTGCATTTGTGAAAAACGTTAAAGGTAAGAGACAGGGGACACATTGGTTTGCCATGAGTCAGGACAAATGAAATAACTGAAAACTAAATATTGTCAGCAATATGAGTATGATACTTGATCGACAGTATTACATCAAGCACAAAAAATGCTTTCATTCTTACTTACGCTTTTTTTTCCTTTTTTGTTTTCTTTTTTGTTTGCAAGTGTGAACAACACTTGTGTGCAAAGTACAGGGCTTCAACAATCAATAACCGCAGGCACTACGCAATTTACAAATAAAAACCCCAAAACACACACAAGAAAGACCTTTGTACGACATGGTCATACCTCCTCAATGTAAAACTTGTGTACAGTACATGCCGAAACAGTTGGTCGTTGCTTCCACACGTTTGACAATTTTAATCCTCGATGAAATTGAATTGTTGCCTCGTATTTAACTGTTTCACATCCATTAATATTTTCTTCCTTTCTTCAATATGATTCAGGGTACTCTAAATTTATCCCAGTTCAACAAAAAATGTAATTCACCCGGAATGCAAAGATCAATATTCGATGTCATGTGGTTTTTTGTGGGGGTGCTTATATCCTACCTATTTCAATTTGCGAATTATAAGCACTGATGCAGAGCCCATAGTGCTTTTGTGAATATCAAATGCTTCACAACATTTAAATGAAGTTCAAGTTCCAGTTGTCTTTCGTGCAAGATGTGATAAAAAGTTCGTAACTCGTTTCCATTACTGTTTTGCTCTGACATGTCATTTTTGCATTGTGGAAATTTCTCCTGTAGCTCGTTCCTAATGCCATGCGAAGATTTAATACCACACCTCTTTCCTGTATCATATCAAAGTTCTTGCAAACCAACCTTTAACAATGCATAACCTTTACATTTATGCCATGGTGTGAACTCCTCAGCGAAAGATACCTGGCTCACAGCCTCTTTCACTCATTGGTTTTCGCCCCATTTCTCCATGTAAGCCTTGTCTGCAAGGGCCCATATTGACCCTGACATTAACAACGCCTAACAACTCAGCCTAACTGCTGTTAGGTAATCGATGAGCTTGCACTTCCGCCAAAAGATTAGACACCCCGATTAACATTTTCCATTGACTTTTTCACATTGAAATGAACATATGTAAAGCTCCTGTCAATTTTGAGAATAAGCCATATAAAGTTTAAAGTGATCAATGTTTATCTGGTGCTCTTGATCTAAAGTAATGTTCCTGCTCAGACTGATAACGGTCGCATGTTTTTTACTCAGCTGACTTGTCAGTGAGCTGAGCTTATAGGATGGTATATCGTCCATCCGTCCATCCACAATTAACATTTTCTATTTTTCTCCAAAGCCGTGAGTCAGATTTATTTCAAAATTGGTGGGAATGTAGCTTCAGTAGGCACCAAGTTTGTTCAAACGGTTATGCTACAGTGATTTTCAAAAATTATTTTTATGAATTATTCTGGTCTTCTTTGGGGCAATTCTTCTAAACAGTTCTCCGAAACCACTCACCCAATCGCCTTGATATAACACAGGAACCCTTCTAGGGACACCTAATTCTAACTGTCTTCTTCAAGTGGCTCTGCATTTTTTTCCATTTTTGTTTGATTTTTTGTGTTCCTTTTTTAATTTTGACTTTTTCTACACAACAGTCACTCAGATTAAGCTGAAACGGGGTGGATATGTTCCTTGCGGAAGGGTGAAACAAAGTTATTCACTAGGTGGCACTGCTGTCGATTCCGTAATTAAGCAGACCTTTTTTTTCAATTTGGGTAATTATCGGTAAATAAACCTTTCCTATTGATTACTATGTATGTCAATTGGCATTCTAATGCTAATTCCCATTTGAGACGTTGAAGTAAAAACTGTCAGGTAGACTCACTTCAAATTTGATGGTACTGTACCTTGGGTGGGTCTCTACCAACGGTTGTTCAATTGGTCATGCTTTAGTGGTTGAAAATTTTTTTGTGAATTCAAATATTGAAAAATCTTATTCTCAAAACTTGGTCACACAACTTTAATAATTGAAGTCAGATTTGCGTCAAGCTTGGTAGGAATGTACCTTTGATAAGTGTTCAACATCCATCTTGTTTCTTTATTAACATGCTCTAGCTGTATTTATAATTGTTTTGGATGTACTGTTTATGGATTTGTTTAGTTGTATAAAGTATATGATGAGTCTTGTTGCCAATAAGCCCACGACGTTTGGTGAGCAAACTTCAGCAGGAAGTTATAGATACTTCATTAAAGCGTATGCATTTCAGCTGGTATCACACCAAAACGTGCTTAGAACTTGAAGTGCACGTAGCGCAGAAGCGTGTAATAAAATTTATGTTAATTCTGGTGTTGGCTTCTCCACATGATTGTTCTGAGTGTAAACAAAGTGACTCATTAGGGCAGGCCTCATCGGAGTCATGACAGGATAGGCTGTATCGTGATGGTAGTGCAACATTGTTTGTCAGCTTCCTAGATTGACTCTTTTTTTTTTGTAGGTAATTCCACTTTTGAAATGTACCTTGAATCAGCCTAAATTATATTCTCTTCAAACACAGTGTCCTCATATCCCCCCAACTTGCTCCCAAATTGGCTAGAATGATCGAACTCAAATAACTTATGAGCCAGAAACAGTCGCTATTCAGATCTAGAAACTTGTTGTGGAATTTTAGAGCTCTGGGCTCAGACAAAACCACCTTTAACTTGGGGGACAAAATGGGTCATTTTATGTGTTACTTGTTAAGTTATCACATAGAACAAAGTTAAAAGTGTAGTATCCTGTTAATAATTGGATTGTTAAAAGTAAAATGACCGCTATCACGCAGACTATCTTCTAGGGATGGAAAAATTAAGTCATTTGCATAAACTAAGTCCTTATGTTAAAGGGAAGCCTGCCTATTGTAAAGAAGGGGCAGTTGTCTAACTAGGAAATGAAATATTTACCTGACCTGTGTGGATAGCATGTATTGTAACGAAGTCTCAGTCAGTCACAATAGGGGTTTAAGCATTTCTCTTCTCTACTGTCCTTCCTACCAAAAGATACATGCTACCCTAGTAACACACCAATGTCTTTAATTGTTTAGGATCTTGCACTTGCAGTGCTCACTCATTATGCCTTTGGCCTCTTCTGTATCACTCAAATAAACATGTCAATGCAGAAGGACAATAAAAGGCTATTGAATAAGTTGTTCCCACCAGTCTTCCAATTTGCCATTAATACCCCTGAAAATAATGCAAAGCTCAAACCCATGATTATTAGAAAGATAAAATCTGCCTTCATGAATTATTCAAAATCTGTTGAGCATTGACATGGGGAAAGCTGGTGTTCTCCAATGAGAGGTTGACAGGAAAAAAGGGTGCTCCGGGTCAGTGGTACAGAAGTGGTAGGACAATTTTCAAGAAACAAGACGATGTAAGAGGGACAGTGATTCTGGAAGGCCAAGACTTTCAGATGCGAGGTACAACTGTTACCTGGTGCAGAGCATGAGGAGATACAGGATCTTTTCGATGGGCAGGTTCATTAGCAGAAGCGCCACGTCTGCAGCATCGCAATATACAATCAACAGGAGACTGCCGGTTGCAAAACTGAGGTCATAACACCCTGTCATTTACATTACTCTTGTTTCTGCACACAAGGCTGCATAAATGTAGTTGCAGAAACATTCGGACTAGACCAGAGATCAGTAGATTGAGATTAGGTCCGATGAGTCACGATTTCGTATCGTTTTCTGTGATTGGGAGGATATGGGTTATACATATTGCTTCAGAGCGAATGGTGGACAGAAGCATGGTGAAACATGTCCCCTATGGAGGAGGCAGCGTCATGGTGTCGGGGCAATCACTGTGACAGGAAGAAAAGAACTCATAAGGGCAAATGTGACCCTAACAGATCAGTGCTATGTGGATATGACCTGCCAGCAGTTGCCAAATGGTTCCAGCAATACCTTGTGCATACAATGCATGGCCTTATGTACTATGCAGTATCTCCAGCAGCACAAAATCTAAATGTTGCAATGGTTATCCCTATTTTATAATCTACACCCAATTCAATATTTATCAGATGTGCTTGGCCAATAGAATCAAGGACAAATGCAACAAGGAACCTGCAGTCACATGCCGCTGACTGGCATAGGCGCAGGCTTGCTGGCAGACGCATAATTATGAGATCCACACCTGAAGTGTACAGAAAGCCTTCAAAAAAACGAAACGGTCCTTTTCAGGACCACCGCACCCTCTCAAAAGAGGTAACAACAACACTTGCACAATAAAATAAACAACCTCCCCACCGCCAACATCGTTGCATACATACCCAACGTTGACAAAGGAGGTGCCTGATTTTTCGCTAGGAGAATATTACGGTATACCTTTCAAGGAGTGACACTTTTTACCAGAAATAATTGTTTTGCTTATCTCATGGCTTCCGGTGAATATATATATATATAAATTCTGCTATAGTGTGGCACTTCTAAGGTGTAATACATCCATAGTGTAATCGTTGTTTGCAGCACAAAGTTTTGTGCTGTTCAATGAAATCTTTCATCCAACAGCGGTCGTGATGGTGAAGGGCATAGGGTAATTCCGCTTGCGTAGGGAAGCCCAGTTAAGTTAAATTGTTCATAACGTCCTCAATGACGTTTCTATCATCACTAAGCTTCCTGTATAATTAATATTGTCTTTGAAGATCCCTATTTCCGAGAGTACCTGTCTCTCTTGATATAGGTCGTCGGCACCATGTAAGGCCACATGTCAAATTCGAGCCATGTCTTTTGATGGGGTCTGTGGTAGGTAGAAAAATGTATATCGCTATTGCTGCACGCAAAATGCTGCTGAATATCACCATCACTGAACGCCAAGCATCTCTAATGCCCATATTTGTTATATTTGAGATCATTTTTTCCTTTACCCGGTCTTTTCCTTTGTTTCGTCAGTAAACAGATTGTCAGCCTTTTTAATTTGGACATATTTGCTCGATAAAATGTTTAAATTCGTGCCGCACATTCATAACATAGAAGTTCATCAATATCATCATGAATCACTTTCGAAATTAATAGTATAGTATATATGTCAGGCAAGGTAGGAAGGATGTCCACTTGAGTATTAGCCATATAAGCTTAGTCAACGCGCAAGACACTTGATAGTAATTTATTTTACTTTTCACATGGACAATTGCTTATTGAAAAACGTCGGGCATTTTACCAGTCTATTGTGATTGTAACGGCAATTCCTGGTATGGCTAAATTGTTTCCCAACTAATAAAGGTAAAGTCGATTGGTTAAATCGGACAGGTAGGGGTACCTCTAGGCTGAATCAGGTTGGAAGACCATCAACGCCAGCTCATGATTTTTAAGTTTTTCGTCCAGGTCTGTCTTTCATTCATCTGGAGAAAACACCCATCTCTCATCTGTAGAAATATACTTGTGGGGAAAATAAACATGTTCCGCCACTAATGCAGTCATCTATCTATCTATCTATCTATCTATCTATCTATCTATCTATCTATCTATCTATCTATCTATCTATCTATCTATCTATCTATCTATCTATCTATCTATCTATCTATCTATCTATCTATCTATCTATCTATCTATCTATCTATCTATCTATCTATCTATCTATCTATCTATCTATCTATCTATCTATCTATCTATCTATCTATCTATCTATCTATCTATCTATCTATCTATCTATCTATCTATCTATCTATCTATCTATCTATCTATCTATCTATCTATCTATCTATCTATCTATCTATCTATCTATCTATCTATCTATCTATCTATCTATCCATCTGTCTGTCTATCTGTCTGTCCATCTGTCTGTCTATCTATCTGTCTATCTATCTATCTATCTGTCTATATATCTATCTATCTATCTATCTATGTATCTATCTATCTATGTATCTATCTATCTATCTATCTGTCTATCTATCTGTCTATCTGTCTGTCTGTCTGTCTGTCTGTCTATCTATCTTCCTGTATGTCTGTCTGCTTGTCTGTCCGTCTGTCCATCCATCCATATCTGTTTGTCTGTCTGTCCATCCATGTCTGTCAAAAGAACTGCACAATCGCATTTGCCATTATTGTGTCACCAGTGAGTCATCCTATTCAAAGGCATTTAGCTTCAGTGTCTTCATTATTTGCCAAAATTGATTCTTTTAGGCCCACTTCCGTGTTCTCATTACATCACCCAAGAGTCATCCTATTCAAAATTATCCATTTTAATTGACCCACTATCTTCATTCATTACCGAAAGTGAGTCATTAGTAATGCATCACCAGAGGGATCCACTGCTTTCATTTATTATCGAAATTAAGTCATTAGCTGTGCACCAAGTGAATATGAGTCACCACACTCCCTTCTGCTGTTGAATTTCATCACCCATAATAATCATATTGAACGTGATCCACCTTAATTCACCAAAGTTATTCAGCCATTACCAAAATTTAGTCATTATTCATGCTTCCTCCGGAATCGGGTCATTTTCACCCCATCTGCGCATGCGCGACCAAAAGTGACTGGCCATCAGTTGGGACACACGCATTTTAGGAATAAGTAAAAAGGTCGAAGCAGGCGATAATTGAAAAGTAGCAGGTTTTATCCAAAATGAGGGCACAGAGTTAAAGTTAGGTTTTTCGCAGAAGCTCTAGTGATTGACGGCGGCAGTAAGACTAAAAGCCCCAACCCGCTGCTTCCATCTGAGCCATTGTCCCTTAACGATTATAAATCTTACTTCAATATACCCAATGATTAGACGTCTGGCCGAATGAATGTATGTATTACACAACGAAGTTGGTGCCATTGTAATTTTGGTAAAAACTACTATCGGTGAATAAAGACAACATTTCAATGTGGTATTATAATAAAATGGTCTTACCTTTAAAGCCGAACACTTCCACCTCACACATGTGTATACTTGCAAGAGCATTAGCCGGTGTAGAAAAATAGATCGATACAGATGACCCCTTTTTTTGGCTACAGTTAAAGCTGCTTTGGGGGGCCTTAGACCGGCGCAAACCTGATATATCCGCACACTTAACAAACTCTTTTCTTTCGAAGTTTAATTCTTTGAAGCTGCTCCCAATTAAAATTTCAGCGCCGTTCACAAGATGAGCTGTTGTGAGAAACCAACAACCAAACATGAAGTTTTCTGTAATCAATACATTAAATTTTTCATCTCTTTATATGTGTATAGCTCATGTAGGGATCAATGCCTCTGTCAAATTTACAAAATACCATGTTCCTATAATTTCAAGAATCTTTGCGATGCGCATATAGGTTAAAAAATAAATAGATGAATAATTGTGAATCAATAATTTTAATATTAGAATGAGTGACTGAAACTATACATAGATCGAAGAATGATTAAATTAATACATGCAGTGACGCAAGAATATGCTTTACAAAATCCAAGAAAGGACAGCACGGCAATCTTTCCTCGCAATTTAAATAACGAAAGTCGCAATATTAATTTAAGGATATGGCGTAAATCTGCAAACAGAATATGAAAGACTTGTGCTTAACAGATCTATCCTTGATGAGCCAAAAAATAAACGAAGCATGACACATGGATCAAAAAGACTCTGCTGATATCCATTACCCCGCAAATTAATGCCCTGAAGGTACCACGATGGTTTGGTCAATGAGGGCTGTGCCGAAAAAAATCACAAATGACTTTCCTTCTCTATCTGAAAGATAAACACCTAAAGTATGTGGTAACCCAATGTTGTTTGGAAAAAATTAACATTTATATGATAAAATCGATGAAAACTATGACAAGTTTCAGCGGACCATTGCACGTGTATTCTTCTGTTAACTTTGGTATGGTAATGGTCCACAATGTTTGAACAGCCATCAGTGGGTATGTCTGGTCCCTGACAACGACAGTCACATGACCGAGGGGAAAAATGGCGGCACACTTGATTGGATGCACATATCAGTCGAAGAGAGACACGCCAAAGGAACTAGTGCCGCTTGAACAACTATTTCTTTTGGCTGTTACAGTGACTTATGACATTATTGGCGATCTAAAGGTATTTTGCACGATGTGATTCATCCAAATAGAAAATGAACTGGGTCACAGAAGCTGGTCAATTTGACATGGTTCCATCGTTCCAACCTCAAAGCTTGTCAAAACTTAACAGGATTAAACACCTTGCGTCACTGAAATATCGCGCGTACTCACGCAAACTATATGCCAGCTTTGAAACCTTAGGAACATATTTCAACTTAATCTTAAATGAATCAGTGGTTGTAAACCAGTAATTTCGAACATGCTTTGAATACCATCGTTTGCGACTGTATTTGACTGCACCGAAAGCCAACATTCATCAGCTCACCGTCCACCCGTATTGTCTATTTACCTGTGAACATGTACTTGTTATTGTAGACAACTTCAATACTTGCGGTTGGTTATTTGCAGTTTGTGTTTAAAAGGATTATTTCCCTGTCACACGGATAAAAATCTACCATTCTCTCGTTTTTCTCGCAATTTGAATGACTACTTCCGAAATTGACGCAAAAACCAAGATAACGTTGTCCTTTGCAGCCTGAATGTTTCTGTTTGACCACCATGATACAGCTTGAAAGCTCAAGAGTTTGTCTCTTTGCGTAACAAGTTCCCCAATCGGTTAAAAATAAAGAATTCCTAGGATAGCCCTAAAAATAGTGTAAAATTCGTCAGTGTTTCAGTAGAGTGAAATTTCTAAGCCTGTCATTGGTAAATTTAGTCACGTGACACGCACCATCCAATCAAATGCGTCTAATCCCATGTACTCCTGGCATGTCCCCAATTCCAAGGATGAACACGACGCGTGTACCTACGTACAAATAACTGGACCTAGGATCTAGTTTCTTTTACTTTGTAATTTCACAAAAAGACTTGAATTGAGCAAATTGTGAACACAGAGTAAGGTACAAGTAAAAAGTTGTGCCGGAAAGCAAACAAGGAACAAGATATGTTTGTAAAACATAGATGCCCCCCTCCCTCATTACCCTTGCCCTCGCTACCCTTGCCCTCGCTACCCTATTGATAGTGGTAGAAGGGGCACTCTTGACCTTACAAAATTAGTGAAGGTTAATCATACATCAATGTCACATATCTTTATACTTTAACCTTTAAAATGAAGTCAAGGTCATCAATCTTCAAACTTCGCCTAGCCTCAAATATGGACTATAATCCTGTGCAAAATATAAGTCCTAGCTTAAAAACCTCTTCAGTTATTGTGCGGAAACCAAAGTTAACTCAGGTACCACTGTGACCTTGGAAATTAGGTCAAGGTCACCCATCTTCGAACTTCGCCTAGCTTTTGATTAGAATGTTACACCTGTACAGTATCAAAGTCCTAGCTCAAAAACTTCTTTGTGCGAAAACCATAGTTTAACTACAATCTCTCTGTGACCCTGAAAACTGGGTCAAGGTCACCCATCTTCAAAATCAACCTAGCCCTTACAGAGAACCATAAACCTGTGCAATATAAAAGTTCTAGCTCCAAGGTATAAGTTATCATGCAGAAAGCATGAAACCATATTCAGTAAAGTGGCTCTGTGACCTTAAAAAAGGAGTCAAGGTCATCCATCTTCAAACTTCGCATAGCCCCAAATATGGACTATTATCCTGTGCAATATAAAAGTCCTGGCTAAAAAATCTCTTCAGTTATTGTGGGGAAACCAAATTTAACTCAGGTACCACTGTGACCTTGGAAATTAGGTCAAGGTCACCCATCTTCAAACTTCGCCTAGCTTTTGATTAGAATAATACACTCGTACAGTATCAAAGTCCTAGCTTAAAAACTTCTTGAGTTATTGTGCGGAAACCACAGTCTAACTACATTCTCTCTGTGACCCTGAAAACTGGGTCAAGGTCACCCATCTTCAAAATCAACCTAGCCCTTACAGAGAACCATAAACCTGTGCAATATAAAAGTTCTAGCTCCAAGGTATAAGTTATCATGCAGAAAGCATGAAACCATATTCAGTAAAGTGGCTCTGTGACCTTTAAAATGAGGTCAAGGTCATCAATCTTCAAACTTCGCCTAGCTGCAAATATGGACTATAATCATGTGCAATATAAAAGTCCTAGCTGAAAAAGCTCTTCAGTTATTGTGCGGAAACCAAAGTTAACTCAGGTACCACTGTGACCTTGGAAATTAGGTCAAGGTCACCCATCTTCGAACTTCGACTAGCTTTTGACTAGAATAATACACTCGTACAGTATCAAAGTCCTAGCTTAAAAACTGCTTGAGTTATTGTGCGGACACCACAGTCTACCGACCGACCGACCGACCGACCGACCGACCGACATGTGCAACGCTATATGCCCCACCTTCTTCGAAGGGGGGCATAAAAATACATAGATTCGTCAGCACACAGTAACGAACACAATGACGACTGTGTTGTTATCGTTCTGGATGATGGCTACATGTCGACATGACACATTAATATTGGAACAATGAACTAAAGTTGATATGAACCACATATGAATAAAATTCATGACGCATGACTGAAAAAAATATGGGATGTTACGGTAAATCATGCCCGTGATCATGCAGACGCTTGTATTCTGCCACCCATGTTGTTTCGAAAAACTGCAACGGCACCAGAGGCAACATATTTTACATCTCCAAGGTTACCTAAACTTTGGGTAAACTGACCTGGAAACTGCACAGCAATATTAATCATGTGATTTGTGACAAACTTTTTGGTGGTCACTTTCAGTGAAATTTGAATCTTGACACAAAAAGTCCTGGCACGTTCAATCCTACCTATTATTGTTGTGCAAATAATTGAACAATTGCCTTGTGGAGCCTCCTTGGGCTAACACTACATCGCACGCTGACAGTATACAGCCTGGCCCAGCTAGAAAGATCTCAGAGTATAAAGCCTGCCACCCAGGTAAACATTGCAAAACAAACTGTCAAACCACACATGGACCTAATTGCCGGCTGCCATTTTGAAACAGTGTGTTGTCAGGGCCATGGTCAGGTGACCGTGTAATGGCTTTACGCCTTCCCTTTGATCCGTGGAAGGGGCATGTGAAACCACAAGGCTAAAACCAACATGGTGCCTGGCTTTACAAAATTTGCCATGAAAAAACTTGATTTCTATTCCACAAAACAACAATGAATCTTTGCAAGAATACATCAAAGTTGAAGGCTCTTATTCACTCCACTCGTACTGAAAAGCTCGACCCATAATGTGTACACCACAGCTATCATGAAGATTGAGTTTTTACCCTCATTTTACTTTTTTCTACCCAAGTCCAACACTGTTTGAAGCCAAACACTGATCACTGCACACACACTCTCAGCCAGCTTGTTTGTCAATTTCTCTGAACATCTTAATTACTAGAACAGCTGTCTGTGTCCAGTTTCCTTTGTGTCATAGTACAAAGTAGATGCATAATTTCACTCTCTGTCATCCAATTTTTTATGATCAATGTGGCAATTCAATATACCATTTTCTAAAAATTAACATGATTATCACATTTTTGTTTAAATTTAAAAAAAAAAGCTACCAGTTAAAGCTAATTAGAGCCCCCAATCTATTGACTAAAGGGTTGTCTCAGTGATTACGTAATAGCAATTAGGTTATGTTATTGGGTGTTGTTAGAAGTCCAGGATAAGTGTGACCCCTGCAGGCAAATCTTGTAAGCAGAAATGGGGGTGAAAACCACTGAGGTGTACACGGCATGGGATGGAATGAGATATTTTTGCACGACGGTCAGTTCTTTTTTTTAAAAAATCAAAGCCATGACCTTTGAAAGTAATTTTCTCGGACGTCAATTTTTACAAGATCAATCAAATTTTTAAATGACGTCAATCAAACACGGATAGATATATCATCTCAAAAAAAACGGGTAAAACAAGATAAATGTCTAACTTATGAACCGTTTGTATTTGGCCTTTCAACTCTTCCTTCTGTGACTTTTGGAGCTCAAAAAATGAAACTGTATAACAGCATAGTAATAACTGCAAAATTCTAAAATTCTATAAAATCAATTTTACCCCCAAACAAAAATTCCGTTCCTGGGGAGGGGCCTATATTATCGTTTCAGTTAGTTTGCAGATCTTAAAATTAAATATTGTGCAAACGAACTGAAATAAACTTGTGAACCTATACTCACTCACAAAATAGCATAAGGGGTCTGAAAAAACTCTTTATTGATTTGATGTTTTGTTTTTACAAATTTAAACATCTATACAATTATGAAATTATATAATTTTATGGGTGAAATGATCAATTTATATGAGCTGGCTGGTATCGGAGTCTGTAGATTCTGCAAGCGAGCCTGAAACCGCCCTCTCAAAAAGGCCCTGTTGATATCAAATATCCTGCGAATTTATACTTATAATCTAAAATGGAGATTTTTCACATGTTGTAGTATTAGAAAATTGTGTAAATCTAATAATGAACGAACAAATCACCATTGTATTAATACCACCTATTTTCTGGGCTCCTTTGACGCTGATGGGCTTACAGATGCACAGTTCCAGATCTGTAACAACTCCGAACCCACTTCATGTAATTGAACTAGATTAAATAAAATGAAATGGGCCGTGTTGATTACAATATTCACACATGCCTACCTCCATTGAAGCTCCTTTGAAAAAAAAAAAAGGAAAAAAAAAAGATGGGGATTTGTTGCAACGGATATTTGGGTTTCTCACTTTTTGACAGGCAGTTAATGCTGAAATTTGCTGGTTGGAGACCCGCTTGCTCCGTGGTCAAAGACAAACAGATATGCAGACCCAGTTAAGGTTCAATCAATACATTATGATAATCCAGCCGCTGGCTTTGGAGAGGAGGACACAATTGTGCAAACATAAAACAACCCACATATGGGGGGGGGGGCAGCAGGGAATTTTTTTCTGGCCAGCAGTAACATTCAAGGGCCAAGGTTGGTTTCTGGAGGCAGTTAGCGGTGAAGTGGGGCAGCTGGCAGTGGAGTCACCCATTGCCGCCAACCAGCACATGCTCCACCTGCTGGTGGCCGTAACACTCTCACTCCAAAACCGCAACATCCATCCCATGCCAAAATGGTTTATCATGGTGCATTGACGCATCATAAGAGGTCATTAACTTGTGATATAAGCTAACTATAGAAAAAAAAGCAATTACCCCAGTCATTTCGCCATGTAATTGTAACCTTTGTGATGTGGTATTCCTCGCCCAAAAATACAACCCACCAGAGAGTTGAGGCTTCATAAGTGTTACTCGTATGAGAACAACCACCTTTGTTAAAATCTGTCTCCTTGTTTCCGTCGACAGCATTGGTGGCAAATGCCAATCGAGCATGATGGAAGGTGCTGATCTGTCGCGCCTGTTTGCCCAGTGCCAAATTGACAGGACAAATTCCTTAATGGAAAAACAAGCTACTGTTAAATAGCATGATAAAAAGAGGCATATGTGTATTTGACGCCGAGCCTGCTGTTTTATGTTTTAAGCCACCAGCCACAATAGTTCAAGAAAGAATCCTGTAAAGGTAGATTCTTTAATCAAGGAAGCTAATTTCAGTTAAACAAAATCTATTTGATTACCAAAGGGTTTTCGTGCCATAAACAGAAGAGTGAGTTCAATCATTCTGCATCATCGTAGAAAATGGTTATTTTTCGGGTTATCATTTGTGTATTATCTACTCAATCGCATGAATCACTTCCTAGATCTTTAACTGTAAAAGACATGCTTACATAAAGTAACGAAACCAAATCACATTCCAAACATCCTTTCAGTCATCAAGCAAATGCTAAAAAGTAATTACTTCATGCAAACAAGGCAACTGCGACAATTAATGTCTCGTTGTATCCTCATTCTTGCCCTCGTAGGGGACCATTATTTTGTGCAATTTCAAATTCATAGAACATTTAGTTGTAAAGTTGACATAAGAAGTACCAAAGTTATTTCTTTGCCTTGAAATTTAGTTGAAGGCCATTTCAAACTACTTGAACCCAAGGATTTCAGGCGCCGGCATTTACTTGAGACCTTCAAATCAGTAAAATTGAGCTTTTGCCACTTTTGAGATGATGAAGTACTTATTTTCATCCATGCCAAAAATTTCACTGCAAAATGTTTACTTCCATGCAAAACTTTTAGATGAACGAGTGTTCCTGCTTTATACAACGAATCAGTTCATTGGCTGGTAGATGTAATCATTAAGCAGAATGTTTCGATAGCCATTCACAGCCAAAGCGTCACTGAATGTGTTTTTAAAGGTAAGCGAATTATTTCACAGGTGACTGATCAGAAGCACCATATTGTTTTTAAGTGTATAGGTCAAAGTTATGACGGAGTTTAATAGATGAGCATTTAGTCAACATTCTGGGCTTGAGCAGATGTCATTTTTGAGTAATTAAGGTCAGCGAATCTCCTTGGTTATCCTTGGTAGTGAATATCTCAGATACAATTTTTACAAGACTTGTTAATTTTGAGACAGCCTCACTTAAAACCTGGTGGATATATCTTTGTGAAATTAACAGCTATGTAAAGAAAAGAATATAACTGAGGTAACCATTTTTTTTTTTTTTGTTTGGCAATGCTCCAATTTTAAATGCTAATTTTTGAGATCCAAAATGGAAAAAATGATCAATGTTAATTACAGATACAACAAAATTCAATGACATAAACGCCATTCCTTTTAACACAAAAAAGGTACCTAATTTATACTATTTTCTTTACATAACAGTCGATTTCAAGCTTTTTATGCGAAAACTTTTGTTGTGATCCTGTCTCAAAGTGCAAATCAGACCACTTGAATAAAATGCCCCTCAAATTGTACAAATTATTCTTAGAATATGTATTGTTACATGCAAAGAAACTACACATAGTGACAAAACTAAAAATGTATACATCGATGGGCTTGCATACAAACACAACAACACAGTGGCAATTTTTTTACCACTCTCTTATATGTACGCTAAGTAAGAGCAGGCACCTTAAAGAAGAAGGGCGTCATGGTGACATCAATTTCACATGTCCAACAGGTCTCGCGATATCACTTCAAAAATCTCAATTTCTCATTTCTTGTTGGCTTAAGGTTTTTGTTTGCTTGTTTGTTCGTTTTTCATCAAAATGATCGAAATTTAACAGACTAAGCGGAATGGACCCTAAGTATACGACACTGAGAAACTGGGTAGGTTTTTTTTGGCAATTAAATAATAACTGTTGTAAAAGATCAAGACACCTTTGCTGATCATCTGATGAATGGTTTGGATATATTTACTTTCCGTGTAACAATCAAGCCATTACAGATTGCAGGTGTGTTGACTCACTGATGAAGAAAAAAAAAGGATGGATTAACTTAGAAATGTATAAGAAGTCGTATACTTATGAGGAGGTAAGTACCAAAGTATTATTTTTTATAGAGACTTAGATTGGGAGTTGAAACTTTTTCAATGTAATTCCCATCATATAACGCAAAAATCACAATAAAGTTTTAGTGCCAAATGGAGACAACTGGGACATACATTTTTTTAGTGAGACCTAGAACGTTGTTAGCATTTATTGCACGAGTTATATTTCATCGCAGCTTAATCAACGAGAATCGCCGACTTGATCGGTTACAAGATTCCTCACCTTTGTAGCCGTTAACCTCCACTTCACACATCTCAATATGCGTCAATTTATCTGATCTGTATAGCGATACAAATGAACCTCTTATGCCTGAACAGTTATAATTCTTTGTGGCACCATCCGCAGCTTCTTGAATCTTAACACACTGGTAAAAATCTTGCTTCCAGAATTGTTTCTCGTTAAATGTTGTTCCGACTGCCAAGAATAATCCATTTTGTGTCTGACCTGTAACAAACCAATATTTTCTTGTGTTGATTTTGTCTACTTTAGATACTTTCTTACGTTTACATGCAACTCAAACATACATGTATGCATGTATTCTAGATATATCCTTTCATAAAGAGCTCATGATATGCCTCCGTCAAGCGACCCATCCCATGATGTTCATACCTCTTAAGCCATGATACCATTCGTGGAAAATGGTGGCCACAGACGTAAACATGTTCAGACGTCAATTTACTTAAACTTGATAAAACCTTTTTTTTAAGTTACTTTTAGAGATCGTGTATGTGGGTTTTTTTTTCATTGAAAAGTAGAACAAGCATACTTACCACTTAAAGAATGATTACATTCAGCATGACCTCAGTGAACGTTTGTTTAAGTGCTTTTGGTTAGGGAGGGAATATCTTGAAATACCAGGAATGTTGAACAGCTGTCGCCGTGCAGTTTCACACAAGCGACTTATGACGCAAAAAGTTAAGTTTAATACAATTAAGTATTGGAAAAACATACTACTTTGCAGACGCTATCTAGAAAAAAAACCAGAGTTTGTCGGAATAGAATTAATCGAGTCATGAGGAACAGCAGGGTATATGGGCGTGTTTGTGCTGTGATGGGTCTAACAGGTGTGCAAAATGTCCATATAAGGTCTATTTACCTTCCATTTTCATGACCGGAATTTTTTTAAAGGATCAAAATGGAAACGTTACATTCAGTCTCCCGATGCATCTGCAACAAAGCCGTTGCACGGGATAACCAGCCTGGACAACTTTCTGAAGACTGAAGTCACGGACTGCATGAAAGCATCATATTTTACAGCTGCAGTATTGTTACCACGGACCAAATCATACTACGTAAAGTTGTATACCTTTATGGCATAATATTTTAAGCATATAAAATTTATGCCAAATTAATTAACCTCAAATGTGTGCTTTATATTTCTACTCCTAAGTTTCATGTGTATGTAGTTGTACAAAACAGATCACTCTGCTAACGAAGTCATGTATTAATTATTCAAGACCAAATGAATTAAAAAGGAATAAAGTTGAATTTATTGCAGGTTTCGGTATTTGTTTAAACCAAAATCTATTTTATCAAAAAAAACAAAAAAAAACGTAGGTAACAGCCTTATAATTTTTGACTTGGCAGCTAGGTGGTGATAAGAATAATATGAAGCAAAATGCCCATGTTTAGTGATGTTTGATATTTTCATCTAATTGTGAGTACAAATAAATATAATTTTGATTTTTCTAAAACCTATGAGAAATCCAGTGGTTCTAAATACGTATGGTACATTTTCAACTATATGAATTTACACAAAATCAACGGATCATTCATGAGTTTCAAATATATTATGATTGGACATATGGCACTTCATTCTTTTTATCAATCTAAATTTGGCATCTCCGAGAGAACATACTCGTGTCTTGATTTTTTATTTGCGCAGCAAGAAGAGGTGTAATTCCTAGCGTTGTCGCCAGGGAGCGCTCTCTAATAATAAAGTTTGAGCCATATTGCCCTACTTTCATACTCAGAAAATGCAAATGGTCTTATTTACAGAGTTTACCTGCAAGTGCCGTGCGTACCTCGCACGCCTGTTAATATTTCTTAGGAAAGGTCAGCTAGATTCGTAAACAATGGTAATATCTATATTATACAAGTAAAAAAGAGTTGGTGACATATCTGTTGCGACACTTTAGGATTAACTAAGACTAAACTTGTCCCAGCGTGAGCCTAACTCCCTCAGATGTCTGTGCCAGATGTGTCCATTTTGTGCCCGATGGTCATATGCTAAAATGTACCACCAAACTTTTTATAGCATACTGGATACATGTCTGGGTGGAAATAGAGAAAGAAATGGAATAGAGAGGGTGAGACCAAGAGGAATAAAGGAAAATGTATGGAGGAAAGAGAGAAAAAGACGGGAAAAAGGAAGGAGACATGGATATGTTACTCTCTCTTGCTTGAAATTTTTCCCTTTAATTTCCTCCATCTCTCTTTCTCTCATTTTCTTTTGCTGCCAACTGATGGCCTGTGTTGTTCGTTGCTGTATTTCCAACTCGCTGGCATTTCTATGTGGTGCATCCTCAGGTATGGCGTGCTGGGCTGATCCTGCCTGTTTTAGTTAGACATATGTAATAGTTGCACATGCTTACATGAACACTTCCATGTGGCTCACATCACTCGCCTGTCGGCATTGAACCCCCCCCCTTTCCCGTCATATCCTTGTACTAATATGCTTCCGCAACAAATAAGGTGCAGGAGTCTTGTACAATACGCCCTAATATAGGCTGTTGAGCCTGCCGGCCTATTGTTTTTCAGTAACATATGTTTAAAACGGCAAAATGGGGTCCCAGTACTATGTTTTCGAACTGGCTAGTCCCAAATAAAACCAGTTCTCTTAATAGTAGTTTAGACTCTCGCTACTTTGGCAGGTACCTTATGTCAAACGCAATATATATATATATATATATATATATATATATATATATATATATATATATATATATATATATATATATATATATATATATATTATATATATGTATATACATATATATGTATGTATATATATGTATATATACCTATATATATATATATATATATATTATATCATATATATGCTGTCGAATGCTATATAAAGATGTCAGAGACTGTCATGATACATGTGACCATAGTCTTAGAGGACGGACTATCCGACAGTTCTTGAGTGAAAAGTATTGTTGCATCAGTGAGCTGGGACAAAATTAAAATGATGATCCATGATCAAAAAAAAGGCCAATAGATAGTTTATCGAAATTAAAAGTAAATCAAATATTATCAAAGCAGTGAGAAATCTAAACATATTGAATTATGCTGTTTAGGAAAGATATGCACTTTAAGTTGCTTACTGTACTCATTCCGCCATGTAATAGTCACTGTGGTGATGCAATACTCTCGATGGAGACTCACTACCCACCATGGATTATCCTCGGTTTTTGTTCTGGAACAACCGCCATTATCAATATGTGTGTCCTTGTTGCCGTCCACTGATTTGTTTGCATAATAAGGTACATTTCTGTATGAGCTATTTTCAAAAGTCGTGCTCTGCCAAGCTGGTCTTTTAATGGCCAGGTTTGTTGCACCTATATATCACAAAATAAACTGAGTTTGTAATTCTAAAATATAAAGTCACTTCTAACTGATCACTTTAATTCGTTATAACAAACAGAGGAATAGTACATAAGGGTTGGCAACACATTAGTGCAAAGGGCTAGTTTCCTCTAAACAAGCACGTGAACACTTTTATAAACTTGATAAAAGTATGCAAATGTGTATCATGGTCCATGTTTTGTATCATACAGTATGCGTGCGTATCATTAGCACAACCTATGGAAGTCCCTTTCCAATAAAAATACGCGTGTCCTGAAAAACAAAACAAAAATAAAATAAAAAAATAATAAAAATTAAAAGCAAATTATGTGGGAAGTAAACTGCAGCTTACCCTCATATATCCCAAACAAGAATACTTTAGACTTGTATTAACAAATCAATTTTGCGTGGCGTTTTTACTGTTCCCTAAGCATGTTGATAGTCTAGGTAACTGAGAAACTGTCATGTTAAATTCTGGGGTTCTTTGTATACTATATGAAATATTTAATTGCTTAAAATTGAAACCCTGTGTTTGATTTAGGTCTACATACAAGGGAAGTGCACAGGATTTTCTCTCAACTGCGTACTGCTGCACGAAAAGCATGAATTTTCACAAAGGAGCGAATGGTTTACTAATTCAGGCAACGGAACATTTAATTAAATTATTCCATCAACGTAATTAGGTCTTAGTGAATTCACTTACTTTTTCCGTGTATAACACTGATCCACCATGCAAGGGATGAGATAAGGTATGCATATTTCATGCTTTTTTTCATTCAAAGCCGACGAAGGAAATACTTTGTCCTGCGAAAATATTTGATCCACAAGGTACAGGCAGTGCTGAAAGCATTGATGGTCATGTGAGAGAAGGTTACTCTTGATCGCGGAATATATTTCCCCCCTATACTTAAACACCTAGAACAGGCAAAAAATTGACGGACTTAGGTGTCTTCAAAAAAAAAGAAAGAAAAACAACAGAAAAACAACAACAAAAAAACAAAAACCAAAAACAAAACAAAAACCAAAAACAAGAAAAAAAAACGAAAAACAAACATTTTCGCTACGGAAATTATAGTGTATTAGATTATGTCAAGAAGTGCTAATGTTTTATTTAGCTTGCTCAGTATACATCACTGTCCAATTATGGAGCAGTAGCTAAATGTCACGAGAGAAAAAAAAGTGAAACCAAAAGTAAGATTGCAGCATAAAGGTTTCTTCATTACTTGCATCCTTAGTGGTGATAGAAACATCCACACCATTGGATGCCATAGCGACACCCTTCATGTTAAATACTTACAATCATTAGAGATGGATACAACTAAGTTGAAGCATCCGAGTGTCGAATCAGCTGGCTTTGGATGTCAAGTTCGACTAGACGGCTGGACCTTTTTAAGCCAATTAACACTGTTGCCTTAATTGACCGCAAAAAAGCAGTGTGGGAAAGTCATATTGTGATGCAAGAAATACAGAGAAATAACCCTGCCTGTGCAGGGTCCTTACACGGAAACGAGAATTGCTTACATAAAAGATTATTTGCATTAGTATCTTTGTTCACCACTATTGGATGACGGTATGTTTATCCGAACATCTGAATACTCTGTGCCACTAGTAATTACACATATCAGCATACAAACGATATGCTTAATGTTATTTAGAAATCAAAGACGCTCAAGTTACCAGAGCCAGATACATTAGCTTAAACATTTTCCGCTGATTAATAACTTGATCATCAGCTCCCGTTATTTGTTGCAATAAACATGCTGATAACAGTGTGTGCCTGGTATTGGCTACAACATACCGCAAATATGTTGAAAGAGCATTTATTTTCTTAGCCAGTTTATATTTTTACTATCGATTGTACCAGGATATAAAATGTGAGTGGCGGTAAATATTTGATTATGCCTGGTGCAAAATAACCCACTTTCAAATACTTCTGATGAGGAGGCCATACCTTAGAGATTCAGCAAGATGCAACTTCGACAGGCAGATATAGGAAAAGTTAAACTGGGAACATTTTCGTGAATAGAAGCATACAAGAATTTAATTTTCATTTTTTATGGACTGCAGGTCACTCACGTAATTATGCGTCGTGAGTCAAACTAAGCGCAAACTCCAACTTCAATTATAAGTTTAGAGCAGCTGAAGTTAAAGGCATTCTTTGGTTTAAAGGCATTCTTTGGTTTGTTATCGACATAACTAAGAATGCTAACATACAACAAGTTTAGGTATTTCCATCGCCAGGATAGTTTGCAAATAAAATTACATAATGGGACTTTCATCTGGAATACTACGTTTCATAATCTGCCAATTACTATTGGAGAAAACAAGAAGCGAAATCGTATAATGTTGGTTATGTTCGCAAGGGTTACCAGGAAAAACAATTACACGATGAAGAATGACAACAAATATCTGCACCATACTCTATTGTAGGGTCTTTTAGTGTGTTTTTTCTGTGTTTTTTCCCACATAACTGAGGGCGCTTGCACACAGTTGTCACTGACAGCCATGGAAGCTAAGATCTTCTTGTTCTTTTTCTTCTTCTCCTCCTCTTACTCTTTATCGACATCATCATCATTCCTTACTAATAATAAACAGCCAAAATTCTCTGTAGTGTCCGTGGCAGCAGATTGATTCACGTTTTATTAGTTTTGTTTTTAACCTTGTTTGCTTTCTGTGCTTTATTTTTATTTTGCAAACGGAGAGTGATTACATCGTCGATTGATGAGAGGCACAGTATGAATTAATAAATCTGTCCTTTCGTTGGGTGTATGATGTATTTTGTCTGTTCAACATCGATTTGCCGCTCCATTTTGCTGTGTAAGTATTTTAAGATTCGACTGTTTATTCTAGCAATACACATGTAACTTAAATTGATTCAACAAGCTGCATTTAAATCTGAAGAAAAGAAACAAAACGCATTCCGTTGTGTATGGCTTAAGGCATCCATATTGTTTTGTCCAAGACATTTAATTATGAATGCCGTCCCGGCTGTCCATTGTATTAAATTGGTGACGAACACGTGTTGTACCAAACATTCACTTATATTTTGGATGCCAAATTACCCACATTGTCCCCCCCCCCCAAAAAAAAACGACTTTCCGAGTTTTATTTTGCCGAAATACCATGGATTATGAGGCCAACATTTGCTTTCGTTTGAATTTCCTTACAGAGAACAGAATATGCATAAAATTTATTTCCTGTTTTTAGTCACTTTTTTTCTGTGCGAATAATATTATGGTTATATCAACAATCATGCAATCACTAATATACCATCATATTCTATTTGGGTGGGGCCGCATCAGTAGTAGATGTCGCAGTTACGTAACTTGGGTTACAGAAGTCGAAATATGTCATTTATGTTGGCCGTTTTGGTCTCTAAGGACACATCAATTCATTTTACATGGGGTTAATATTGAGCCTGTAGTGTGTTATGTAGTTTAGGGGCGTTTCCTGTGTGATTTTCATTTTGACATTCATCAAAGGTTGCTTTTCGTGGTATTTAATTCTTTCAGGTCTAAATTAAGTTTTTTTTACTGTGTTAGCACAGGGAAAAGTTGTTTACTTGGTCTGTTATGTTCTATGTAACTACAGGCATGCTGGTGTATTTGAGTCAAAGATCTTTTCACAATGAACACAAATCTAGCACCCATATGGTAATTCAAAGCAGTTTGTTACGCGCAGTTTAACTTCAATTGAAGTTGGCGCTGTAAGAATGTGAAGATTTAGTCCTGATCTCCAGGCCCTATATTTACGGTAGTAGCTTTTTTTTAGTTTAAACATTTTTTATTTAATTTAAACACATTTTTTTTCAACTGGATCGCCGTATAGTATATCGAGATGTCACTAATCGGGGGGTTCTCCAGAACATGGAGTGACACACAAGAAGTATATTACAAAACACACAGGACAAAACATGAATAAAGTTACCCAATTAACAAAGAAGCTGTACACATGTTTCAGATTTGTATACCGTATACAGGAATCAAAATAAAAAAGTCACCAATATACAAAACAAAGAAAGATAGTTCACTACAGGTAGAATGCACACGCATGTATATATATATATATATATATATATATATATATATATATATATATATATATATATATATATATATATATAGTGAAACCTCCCTATACCGAACGCCCATGGGACCAAACAAAAGTGTTCGGTATAGGGAGGTGTTCAGTTTAGGGAGGTTTCAACATTGTGGCCTTATGTCTTACCAACTGTACTATACAGGTACCAGCTGAGATCATTATGGTGGGAGATACTCATGTTAACTACATGTACATCATTAGATAAATTAACAACAAAGCAGTAATTTTTTATTGTTTTATTATTTGGCAAAGTTCAGATGTATACATGCACAAGTATATATAATTATTAAAGAACATTGTAACATATAGTGTATGTTCATATTGAAATAACATGCTTAGGACCTTGCACCTATTTTAGCAGAGCTGTTGCTCATTTCAGTCTACTGGTACTCCGTGAAATTAAATCCCCTGGCTTTGGTGAGACAAACATAATGACTTAATTTGTAAGTTATTGTTCGTTAGAATGGTTCAAGAAAACACCCAAAACTGGTCCAATTATCCCTGAGAGGATAGGAGCAAGGTGCTAAGTGACATTGACAAGTTCATCCTCCACACTGTTGTTGCCATCTATAGAAGTGGCAACAGGTGTTCAACAGCTTGCTTGTGGATTGTTTCTATTGCTGTTGGAATAAGCAATAATTAAGCCTGTCTCTGAAGTTAATCTGGTTACTTTCAGCCTTATCAGTAATTACTCCCTGCAAATATACAAAAATATGCTGAATGTGTGTTCAGTATAGGGAGTTTTTTGGGGGGAAAATGGTTTTCATGTGGGGTGTTCATGTTTACTATAGACAGATGTTCAGTATAGGGAGGTTTGCTTGTAATGGAAGCATATGGAAAAATATGGGACAGAGAAAAAGTGTTCGGTATAAGGGGGTGTTCGGTATACAGAGGTGTTCAGTAAGGGAGGTTTTGCTATATATATATATATATATATATATATATATATATATATATATATATATGTATAATAATAATAATAATAAAAATAATAATAATAATAATAATAATAATAATAATAATAATAATAATTTTATTAAAAACCCCGCAAGCGAGGAAAACCAAACATAAGATACATCGAGATAAACACGTATGTACATAGCAAATCAAATAAAACAAAGACAACATATAGATACGATTAATTTAAACTAGCTAAAATGTAACCTCATAATCGGGCGCCCGCCGACCGAAGCGGCAAGGCCGCAACCACGGCGGGGCGACTGGGACAGCCCCGCTCAGCCGAGCGCCACTCTAACCAGCCGCCCCACCGCGACGCCGAGACGAGCCGCGGGCACCGACAGCAACCAGTCCATAACCGGTTCTCACACAAAGAGCCCAGGTTGCCCAGCATGAATAATCAACCTCTGGAAATTGGAGAAATAAAAGCATATACATGTAAAACAGATCTAAAAGGCTTTGACTAAGAGACTGGCCAGTCTATATTCAGGAGAATTACGGTTGCTATAATTTTCGGAATAGAGAAGATATCTAAGGGAGTCAGAAACCCCGTCACTAGGCTCGGGTGGATTACGCACAATAGGTAATCCCAACGCAGCTCGAGTAGGGGAAATACCATATTTACATAAGCGGTCAATCAAAGAGCCTTTAGGGGCCAATCCAGAAATAATGTACCGTGATAAGTATTCGAGGCAAAGATTTCTGTATGCGGAGTCAGTTTTAAAAGCCCTGTAAAAAGCAAAGGAAATCGTATCAGAAACAATAATTTCATGCACCTTAGGAACTTGGAGTGCCTTGAGTAAAGCAGAATGATGAGACCGTTTACTTATGCCCAGGACACACTTAATTGTAGAAGCCTGGGCAGTCTTAAGAGAAGCTACATTACGCTTAGTCAAATTGACACACTTCATGCCATAACCAAGGCAAGGCAAACCAACTCGATTCCACAGATAAGTTTTGACATCTGTCTTTAAACCAGGATAACACATACCGGAATTCGCTAATCTATAGATACTCCTTCTACAACTGGCAGTTCTGTTCATAATATGTGTGTCAAATGACCCATTTGCACTAAAGCAGACACCTAAAATGTCAAGATGGTCAGCAAATTCCAGTTTATTATCACCAAGATATAATTTCCGTTCCATACCATTACTGGATATGTTTTGTTTACCGATTATCATACATTTCGATTTAACATTACTAAAGTTAAATTTCCATTGAGTTGCATAATTGTAACAAACATCAATTAGACACTGCAACCCCGGAATGGTAGTAGCCATGAGACTGATATCATCGGCATAGGCAAAACTATTAATCAGCTCATTACCAATGCGGACACCGTGATCAGAATTGCACTGCTCAAGTAAGAGGTCATTAATGAAGATATTAAACAACCGAGGCGAAATGATACTTCCTTGCCTGGTACCTCTCGTTATTTTGAATCCCCAGCTAAAAGCATTGTCCCATTTAATAATACCTTGGAGACTGGAATACCAATTGAACAAAAATAACCAATTTTTATCAGGAATTAATCCCCACAGTTTATGAAATAGGCCGGTATGCCATATCTTATCAAAGCATTTTTCAGCATCGAGGGAACAAAGAAATAACGGAGAGTTCGCTTTTCTAAAATATGTGGAAATATCATTAATAAGAGAGCAACAAAAATCCGTACCTCGTTTCTCCCTAAACCCAAACTGACTATCACATGAGTTATCAGGGGGCAGTAAATACATTTCCATCATCTTAGCAAAAGTACTACCTATGGTAATTGGACGATAGTTTACAGGATCGTTAATATTCAGATTTGGCTTCTTAAGAGCCGGGACAATTACCCCAATAGCAAATGTGGAGGGAACAACACCATAGGAGATAATAAAGGAATATAGTGTAGATAAACACTGACATAATATATCACTTTTCCCATATTTAATGTGTTCGCTGGTAACACCATCACTACCTGGAGCACAGTTACCTTTAAGAGTTTTGATAAACTTATCTATTGTGCTCTGACTTATAACTATAGAAGATTCCAAAGACGAACACAGGGAAACTTTTTCACATACAGATTCAATTTCACGAATTTGATCCGCATTAAAATTACCTACTTCTTCAACTGACATAATTTTCTTAAAATGTTCATAAAAGTCATGTATGCTCAATGAAGAGTTAGGCTTCCTAGTAAGATTTCTGTTTAAATGATTCCAGAACTGTGGCATTTTCTTCTGTGAAAATAAAGTATTGAATCTCATGATTTTGCCGTTTTCTATCTGATAAATAGATTTACGTATAGACTTACGGAACATCTTTTTCACGTATTTCCATGCATCGTACACTGGCCCACCATGAGGGCGCCCATTGCATACCCAAAGGTGCCACCAGAACCGCTTTCTATCTCGTAGTTCAGCCAGCTGCGGACACCAATAACTTTTCGGTTTAAACCGTTTGGTACTGGCACAACCAGCTTCTAATGCAGAATCATGAATAGCCTTTGTAATGTTCTCAAAATAATCATCAACTATTTTTTGACGATCCGTACTACCAAGTAACAAGTCAGTATTATAATAATCAGATAGGAGAGTTAATTTTTCTACTAAAATATTCTTATATTTCGTTCGTTTACCTAAGTCTCGCCAGTTACACCTTGGAAACCTGTTACTCAAAGCACCAGTTATATAAGATTGCTTACCATTAGTAACGCAGGAGGACCGTACAAGAAGTTCCATACGTAACACTAAATGATCACTAACATTGTCAGCATCCAAAGGTATTATTTTGCATTCTATAACGTTCTCAATATCAGCAAGCGATGACATACAGTGATCAATCCACGTGTAAGTATTAGATGTATGATTAAAATAAGTAAAATTAACAGGCTGTTTAAATAGAAAATCTAAAACAACCATACCATTATGAGCGAGAAAATCATAAACCAATTAACTGTGTGTAGAGAAACCTTTACCCTTATACCATCTGTCATGAAGTACACTTGATTGAGGTAGCACAACATTCCAATCCCCGCAAATTTTTATCGGGGCAACTCCATTATACTCATCAATAAAAGCCTGAAGAATGTCTAATGTCTCTAAGTACTCATCTGTCTGCGAGCGCTTAGCCTTATCAAAATATGGCATATAAACATTGATTATAATCTGAATAGTGTCATGATTATAATTCTGAATAGCGATTGCAACAATGCGATCACTCACGACAGGTAACTCAACACAATGTAAATCGAGAGGCAGGGTTTGTTTACAAATAATGGTGACCCCACCGTAAGGACGACCAGAGTAATTAGCATCGGTGTCACACATACCGGATTTAGAAAAGGAAAGATAATTGTCAGCAGAAAGAGAGTTATGTAATACATCGCTAATAATATTCAGTTCTCCGGGCCTAAGCCACGTCTCGGTTAGGCACATAATGTCACATTTGGCAAGTCTATCTAAAATGAAAGCAGTATATACATATATACTGTTCCCAATAATACAGACCAGCGGTAAAAAAATTCATATAGGACACTTGAGAAATAAATTTGTATAAGTCAGCGACTAACTCAATTGACATGACTACTTGTGCATAACAGAGCTAAAATATGAAGCGTCTTGTGTCTATGATGTATCTGTGGAAAGCATCACAAATTTGTGAATGGCCAATTCGTCGCTACTAAAGAGAAGATAGGAGCTAGTCTGTCACTCGCTATGTGTATAATCAGATTCGGGTGGATGCCGGGAGCAATAATGAGGGTGACGGAGTTGAGAAGTTTAGTTCTTTAAGTTGAATACTTTGGACAAAAGAACAGAAAATTTTGCAAGGCTTCAGTGGGGTAGGAACAGGCACATTTAGGTTGTGGGATGATGTTGACTTTAAAGAGATCAAAGTTAAGTCTCGAGAATCCAAGACGAAGGTGGGTATGACAAATGTTGGCAAATCTGTGTCCTTGGGTATGGTGAACAGGACCATAGTCCACTGCTAATAGAGTTGCTTTCAGTTTTGATTTAAATATTTGGAGAAAAAATTGAGTCTCTTATGTCAGAAGGAAGATTGTTCCACAGCTTAATAGTGTCAGGAAGGAATGATTTCACTATTGATAATGGGATGTATGGAGCTAGCGTGGCAAAGGTTCGAGTATTGATAGTTGGGGGAATTAGTTGAGAGGGATAGGAGTGTGTTCAGTTGTGACACATTTTGTAAAGAATCAGTAGCTTAAAGTACTTCCTTCTGCTGGCGAATGTTGTCCAACCAAGTTCACGTATGTGTTGGCATGTGCTGTGTGTCTTAATGCACCTGAGCATATTTTAGCAGCTTCAAACTGTATGGATTCAATGAGATCAGAAAGGCTGTGACAACAGTTGTCAAAGAGCACACAGCCATATTCAAGAATTGGTCGAATCACAGTTAAACACAGTTTGATCAGAGCTTTGCGGGGAAGTTTATATCTAAATCTACGCAGAAGCGCAATTCGCTGGCTAGCTTTGGTGGTAATACGAGCAGTGTGAGCATGCCAGGATAAATTGCTACTGAGAAAAATACCAAGATGCGTGTGTGAGTTAGCCTCAGGTATTTCAGAGTCTCCGAGACGAACGGGTGGATGGTGTGGTTTAACTAGTTTAGTTGAAAATATCACAGAAAGAGACTTTAAAGCGTTAAAGATAACACGCCACATCTTTCCCCAGCTATGTATAATGGAGAGATTAATGTTCAGGTGACTAGAAGCTTCGATGGGGTTATTAACAACTTCAAGTAGACTGATGTCATCAGCAAAAGTCTGACATCACATGTAATATTGTCAACTAAGTCACTGATATAGACCAGAAAGAGAAGTGGTGCCAAAATGGAACCCTGGGACACACCAGCTTCGATACGTAGCTATGATGAATATTGGCCATGAATAATTACTCATTGGAATCGGTTTGAGAGATAACTATCAGTCCAAGCTACAAAATTATCAGAGATTCCGAGTTGTCGAAGTTTAAAAAGGAAGCCAGGATGCCAAACCTTATCAAATGCCTTGTACACAGCTAGAAACACCATTTTGGCTTCTTTGGACTGATCTAGACCATTGTAGATATTGTGAAGGATGTACACAAGCTGATTGACAGCGGAGTCATTGGCCTTAAAGCCAGAATTTCTGGAAGTGAGTAGGTTTTTTTGTGTCAAGTATTCATTAAGTGCATTAAAAACCAGTCGTTCAAACATTTTTAAAACATTACAGAGCAATGAAATAGGACGATAGTTGTTTTTAATCTGTCTGTTGGCCTTTTTGAAGACAGGACATATGCTGGATCCCTTGCAAATATCGGGAAAAAGGGAAAGACTAAGAAAAAGTTGAATGATTTTTGTAAGTGGTTTACAGATCGAATCAGGTGTGTTCGTAGGTACGATATTCCCTATATTATCTGGGCCTGATGCAGAAGTTAGCCTCAGGGAAGATAGAACTTTCTTAACACTGTCTTCATTGGTAGTAATATTGTGTAAGCGTGCTTCAGTTCGGAACATAAAATCAGGCAGGGGCGGGGCATCAACATCAGGAAGTGTTTAACACTGGCCGGCAAAGTATGAGTTAAAAATTCACATTTTCCGTGATACATGGCACGATCTAGTTATCGTGATTGGGGGTATATTTTGGTGAATTTTGCATCCCAGGACAGACTTGGACAAGCTCCACCATTGTTTGGGATTTATGTCTTTTTCATCAAGTCGAAGCTGCAGATTAGAAAAGTAAGAGGAGACAGATTTCGTTATTGTGGTTACAACCTTGTTCCGATATTTTTTGTACAATTGGTATAACCTGCGAATCTTAAGGTGAAGGTCGTGAATATGGGGGCGGTGTTGGTTGGATGCTCTCTTGAACATTTGCATGCACGATTACGATGTCAAATATGTTTCATTTTTTTAATGTTTGCAGTTATCCAAGGGTTGTCCTCAAGACCACCCCTTGGATAACTGCAGACACTAAGCATTGCAAGTGCATCAAACGACTTTTTATCAGTGTAAGGTCCTGTTGGTGTAATCAGGTTGACACTTACTATAACGTAGGGGACTGCGACTATCCTTAACATTGTGTTCATACATGAACATGTACTGGTGACATATATTTCAGCCATTTATATTGGTTAAAATTTGTGTTGTTGCAATGTAATAAAGTTATCTAACTTTGACTTTTCCTATTTTTTCATTATTATGATTAAGTGGAATAAGATGGGTACACATGTGCATATTTTACGATGTTAAGTTCTCATTTGTTATGTGTCCCGGCTCTCACATTGTATTCTGCATATCCACATGAGCACAATGTACACATACCAGGTTGTACACAGACTTTCATCGAATGTATAGCAGTCTGCATGGCATAATATTAAATTTTGTCACAGGTACAATGTAAGCCTTTTTGCACAAGTGATCATACAGCATTTGCTCTCAGTTTTTGTACATTATGCCCCTGACACTTTACTCAAACTCATCTTAACTTGGGGTTTTACAGTTTTTATCTTTTAAGGGAAAAATTGTGTATGTATGGGCTTACCAGGCTAAAGGAAGTTTGCGTAAGTTCTTTAACTAACAGAAAAGAAACAAACAACAAACATGTTACAGGGATATCCTATCCTTTGAGTACAGTATAACTGTATGTGCCATTGTTACAAATTGTGGATAACTTCACATGAGTCTCAGTGGGTCCTTTGTTTTAGGCTTAATGATTGATCTATGAAGCTTTATTGTTTAATAGACAGAGAAACTGTGAGCAACCTCACTCAACAGGAGCACCAGTGCTCATAGACACCTGGCATGTTTGTTGAGGCATTGCAGCCTAACTGCTTGGCTGAGTGAGCTTATTATGTGTTACAGGCCACTGAACAATGGATTAATTAGTCTTTGATTCCAGCTTAACATGCGCGGCATTGTTCAGGAATTACAGCTTGGAACATAACAAGTTGCAAAAATGCATTGATATATTGTTTCCGCAATAGACAGGTTGTGTTTGTATTTGTGACCCCAAAAAGTGTCCGCAATACACAATAGACAGGTGTCCACTGTAGACAGGTATCACCAATATGAAAATGACTTTGAAATATTCGGTTCTGGCCAAAACTGTGCGCATTAAGCAGGTGTCCACAGTAGACAGGTGTCCACGAGGACAGGTTTTACTGTAATTCAAATTTCGGAATCCCCAGACACTTGCCATGATGGAACTGAACCATTAAGTATTTCAAATTATTGATCATTTTCGTTACTTTAGCAGTCAAATCCTGAATGTGGCTGCACCATGACAGATCAAAATGGACGGTTAGACATAAATGTTTGTCTGTCATTATGCTGTTCGTGGAGACGAGATCAGGGTACTGCAGAGTTAACCTACTTTATACGGGTGGTATGGGCTATTCTTGCGCTTATCTACCCATAGCAGAGGTACAATCTGGCATTCTATCAACATTAACAAACATTTTAGGTTTGTAACTGTCACGATAATCTGGTATATCAGTGTCTGTGATATTGAAGAGATACCAGATTTCATTCACCAATAATGTCACAAGATGGTGGTCCAGTACACTGCATGTATGTGCCACATCGTTAGCCATGGTTGCACTTGCTCATGTTGCTAGGATTTGCTAAAAGTGACACCTTGTGTATCAGCAACCTGAATCGATGCTTAATCCGCATGAGGTAAAGATGGAGCACGGTCAAAGGACTACTTGGTCTTAAATTATGTAGGCAGGTACTCTGGTTGTCTGTGTACACGTTTGGGAAAACAAAAAACAGAAACAAAAAGGAAAAACACACACAAAAAAACAAAAACAAAACAAAAACAAAACAAACAAAAAAAGAAAAAATCTAGGTTCGTACAAAATGATTCATTTTCTAATAGTATGGTAGAAGAGCCAGTAAACTTTGTAATTAAGTTTACAGAACATTGCACTTTCTCTTTTCTGAAGGAATTGCTATCACTATTGAGGGGTACATGCGTAAACTGGGCTATAAACTCTTCTCGGGGTGCAGTATGCGGGGTCAATCCCTTGGTGCCCATTTCCTGTCACTTAATCACCTACCCGGGATCAGTTTTTTTTGGAAGACTACATTCAAAGCCATTATATCAGTTCGGAATCATGTGTGCGTGTAAATGTAAATTCACATCCACCATTCTGTGCCCATTTGACCACCATGTATTTCACTTTTGACTTTTTGGAGAACTGAGTCACTTTCTTTTGTTCAAAATAGTGAACACTAGTAATTTGTACGCACTGTCTTTGTTCCGACTGGTTCCAGTTTACACTTCAGACATTAGCGCATCCCTATTGAGACCTATCGACAAAAAACCATTGCCCTTACCATCACAATTTCTCAGTTCCAAAACTGTTTGTATTTGACAATTGTGTCAAGATCAACATGAAATGTTCACACAGTTTGCGCAGTTAACTCTAACTCTCTAATGCGTGACTCGGTTACCTCACGATACTACACCAGGGCCATCTTTCCCTGTCTGTATTCTTGTATCATCCTTTCTATGAAGTTTGTAATTGTGTAGACATGTAAAGACCAAGTAGATTCACTCACTTTAACGTGACATCTGACACTCTTGCTGAAGAAAATATCCCTAATATGTTGCCATCACCTCAGGCAGGTTCTCACCTTGATCCTAGTGTGTATGCTACTTCCTGGTTTAAGAATAAAGTATCCCGATTATGACGCTGCAAACTGCGACTCATTTTGGTGAGTGGATGCCTGTCCAAGTAAATAGTCCCGTCGTGCATGACAGGCAGCTCAATATTTACTACAAATGCAGGCAGGAGTATGCCCATTAAATGAAATGTTTAAACCTTGCAAGGTGTAAGAACATTCGGTGGAAACCATTGGTTTTGATTCAACAGCACAGCCGTGTCAACTGCACATAAATTTGACAAAACAGAGGCGTAATGAATGAAGGTTATCATTTTTTTATTGAAATATGGTTATAAAATTTTAAGTGACTACCAAAAATACTGTTGTTCTGTCAACGTACTACAGAAATCGTGGAAGAAAAACTCAGACTAGCCAAATGAAAAATACGATTAATTTATGTCGACCTGTATGGGATTCGAACCCACTACCTTCGGCACACTCGCCTAGCCAAATGTAGAGTCGAAGCAACATATATACAGAAAAACAAAAGTAACATGATTGTTATTAAGGGAGCACCTCAAGGCTACGATTTCTTGGAGGGACATACTTCCTGCCTCTTACTCTACCTGGCCACAAAGTGTCGCTAAACAAATCCCTAAACTGATAGAGAGGAACAGTCAGTTTGAAGGACTGGAATCTGGCATGTGGATTTTATATACAGCATCTGTTCCGACCCCCGTGTTGTTTTTATTTATTTTTTTTTATTTTATTTTTTGTTTTGTTTTTTTTTTTTTTTTGGTACCGTGTCCAATACATCTAATTTGGTAGAGGATTTGTTTAATATAAAACAAGTAAACCATGCTGTCAAACGTTGTCTATCAATGGTAAACGGGTGTATTGGCATACTGTATCCTTTCACTTCAAACTGTCCATTTGCAAAATATAAAGGTATAGTCATCAATATAGTTAAATCTTCTTCATTATCATAAATTTGGTTGCTCGTCGATGCCTCATTCATTATGTTTTTACATAAGAATGGCTGGGGCGTGGACACAGATATATATATATGTATATATATATATATATATATATAGAGAGAGAGAGAGAGAGAGAGAGAGAGAGAGAGAGAGAGAGAGAGAGAGAGAGAGAGAGAAACAGAGAGGGACAGAGATACAGACAGAGAGGACACATGGATAAAATTACCGTCATATATGTCAATATAATTTTTTGATCAGGAATGGCTTGAATGCCAACGGCTTTGACGAACCAAAGGAAAACAGACCAGCAAAAAGAAGGAAAGAAAGAAACATAGAAAAAAAGAAAGAAAGATAGAAGGAAGGAAGGCAGGAAGGAAAGAAAGAAGGAAAGAAAGAAAGAAAGAAAGAAAGAATAAAGAAAGAAAGAAAGAAAGAAAAAAAGGAAGGAAAGAAAGAAAGAAAGAAAGAAAGAAAGAAAGAAAGAAAGAAAGAAAGAAAGAAAGAAAGAAAGAAAGAAAGAAAGAAAGAAAGAAAGAAAGAAAGAAAGAAAGAAAGAAAGAAAGAAAAAACAAAAAGGCACACGAATGAGTCGAACCCACGAAACTAAAATGATGAAGGTTGTTCGTATTCATAGGTTTAACCATTCCGCCATTCCAACCCAGTTAACGTAAGTGTCGTTTTAAATGTAATATTGAGTAAACTTCCTTTTTTATTGTCCATATTTTTTAGTCCATTTTTTGGAAACAATTCACTCACATTTTTGTGTTATTACTTCTGAATACACAAGCTGATGATTCATTAATCACTTTTGTAATTCCTGCGGGCTGTTGTGGATATGTTCCCGGCAAATTTTAGCAGTTCAGACAGCATAGAGTCCCAGTTAATGGGTGCAGTGCGGAACTGACTTTTGAATCGGAAAACTTAAGTTCCAATTAAAAGTAGCAACTGATAAATTTATTTTTCGAGAGTATGCTTTCATGGGCTGGGATATGGGGTCGTTAAGCAGGCGCAAGTGGCGAAAATATTTTTTCTCGAAAGCATATTAAAGTACAAGGCGGTTCGGACGGGCCAAAAAACAATGTGTCTTAGCCTTTAGTTTACGGGCTAGTGTACTTTGCGTCTTTCGATTACAATTTCCTTTCTGGTGCTCTTGCCATGTCACAAATATATATATGACACAAATGTCTTTATATGTGTACAAATGACCAGTAGCCTCAAGTGCACTCCCTGCCAAACCTATTTAACTCACCGTGACCAGACTGATCTCTACAGGCAGGTTTGCCATGACGGTCATTCACAGTGTAACCAGCGGAGAGTGAAGTCGAGTTCTTTTTCTGACCAGTTTCATGTATATTAAGAAAAAAACATGGTGGTTGTTGTTCGCTACTGATGTCACAAATTCAATGTCGTACCTGCCTTCAAAAACACGAGAGACTTGGAGGATAACACTGCATATTTAAGATCGAGAAAATGAGCTTTCTCAATGCCCACCTGCCTGTGAATCCACTTCAACCCCTTTTTAAAGGTGTTGACCCGAAAGACATCCCAGATAGGGATTCAACAGAATACCTGTACTTCGTGGAGAAACATATCCAAGTGCAACGGGGAAAACTGGATGCTATCCAACTTGACAAGGATGTAGAAATTGGAGAGCAGAAATTCTGAATACTGAATTTGAACATTGCCAATGCCACTTCAGACAAGTGCACTCAGGCATCTGTGGATACTAATTTGGCACCATTGTCCGGGAAGGGGTAATGTGACATCGACTCTGGACGTTCATTCCCAGCTGTGGTTGATATCACTGGTGAATTCAACGAAGCAACAAAAGCCACTGTCAGTAAGTTGAAGCCTCGGTCACATGTTTCTGGAGTAAAATATCCCGAAAAAAAATGTCCTATCGTGAATTACTTTTTGGTATGGTAGGGGTCCTGCAACAGAAAATCCACATTGGTTTGGACATTTCGGGATATGTGTTGCATATGAGATTTATGACACAAAAAATCACTGAAGCTTTATTCAATTATAATGCGGAAATTACAAGTACAGTTCTTTCAGGTAAGTTAAAAGACTGGGTTGGTGCTGATCCCGAGGCTGTGGCTTTACACTTGTACGTGGATGCCACGTACGAAGTACAGTCCGCCATGTCCTCCCGCTATGGCTATAATCGTACACAGGGGCCGTGACTAGGTCCTAAGGGCAGTGATATTGCATCGTGGAAGTTATTTCTTTATCTGAAACATGGCTCGACACTTCCTACCCTGATGCTTTATTGGCAATTGAAGGCTTTCAAACCCCAGTACGTAAGGATTGTGAAACTGGTTTGGGGGGAGGGGTTGCCCTGTATGTAAAGACAATCTACCTGTTAGAAGTTGTGCGGAGCTGGAAACTCCCAGTAGTGAATGTATCTGGGCTGAAATTACTGTCCCTTCTAGCAAACGGATCCTACGTGTTTATTATCGTCCACCAGGCCAATCTGCCGCAGAGAGAGACCTATTTCTGGACAATTTATGTCACTCCGTTTCGTCTGCTATCGAGATTAACCCTATAACACCCGTAAAAAGAGGTGATTTAAACGATCGCTGTGTAAGTTGGGATCCTCCCCACACTAACATTGAACTCGGACAGCGCCTCTTTGATCTGTTGGCTCAAAATAACCTGCATCAACTCATATCCGAACCTACTCGTTTGTCGTAGTACTCTGTAAACCTACTGGACCTCATGATAACTGACTCCCCTGGTTATATTCTTAGCTCCGGCATACTCCTTCCTATATGCTCTTCTGATTCTTTTGTTGTCTTTTGCCCTTTTTTCTGGGAATCATTACAAGGATCATCCCTGTAAACGCTCTGTCTGGAACTTCAAGAGGGCTGATTTTGTCAACTTGAACAATGTACTCCACCATGCTCCCTGGGGAACTGGTTTCACAGTTTTTTACTCCATAAGTGACACTGTGTCATACTGTTCACACCTATTTATTGACACGTGTAAACAGTTTAGTCTGTTCCGCATGGTCACTTTTCGCCCCCAGGGACAAGCCCTGGATCAACTGTAGTATCAAGAGGCTAATAAGGCAGCACAATCGCCCGTGGAACAGGTATAAATGCCAGACACAAAAGCCTCAGCCTCACACGCCCCTCGCTACAGAAAATATTGAACGCCTCTTTCAGTTATACAAACGGAAACGTAACTTTACAGTCAACTCTGTTACAAACTGCATTTGTCTTTATTTACCAAACTCCGATCTGAACTAGAGTCAAGAGAGATAAACCCTAAAAGATGGTGGAACCTTAGTAAATCTTTTCTCGGTCACAAACTTTATCAAAACATTCCCACTCTTATTGACGGTGGAAGGCATATATCTTCTGCTATACAGAGAAGTCAGTGACATTCAACAAGTAATTTGCTGATTAGTGTAAAACTCCGCATGATGACAATCATTTGTCCTTGCCCGACCTTGCCTTCCGAACTGAGGCCCACCTGTCTATGTTTCAAGTGCAAGTAAATCATGTGGAAAAGATTTTAAAATCTCTGAAAACCAGTTCTGGTTGTGGTCCTGACGGCATAGGCAACACCCTTCTTAAACACTGTGCCCGCTCAATCTCATGTTCTGTCAATGATCTATTCTATCTCCGGGTATCCAACGCATATTTTCCAGATCCCTGGAAGAGGTCCAACGTGTGCCCGTTTTTAAGAAAAGTAACAAACAGTCAAAGAAAAATTATAGGCCTATTTCACTTCTCTGTAATGTCTCTAAAGTACTTGAGGGTCAAGTTTATAACATTTTCTATGAGTATCTAACCTCTAACAATTTACTTTCTGCTAAAACCTCTGGCTTTGAGAAAAACGATTCCAACATAAATCAACTTGTTAGCATACTTCATACTATTTACAGTGCCTTGAGTTGGGCCATGAGGCCCGTATGGTTTTTCTGGACATATCCAAGGCCTTTGACAGAGTCTGGCACGCTGGTCTACCTTTTAAACTGAAGGAATTGGGGTTTGAAGATCCTGTGTTACTATTTATAGAAAGCTATCTCTCAAACCAACTTCAACGTGTTACTATTGGAGGACAGACCTCACCTTGGCTCCCAATAGATGCTGGAGTGCCCCAAGGTTCGATCCTTGGACCCCTTCTTTTCCTCGTTTACATTAACGACATCACTGTCAACATCACCGGTGACATCCGTTTATTCGCGGATGATACCAGTATTCTTGAAATTGTCCATAAACCAATGGCCACAGCTGAAAGCCTTAATTCTAATTCATCGTTGGGGCAAGCTCTGGCGTATGACATTTAATGCCATAAAATCGATCTCAATGACCTTCTCAGCTAAACGACATAAGCCAGATCATCAATCACTACTTCTTGGAAACACACCGATACCTGAGGCTACTCTACATACTCACCTTGGAGTCACACTCTCAAGTAATTTGTCATGGCACCAGCATATAACACGCTGACTCAAATATAAACTCTCCCGCCAGTCACTCCTACGGTTGTATAGTACAATGATACGTCCGATACTTGAATATGGGTGTGTCCTGTTTGATAATTGCACCGAAAACCTGTTACAATCTATAGAAGCTGTGCAGTATGAGGCAGCCAGGATCTGCCTTGGCACAACTAGATACATTCCACGTGTATTACTTCTCGAAGAGCTTGAATGGCAAACTCTGGCAAATCGGAGGAAATATTTTAAACTTATTCTTTTCTTTAAAATGTATAATAGGTTGACTCCACAATACCTACATGACATCGTTCCTTGTGACGTTACATTGACTACTGGGCGTCCATTGAGAAATCGTACTGAATATCGCCAAATTAGGTTCACTACCAATTGCTTCGGCGATTCATTTCTCCCATCTACAATCAAATAATGGAATAACCTCTCGGTTGATGCCTGTCTCACCAATTGCCTGCTGCAGTTTAAATCTAAATTAAATTTTTTTAAATTTTTTTCCTGAACATATACCACACCACACGCAGCTACGTCTTAACTTCTCTATTTTAAATGCCCATCTATATCATGTCAATATCCTTCCAGCCTCAACATGTGCATGCTCTCATACTACTGAAGATACGAAACATTACCTTTTGTTCTGCCCCAAGTTCACTGTGCAAAGGGTCCGTCTACTGAACACTGTGTGTCACTTACTTGCTCCAGGTGTAAATCCGAGTTGAATAGTTCAGTGATCGAGTGACATTTTACTAAATATTCCCTTAAAAGGTAGTGAAGACTTGCCAGACACTGATAATGTATTCGTCTTTGAGGCTGTTCAGACATTCTTATCAGAATCTAGACGTTTTATTTACTAATGTAGTATATGATCCAATTATAAGTCTCCATTATCTGGCATCAGTTGTATTATTCGTGTACAAGCCGTGAATTTAGTTTTCTGTTCTTGTCTAGTGTGTATTCTTTTTCCTGCGCGTCTTCCTATGTACTGGAGAGCCTCCAGATCAGTCTTTGTGTACTATTAGGCAATCCAGAGAAAACAAATATGCTTATAATAAAATAATCGTGGCCACAGGATACTTGCTGGTTGTTTGGCCATAGACATCGCTATTTCAAAAATTGTAAACGATTGCATGTTTGTGGTAGATGTCGATCGGCAGAGCACCTAATTTTGTCTTGTGGAAACTGTGATGACCATACTGATCAACTATCCGATTCTTCTTCTGACACCAAGGTAACTTCGAAAAAGTCGGAACCAGCATAAAAGCAGTTTATTTAAATGATGCAAGTGGTGCTATGCCAAATGCATCTGCTCATACATCATGTGTGATTACGGACAAAAAAATTCAATGCTCTGTTACAAAAATGCATTCAATCGGATAACTATTGTCTTGTTCATGATATACGAGCTGATGCAAGTGGTGCTATGTCAAATGCATCTGCTCATACATCATGTGTGATTACGGACAAAAAAAATCAATGATCTGTTACAAAAATGCATTCAATACACCTTTACACCTACACAGTAAATCAAGAAAAAGATCGCACGATTCTCTTCAATAGTAAGTAATTTTTTTCTTTTTTTTTTTGGATGCACCCTGAAACTGTATCTAGGTTAATTGCTAAAAATATGCGCATGTATGTTAGGACCCCGACCTGACCTGTGTTGACAATCGTTTTTACCCTTATCTCTTATTAAGACAGAAAAACTGGCTCCTGCCTCTACGCTACCGACTACTTGGATACTTAGGTAACGAAGACATGGTAATAAGTATCAAAATTTATATTTTAAAATGTTTATTGGTGCACTACTTAAAAGTGTTCCCTAATCTCTACAACCATGTGTTTGTTTTTATCAGAAACTGATGAGGCATACAAATGAAGCCGACTGGATTTCAAAATCATTCCATTTATGGCACGTAATACGCAAATTTACACAGGCACGCAGGAAAAGATCACTGGGCGCACACAATTGGGTCTCATTTTCTTTCTCGCAAAGTGTATCAGCATAGTTTTTGCAATCCTCATTGGTATTTACAGTTAATTGTAATTTGAAATTATTTGAATAAAACAAAATATGTATTGGCTGTGAAAATATTGTCCGTAATTCCGAAAAAGTAGTGCTTTTATGTTTAAAAACGTGCTGCGCTCTACCCGTTTGATAGGTCCCATAATATAATCAGACCAAAAAACAACACTTCATTTTCATAATTAGCTCTCATACCAAGTAATTAAATAACGTTTATCTATATAATTCATTGGGAGTTTCGGCGGGAATTATATATTTCACCAGAATTAGAAATAAAGACAGTACTGGTAACATTTAGCAAGGTAACCTTTCTCTCCCCACCTTATGGGAAAGCAAAAAATGGTATGGTTAGGACAGATGCTAAATGTACAAAAATGATATGACATCAATTTGTTATGTATCAAAGAGTCAGGCACTTGTCGATGATGCTTAAATGCAGTTCAATATCTTGTATGAAAGGCATAGGAGGACTCCACGCATTCTACGACTCTTCTCCAGTCACTGGCCAATAGCTCTCGTGGTCTTTATCTTGGCATCCTTCAGTAAAAAAGGGAGAGAAACAGAGAGACAGTGACAGAGAGAGAGAGAGAGAGAGAGAGAAAGAGACAGACAAACAGACAGACAGAGCACATGGTTATTTGCTTTCATCATCACATCAAAAGTAAATTTATGAATTTAAAAGAAAACAGTGTGAATCTACAAATACAAGTGAGTACATTTTATTCATTCCACTCCATGTACTTACATACCATAAAATATCTTGCCTCATCTACACTTTGTATAAAATGTCAGTTACATTCATTAGGTTTAGTGGATGTTTGTTCCAAATGATATCCCATGATTATTTACTTTTCCATACATGGGGAAACTTGTGTTGCTCAACAGGGCTGATGCATCAATGATTAACCTTATAATAATTTTTTTTTTAATTTTTAGGTTTCATTTCTGTTTGCTTGTTTGTTTGTTTTTTATTTTTGGGGGGGGGGTTTCCTACTGTTTTTTTAAGATTGTAGAAATGTACTTGTAAAGCGCTTATTGAAACAGATCTGTATCAGCAAAAGAGAGTTGTCCTTATGAAGGGGGCCTTGTTACAATCAACACTTAAGTAATAGGCTTGGACATTTGTGTGGTGATGCCTATATTTCTGTTGAGTCTTCAGGGCAAACCTGATTGTAAAATTATGCCAAAAAGATAAATGCACACACCAGTTTATGTTTCAACACAAGCAATGCATTCAAGGGACCAAAATGACATGGACTGTGACCTAGCAGGGTCATATGTAACATAGGAAAGTTCCACGAGGAGTTAGCCAACAAAACTGAACAACTGAGAAAGTGCATTTAAAAGGATGGTGTACTGCTGCAAAGAGATTCCTACATGTTTATCTCGTGGCTTTGATACTTAAATTATATATGTCATGCCGAAATTAATAATGCTTTCTTTGCGAACTCTCTTGGTAGTTAGCTTTGAGCATGGATTCAGGTAACTTGATGAGCTTGATCAGACTAAAGTCATCAGATATTTAGTAGAGTCACAAACCTGTTGCAGAAATTTATGAGTATGGATCATGTTTTTCTGTACTATTTGAAAAATACTTCATTGGCTATGTTGTGCTGTGGGCTTCGTTCTCCGACTCATAGTTATAGTGGAGGTAGAGTGTGTTTAAAATGATCCAGATTCCTGGATTACTGTTTCAAACATTGGTGTGCACAGCCCCCCCCCCCTCCCCCAACGCACACATCAAGACATTTGTCAATCTAGAGTCATAGGTCAATGAATTCAAAGTTTGTTAACTTGCCAGTCATACTCACTGAACTTTTGGACTCGCTTGAAATGCAGGACTACCACATTACTGCTGGTCTCGATCAAAGGCTACTTAGATGAAAGCAGCACTTTCAGTTGGCACCTTGATCTCCTGTGATCAACCCAAAGCCTAAAACAACTATAACTGAACTGATAAAATAATTACACAAAATCATTGACTCACTAAACATTCAGTCCCTTTTCAAATTGAAATTTGTTCGTAACATGATTCCCAAGGAATGCAAAATAAAAGCTCCCCCCCATCATTTCCTATAAATATGGCAACAGTATTGGACAAAGTATCATGAATTACAAAAAATTTCTGGCTTCAATTACTCTTGAGGATATCGCAGCAAATCAAAATTGTGACTGTATGTCTAATAGTAAATATTCTAATTTTGTTGATGCACACCACAAACATGTATTTACAGGTAACTTGGATATAATACAAAATTCAGGTTTAAAAGAAATAATGAAAAAAGGTACAAAACTTCGGATATGTCCCAAGTTGAATATTGACAGTATTTTTCCGGATACATGTTATCCACTTGACTCCTACTGTATGAAATGGGCAAAGAAAGAAAAAATGGAATTTCAGAAATTTGAAGGATGGTTATCAAACTTGAAAAGAATCTTTAGAAATAGAGTTTATTTTTACAAATCCCACATTAAGAATTTCAATACATTTAATCTAAAACAGCCTAAAGTTTCTAAAGCAGTCAAAGAACTACAAGATAGATTTGTAGTCACTAACAGAGATAAGGCAGGTAACAATTTTGGGATCATCTGCAAAAAATATTATCTGGATGTTTTGAAAAAGGAAATTGGTATAAACAATATTTCAGACATGAGAGGAAATGACGTTTATAAATTACACACACAATCCATTGATAATTTGATAGATGCACATAACGATGAGATGAAAAGGAATTTTAATATCAAAATTTCTGAAGAGGACTCCTCTATTCCACTTTTGTTCTGGATACCCAAATTACATAAAAACCCCTTTAAATCTAGATTCATAGCTGGTGCTTCAAAATGTACTACAAAGCAATTATCAAAAGAAGTAACATTGTGTTTTACTGCAATAAGAATCATTTTCGTAAATACTGTAATGCAATTTCTAGAAACTGTGAAATAAATTGTTTTTGGAGTATTAACAATTCTTCCGAGTTTGTATCTAAAATCAAAGATGTAAAGGCAAAAAATATCAAACGTTTTGATTTTTTTACACTGTACACAAATCTACCCATAGATGAAGTCAAAAGCTCACTTTCAGAATTAATTAGCAAAATGTTTAAATATAATGGTAAACCATACATAAATATTAATTCACATACAAAGAAAGCATATTGGTCACACAATAAATATTCAAAAAGTAACGTTAAATCTTACACTGTTGAAACTTTGATAGATGCTATAAAATTTCTCTTGGATAATACTTTTGTTCAATGCGGACCACTGGTTTTTCAACAAATAAAAGGCATTCCAATGGGTAGGAACTGCTCCCCTTTACTAGCAGATTTATATTTAACTTGGCTTGAATTTAAGTATATGAATAAATTGATGAAAAAGGACTTTCAAATGGCTACAAAATTATCAAAAAAACGCAAGATATATTGATGACATTGCTTGTGTAAATGTACAAAATTTCAGTGAAATTGCTAAAGAAATTTACCCAAAAGATATCCCTTTGGAGGGTAACAATTCAGATGGTTTCAGAGATGTGTTTTTGGACTTGGATATTCAGGTCACTAATGACAGGTTTTGTATTAAAGTCTATCACAAAATAGATGAGTTTAACTTTGAAGTAGTTAATTATCCTTTCCTCGACAGTAATATTTCGGATACTATTGGATATAATACATTTTTGTCACAAATTTTGAGATTTGGTTGTATTTGTTCTAAATTTCAGGACTTTGCATCAAGAACCAAATTTATTTACAATAAACTTGAGTCAAGAGGATTCAAAGGTGTACTTTTGATCAAATATTTCTACAAATTTTGCTGCAAATATCCCGAGATGATTAGAAAGTTTGGATTCAATAATTTTAGAGATTTTAGACTTGCCTGTTGTGCTACTCAATTTTATCTTTTGACACCATTATGTTTAAACGTTCACCTTTCGGACATTTTAGGCTAGCTTGTTTTCTGTTAGGTAAACCCCCAGGGGCTACAAGTAGCAAGAAGCGGCTTACGACAGTTACAAGCTTGCCTAATTGTACTTGATATCTGGTTAATATTTTCATTGCATTCTCTTGACATAAATACAAAAGACTTCCATTCTTTTCTGACTTGCCCTATAACTCTACTGTTAACATCCAAAGATTATTAGAAAGTTTGGCCGCAATAATCTGCAGTTTTTAGACTTGTCTGTTTTGCTACTTAACTTTATCTTTTGGCATCTTTCTGTTTTAATATTCACTATCAGACATTTTAGGCTTACATGTTTTCTGTTAGGTAAACCCCCAGGGGCTACAGGTAGCAAGAAGCGGGCTACGACAGTTGCATTTTTGCCTAATTGTACTTAAAATCCTGTTAAGAAAAATTGTTTTGATAGCATGTTTTTGGCATAAATGCTGATGACTTCCATGCTTTTCTGACATGCCTAAATGCACATTTATATGAAATTTTGAAGCACAACTTTGAAACCTCAAGGCATCACCAGGCATGAACAATATCTGTATCAATCAACAGCAATGATTACTTGTATGCAATCGAAATAAAAGCCTGCTCCACAATTAACAAGGCTCATGTCGGTGTATATTCTTTCTTAAGCACCACATATATTTGATACTTTAACTGTTCATATTGAGTTTTAGCTTCTAGGTCAGCACCATTCTTTAACTCTAGGTGTGTGTAAGTCTCGTCTCCTTTCGTAGATGTGATTTGCTGAACATCGCTGATATTATAATAAGCGGTAGTATCAGCATTTGGATCTCTGAAAAATCAACAGGGATCTGTGTATTTCCCTTCCAGGAATAAATCAATACATTTATGTTCTCCTGCTAAAAAAAAAAAAGAAAGACCGGTACTAGTGGCATAGTGTTTTGGCATAATGGAGAGGGAAGTGTAGTAAGTGTGCAATGACCAAAATACTATTACACTCTATTTGGGTTGGGCTTCAGTTGTAAATGTGCAGTAACCCTAGGTGTTTTTCAGAAGTCTGAATCTGTCTTTTATGTTTGCTTTTCTGCTTTCTGAGGGCATACCAATACAATTTGTACGAGGTTAAAATGGAGCCTGTAGTGAGTTGCATAGTCAAGGTATGTTGCCTGTATAATTTGCAGTTTGTCATTTGTCAAAATGTGGTGTTCATGGTATAAACTTTTCCATTGTTACAATTTTAGCTGCTTTACCAGCAAGGAAAGCTGTTGACCTGATCTATTATGTTCCTTATAAGAACAGGCATACTGAGGCTTAAGTTTTTTTTGGGGGGGGGTGTTTGTTTTTTTTGTTTTTTGTTTTTTTTTTTGTTTTTTTTTTGTTTTTTTTTTTTTTGTTTTTTTTGTTTTTTTGTTTTTTTTGGGGGGGGTTGTTCTGTTTTTTACACGGAACAGGAATGTTGCAGCCTTATTATAATCAATAGCAATTAGTTTCAAGTAGTTTGACTTCAATTTGCAGCTGAACAAATTAATGGACTCAGTCATGATGCCTTGGCTCTAGATTCACGGCAGTAGTATTCCAAGGTAGTCAAACGACTTTTTTCAGTGTAGAGTATGGTTGGTGTAATTCCTGTTGACTCTTAATGTAAAATAGTGGATTGTGACTGTCCTGTAATCAGCTCATCAAGCCCATATAACATAAAACAGACTGATATGCCAACTGAAAGACCGGACTAATGGGTGATACTTGACGTGCACGTATGTACTGTGGTATACCTATATTTATAAAGTTATCATAAACATATTACCATTATCAAGTGCATAATTGTATAAAATAGCAACACCATTTAGTGAGTAGAGTTGATGGAGGGAAAAGACAAGTGATAGACATAGGGCTAACGATACTCTATCCAACAGGCCAATACAAATATGTAATATATATGCGGCATTTAACGTGTACCTTCCATGGATCGGATTATTCCCTATGGATGGAGTGTCGTCATTTTTGTTTAGAACCTAGGAATGGGATGTATTGCTGTGCTTGGATAATTTCAGTCACATCTCGTTTGATAAAATTCATCAATGTCCATTACAATTATATGGAGTAATTACCACATTTTTCTTTTTATGTAAATCCTGCCACTTAAAAACCATATTCTCTGTCGCATTTTTATACATTTCAGAAGCATTTCTTGTGTCCAATTTGGGCCTCTACTAGCCATATGGTTCTGTGGAACACACCCACATACATACATACATACATACATACATACATACATACATACATACATACATACATACATACATACACATAAGTATAATGTGTGTATATATATATATATATATATATATATATATATATATGTATATATATATATATATATATATACATATGATATCCTGTGATAAATTTAACGAAGTATCGACCTAGCAAGGATATACTGGCTTTACCAGCATTGTATTTTGGCTAGATGCTGCTTCAGATAGGTTCACTTGGATGAGATCCCAACATATCTCAAATGTAAAAATATCAGAGCAGCGCCCAACCAGGTCCTTACCCGATTTTAGACATACATACATACATACATACATACATACATACATACATACATACATACATACATACACATACACACATACATACATGGTGAATCTAAATTTGTACTAGATGCAATGAACACATTGCACCCAGTTAGGTCTCAGTAGTAAGTAGTCACCTTCATTTCGAAGACATTACGAACATTATTTTGGGAGAAAAAAGAAATATGATACAAATAGTTGCGTTTCTTATCTTTTTTTTTTTCATTCACGAGGACCATGTTTCTCAAATTTACAAAGTTCAATCGCTTTTTTCATATTTTGCCATGTTCTGTGAGAAAAACATTAAAGCCCGTCCCGCTGTTCCACCTGCCATACAGGATGAGGTCACATATCTGCTTGAATGCAAGAAAGTTCTGTATTTTGAAACGGGCAATGAATGGCCTAATATAACAAAAGATGTCACTTTTGTGTGTATATTTTCTAAAAAGACGCATCTGCAATATAAACACAGCTTACAGCCACAGAAGTTAATTTCACGTGTGTTTCAATGGAAGTGGGCAGGTTCGAACTAGAGACACTGTTTATTGGTTGAAAAGTATCTACAGTGTTGGTTTTACATATTTTATTTTAAGGAAAGGAATTGGAGGGGCTTTAAACCAATTTCACTTGCACATGGTAAAGATGGAGACAAAATTAGGCACAAAACATAGGGACAAATAAATGCTAAGATGCAGGTCACATGGCAAATACAGAGAGAGAGAGAGAGAGAGAGAGAGAGAGAGAGAGAGAGAGAGAGAGAGAGAGAGAGAGAGAGAGAAGCTTGAGTAATGAGTTACAGGACAGGACAGGAAAGAGAGAGAGAGAGAGAGAGAGAGAGAGAGAGAAGCTTGAGTAATGAGTTACAGGACAGGACAGGAAATATAATGTGCATGAGTAGCGGATAAATTGGAATATTAACAAGCCGTCTCTCTTCTTATCGAATAATTTTATGGCAACTCTAGTTCCCTGGTTTAGTTTTTTTTCCTAAATTCTGCAAGGTCTCCAGACTTATGCACATCGACTGGTGTAATTGGCAAAGGACAGATGTGACAATGATGAAGTAACTAAATAGATCGGTCTCGGAAAGCTTAGCCCCTGAGACTTGCTATTGAACTGAAACGTCTCATATTTCAAAATATTTCTCATTTGTGCAGCTTTAACAGGGCAATCCTTAATGTGACTAGACCAGAAGGGCCTGTTAGACCTGAATATTAGTCTGTCAGAATGGGTGTCCATAATGACTAGGTCAGCGTACTGTAGATGCTATCTTCTATGCTTAGGGGCTATAGGTAATACTCGAGCTTATCCACCCATGACGACAATAAAATTTGGTATTCTGTCATCATAAACAAACATGTTATGTTTGCAACTGTCACGGTAATCCGGTATCACTGGCAGTGATGTTGAAGAGACACAGAATCTTATTCTCCCACAATGCCACAAGATGGTAGTCCAGTATACTACATATATGTCCCATATCGTTAGCTATGGGTGCACTTTTTAGGAAGTAATGAAAGTGAAACCTTGTGTATTACCAACCTGAATCGTTACCAACCGCCGCAGGCAAAGATGGAGTACAGGGATGGACTAATAGGTCTAAAATATTTGGTTGGTAGGCACTCTGGGTGTCTATGTGCAAGTTTTTGCAAAAAATAAAATCAAAAATAAATAAATAAAATGATAAGAAAAAGAAGAAAAAAATCTAGGTTCGAACAAAGTGACACATTTTCCAATCGTATGGTGCGGAATCTGGTAAAATTTGCAATTTAGTTAAGCTTTACTATTCTAGAATGCATACATGAAATGGTCTGCAAACTCTACATGGAGTGCAAGATGCAGGGCTATTCCACAGGTGCCATATTCCGATCACTATATATTTAGTACCCTTCCCGCGATCAGGTCTTTTTGAAAGACTACACTCAAGGTCATTATATCAATTTGACGTCATGAATGCTTGTAAATGTGAATTCAAATCCACCATTCTGTACCCATTTGAACACCACATATTTAAATTTTCGGTTACCTTACGGTATTACACCAGGGCAACCTTTCCCTACCTGTATACTTGTATTATCTTTTCTATGAAGCCCGTAATTGTAAATATGTGAAGACAAAGTTTGTTCGCTTACCTTAGTGTTGGAGAATACCACCATGCACAGTCAGAGTGCATAAGAAAACCAAAAAAATTACACAACCCGTTATGTTGCAGTGGTTTGACTATTTGGCAGCAAAATTGTAAAAACTAATGTTCTCATTTTCTGCAGCTATTAGTGGCATAGATATTCTAAAATTACAGCTTTTGACCTTTATGTTTACATGCAGCCTTTACATGCTTAAGATTAAATATCTGACACCGTTGATGACTTTTAAGCCCATTTTAAAAAAGGGAAGTTAACACACTTCTCGTCAGTGCCTCTTAGGCTGTTTGTTAGGAAAGATACATGCCTATTCATCCCTATCTCATTTACCTTTGTCAATGTCGACACAAATAAAACCGTGTATTTACAAATGGCATAAAGGAGCAATGTCTTCATTTCGCCTTCTTTTCCTTATACGTCACTGTACGGCACAGATGTTTTAATATGGGTCAGTGAATCAAATAACAACAAATCGACACGCTTCAGACAATGTAATATTGATACAGCGACTCAGGGGGATGAGAGGGGAGGAAGTTTAGATATTTATAGACTTTTATGGATTTACCGATACTCATGCAAGCAATTCTTTCACTTACAACAAATTCAGTACCTTCACGCTTCGATGCGTGACTCGGTTACCTTACGGTATTACACCAGTGCAACCTTTCCCTACCTGTATACTTGCATTATCTTTTCTATGAAGCCCGTAATTGTAAATATGTGAAGACAAAGTTTGTTAACTTACCTCAAAGTGATATCTGACAGTCTTGCTGAAGAAAATATCCGAAATATAATGTCATCACCTCTACCAGGCTCTGACCATGATCCACCTGTGTTTGCTACTTCCTGTTTCAAGAATAAACCGAATATGACGCTCCAAGCTAGGACACATTTTTATGAGTTGATGTCTATTCACGTGAAACATCCCGCCGTTCACCATATTCAGCTCAAACTTTACAAATACAATCAGGAGTATGTCCATTAAATGATATGTTTAAATCTGGCTGGCTGAAAGAACTTTCAGTGAAAGCCATGAGGTGTGGTTCAACAGCACAGCAGTGTCAACGGTACAAAAATCTTACACAATGGAGGCCTTATCAATTAGGCTGTTTTTTTGTTTTGTTTTGTTTTTTCCGGGGGGGGGGGGGCGATAGTGAAATCTGGCCATAAAGCTTAAAGTGGCTTCCAAACAATATTGATGTTCTAACAACGTACTATACATATCGTTGATGCAAGGCTGAGACTAGCCATAGCATCATATATGCAGTAAAACAAAAATAACATGGTGGTTATTTAGGGAGCACCTGACGACTACGATTTCTTGGAGGGCCATACACTTCCTGACTCTTACTCCATCTGGCCATAACGTGTCGCAAAACAAATCCTTGAAATTAGAGAGAGGAACGGTCAGCTTGAAAGATTTCAATCTGGCATGTGGATTTTTACATACAGCATAGCTTTCGTACTTCAAACACTTTTTCCATCTTATAATCTCAGAGATCTTCAGTTTATTTATGTCGATCAACCCTTTATATGAATAAATCCCTGTTGGGTTCGCAGGAGCCATGAAGCTGCCTGCAATAGGGCTTTGCTTTTCCAGTGATAACTCGTCGTCGCTTATTTCCTGTCAAGTGCCGATGTCGATGCCTTAGTGCGCCAGGAAGAAATTAGAATCCAACTGAATTTACATAAAATGTATCAGATGGGGTACCACGGAAACTATGTACGGCGCTAGCTCTATCAATTGACAGGTGACTGTTTACATGTCGTAGAGACAAATCGCGAGAAGTTGAGCGTGGTATGCTTATTTGTCTGTGCATATCAGAAAGTCCAAGTCTGTTCCCATTTGTGCTGCCCCGACGAGGGATATTAGCATTGTTGCCCGAAATATTCTGACCTGTGGAAAAAATGATGCAACATGTAAACACCTGCCGTTTGCTCTAAACAAAATATGTAGCCTTCATAAATAAAGGGGCTGGACAGACTTGCGTCTTGTTTTTGTTTATTTATTACTTTTTTACCGGGTCAAATATGTAGAACGTGGAACAGGGTTTTCTTAATCTGAAACCAGTATATCATGGTGCCAAACTTTTTTTGTCGATTGTAAACTATATTACTGGCATACTGTATGCTTTCACTTGAAACTTTCCATTTGCAAAATATAAAGGTAAACAATATTAGACTAATTTTTCTCATTATCATCAATTCGCTTGCTCCATAGATGCATCATTTATTATGTTATTACATAAAAATGGCTCGGTCGTGGACATACATGGATGGATGGATGGATGGATGGATGGATGGATGGATGGATGGATGGATGGATAGATAGATAGATAGATAGTCTTTTAATTACAATTTAGATCCCGGATCTCTACAGCCATGTGTTTGTTTCACGCGAAATGAGGCACGGAAATGAAGCTGACTATCTTTCCAAGATCGTTCCATTTATGGCACGTAATACTCAAATGTACGCATGTACATAGGAAGAGATCACTGGACACACACGGTAGCTTTCCTTTTTGTTTCTCGGAACGTGTATCAGTGGTCCTTTTTTTTCCTGAATCTTCGCTCTTAATTAAAATTAATTGTAATTTGATATTATTTCAATAAAGCAGCGTATGTATTGGATGTGAAAATATTGTCCAATAATCCGAAAAGGTAGTGCTTTTATATCTGATAGCAGGATACCCTCTACCTGTTTGACAGGTCCCATGACATGATCAGACCAGAGAACATCACTACCCTGTCATAATTAGCTCTCAAGTCAGGTATTTAAACAATATTTATCTCTAAAATGTATTGGAATTGTCAGCGGGAATCATATATTTTACCAGAATTAGAAATAAAGACAGCACCGGTAGCGTTTAGCAAAGTAATGGGGTCCAGGTCGAGGACGTGGTAGACGACAAGGCACGTGGTCGTGGTGGAGGGCATCCTGTGGCTGTAGCTGAAGGGCACGATCGGCCAACAGCAAGAGAAAATTAATTTCGCAAATGAGATTTGGCGTAAAATTTATCAGGGACGATTCTATAATCCTGTTAGGCCCGGGCTTTACATGTCAAAATATACAGCAGGTATTCGGGGCGGCGGGGGGGGGGGGGGGGTACCCAAGATACCGTATGAGTTAATTATGTAACTTGACCCAAATGTAGGTGTTTTGTAAGCCTTTTGACTGAAGTAAGCCTTATTTAAACGTGTATTTGAAATATGACACATATATGTGCATTTATGACAAAAAGGTTAGAAAAGAATATATATATATATTCCTTGGTCCTCTCTATCCACCTTATGGGATAATAAATAGTGGTCTGCTCAGGGCAGATGCTTAATATATCAAAATGATGTATCATCTTATCTTTATCACGTGCTTTCAATTTGCCAGGTGTCAGGAAGAGGCTCAGCAGCATGTAGAATCTACAAAAGCAAGTGAGTACATTTTATTCATAACACTTCATGTACTTACAAATCATCAAGAGGATAAAGAGGTCGGTCAACAGGACTGCGATTATAGTTTTCCTTGGTGAAGTTTCTCAGGACGGGTGTTCAAAGGGATATTGTAAGCGAATTCAGAAAAGTATGTACATATTCACACATGTTTATGTTTCCATAAAAATGTGCAAATATATACATATGACAGCAAGTTTACAAAATTTGTGGCATAGGTCTTGATTTGGTGCATACCAGTCATTAAAGACGAGACAGATTTTAATTCCATAAATTTTACAGGATATTCTTAACACATGTCTTCAAAGACCCATCTTTCCCCCAAATGATGACCTTCGTCGCAAAATTTGTAAACCTGCTGTTAGATTATATATATTTAGATGTAGATGCCCCTGTTCAATATATATAAATGACGTTGACAAAGCAAGTCTATTTGCCGTTTGTTAATGTACTTTATTTACAGACTTTGATCCTACAAATAACAAAAGACAAAAGAAGAAAATCATTTTAAAGAAATAAATATCAACAGGTATACATGTCTGGTTACGATCCAAGTACAGTCCAAGTTCACCTTAAACAGTAACATACATTAAATTTACCAAATACCATGACCAGCGTGCTTCCATAACAGTACTTTCATCCAGCAGTTACATGTATATTTGAACTTGTTGCGCTTCATGTAGACATCCGAAAATGCATCACTACATGAATAAATCAAGTACTTAGTATCGTCTGTCACAGGCAAGAAGTGTAGTATAACACCATCAAGCTTCACTTGAAGATACTTAAGTATAGTATTATACCATACTATACCGATACCGATGTATAACAAAATACTATACAATATCAATATGAGTACTGATCCTTCATCACAATGACATGAACTGATCATTTCCTTATCAATGAGATGAATTGACCAATTAACATAATTGTCAATAAACTTGTCCTAATCTTACAGTCCATTTCCAATCACACTTAATCAATATCAGAAAAGTAACTTGGAAAATCTGCAAAGTATGAGGGGCAACTGGAAACAATAATTCAGCAGTAATTTGAAGATGAGTATGCAATGACTAGCAGCAAGTAAATAATAAAAGATGCGATAAATAATAAATAAACAAAACTCAGATATAATAACACATGAAACTCTGAAACTCTGAAACTTACCCTGATGAAAACACGCAACATGTGGACCTACTCTACTGGACCACCAAGCAAGTTCACCAGCACACAATGCTTGCATCACTGGAACAAAAAGATTAATATGAAATATCATCATCACCTCAGAAAGTCACTTTATATTTATAAGTGTTCATCGTGTTAAAGTATGTCGGAATAAATGCAGCATGTTAACCTAATGAGCACCAGGGCACATCTTCAAGGATAGCTGTAGCACAGTAGCATTGTATGCATTACACATTGCAGTGCAATCCACATTAATACATGAACATACAGAAATAAATGCCACCTTGCAGCATAATGCATCATACATCCAAAGAACCAAATATATTATACACTTTTACAGTACTCCATTTATGTGCACTCACAGATTTATAGTTAAACAATTAAACACATTTCCAACCCATAAACTTATTTTAAAGCTGGAAAATATTTATCATTTGAAAATAATTTTGAACAAATTCTTAATTCATGCGTAGAAAGTTCTGCATTAACATCATGCCAAATACATCAATTAAATACCTATGCAGTGTCGACCAGCATACTGGCAGTCTGGGGTTAATAGCAGCGAACCTCCATACTGGCAAGCAGCCAGATCAACATAGGAAAGTGGATCTACTGGAACAAGTGTCCTGCAGACACTTCACATGCCTCACGATGGCGCAATTAGAAATACCAGACAGACAGTGAGCAGCCTCAAGCTCAACGTTTTTTTCAATGTCACTCAGTTTTTGACTTGCTAAATGAAATGTATAATACGGTGAAATCTTACTTGTATAAAGTTGATTCTCAAATATTGGAATTTAACTCCAGTTCAACATTTCGGAAGCATGGTATGCCTTAAATATTACACAGGAATTCACATTCAGAACAGTTAAAACTTCAAAACATTATAAGATCATATGTGAATGATTAGAAATTTCCCATGAGAACTATTTTTTCTATTTACTTTTGTCACAAATATGAAGATTTGGTGCGGTTAGATAGATCTCACTTCATTCAATCCTCCAATAAAATAATGATTTTCATCAGATTATATAAAGGCTTAATCTGTCAAAAATACATTGCCCTACGTGTTTTAAAGCGTGATGCTGTCAGAAATGAAATGAGGCAAGTGCATTTAACTTCAGTCTTGTAGGAGCACATTTTCATCACAATACAAAGAGGCTTAATCTGTCAAAAACACTTATTTCCCTAAGTGTTAAAAAGCGTGATGCAGTCAGGAATGAAATGAGGCAAGTGCATGAAAGTTCAATTATTTAAGAGCCCGTATTCATTTTAACCAAAGGGAGTGTGTTTTAATAACATTATGGAAATACACAAATGCAATTGCAAGGAGAAATGTGAGTTTGCAGATGAAACAAATTTGATTTGAACTTGGCCTGTACCAAATGTCGTGTTGGTAATGATATTTCATGGACATGACAGATCCAGCAAAGTCAGGTAAAGCTCTTTAATTGGTTTATACATATTTTATTTTTTTTAAAATGATCGATGGGCTCACCAGCCTATGTAAGGGTCCTTTTAATTAAACCTTAATTATAACAGTTGTTGCTCTCACTGCTTTCAAGCGTCATATTTAATGCAGCTGATGGCGATATAACATCACAAGCGCACATTTACCATCACTATAGAAACTATCAAATGTTTCTTGCTTACAATGTGTAATCATAACATAATACCCTCCTATAATCACCCATTGTCACAGATATAACCCGTCAAACTTTCTCAAGTATAAAATGCACATTATTGGGCATACCTTATACACTCTAGTGATGATATTTGAATAGCATACTGCATGTGTATGGGTACATATTGGATACTATGTACAGCATGTTGGATTCTGAATCTCTCTTTGGCTTTAAGAAGTCTGAGCATGTAGCACAAATTAATGTTCGAATTCAATGCCACACATGAAACCGTCCATACAGATGCTGAATCCTTGCAAAATATCGGTCATAATCAGTGATGAAAATGGAACTTTACTTGTTACCATTGCAGCTTTTTCCATGTGTATATTTCATTTAGCATGAAAAGAGCAGCTTTGTCTGTTTTCTTTTAAAATATATTGTGGAAAATGATTATTAACAAGTTTCTCATTGTTTTTTATTCTATCATTAGTCAGGCGAACCCTGGAGGATATTCCTATTACCACTGCCAAATGGTATTTTTATTGGGATCTTTTAATGTATTGACCTGAAAGAATTTATGCTGTCTGTGAATAGAAACTGTTATCGGCTGCATCAAATAATAGACAAACATACTACCCGAGGAAAACCTTTATCCTTTGCGCCAAAGATAACAAAAGGTAGGCTTGGCACTGCTTTTGTATGCTTGACTTGTCAGCCAGCTCAGATAACAGCAAAAAAAAAAAAAGTACGGTAACATTCCTTTCGTGATATGTATGAATCTGGAACACAATTAAAAGCCTGTACCTTCATTATAAGTCGAAAACTACTGAAACATTTAACAAATATGGTTCAGTAAAATCTCACCCATATTTACAAACGTCTACCCAACAATGAGAACAAAGTTAAGAAGAGCAAAAGAAAGAGATCGAAAAATTAACAAAACATCAAAATGCACTTTCAAAAACCAATGTGAAGAAACAAATTTATTCCGACCATTTTGTTAAATTAATTGTGCAATATGAGGACAGTCGCTGCATTGTGCCTGAGACAATTTCTTCTTTACAACTTGACTGTCCTGTGCAATTAGGGTCACTCACTTATATTACTCAATTTCCGATGTCAACAATGGAATAACTTCTTCATATGCCTCACTTTGAGAGTTTATCGGAGTACCATCATTTGTTGGATCCGTATTTTATGGCACTTTCTATCTGTACAAAGCTGCAACATTTGCAACAGTTAATTAGTTTCATTGTTTTGTTCGTTTATAATCAATGCATTGCCACACGGTTGGAAAATGCATAAAACATGTAATGTAACTCAATTTATTCATTTATATAGTTTTGATACAGGTGCAACGCACATTGCAGGTCTTATTCAGTTCTTCAGTTAACTTAATCAGATAAGTCAGGGAAATAGTCGCTGATTTCAACAATCCAAAAAGCACACCACTCCATTTTTATGGATCTATATTCAACTGTGTGTACAATGTTGAATCTGAATACTTTTCTTCCATTAAAAGTTGCAATCGGCACTCTGGTTTTGCGAGACTGCACTCAAATGAGGTGGGACACGGGGTAGTTAAATGTACGCACAGGGCAAAAACATTTTCCAAAGTGCGTTTTAGAGTACAAGACCTTTAGCACGATCCTAAACAATAGTGGGCTTTATTTGCAAAGGTGCTTAATATACCCCCCCCCCCCCGCCAATAATCAAAGGATGTTACTACAGCTCAGCCAGCACTGGTAGATCCAAAATGATTCCACCCAATTTTATTCACAGTGCGCGCCTTCTCATAATTCAGTTCTGATGATATTATACCTTTGCATTCAGTACCCATATTATATTATTTGTCGGATTTAATCAAAGGTGAGCTCCAGTTATCTGGAATGATTTGGTACGATTGTAATACAAAAAATGAACACACTTGTTAAGAATTACAATAAGTAATCAGACCAGGCATCAGAGTGTCCTGAAAAGGAATTTCATTCTGAAGTTCTCTAATACAAAAACATCAATCGGAGATGTTGCCACAACACTGGGTAGAATATACAGCAGTGGATAAATGTTGTCATAAGGTGTAAAATACTGAATGGGCAATGTGAGATTTTGCGCTGGCGAGCTAGTAACACACTTGTCCTGTGCAGCTGGTCCAACTGCATCCTTCTACCCCATACATTTGTGTCCTTTGCTTACTGCACACTGTCTACAGGTCTATGGATGAAGATGTGTCCTTTAATTGGAACATGTTCAACAGGATCAGGAGGAGATGAAAGCTCATGCTCAACTGAGACATCTTGCTGTGCAGCTAGTGAGCATAAGTAGCTGTAGACTGCACTAGTACCTCTCCATACCATGGGAAATAAATGCTGACTGACCATACATGATCTTAGTTAAAGATCCAAGCACCTTTCCAAGCATATAGAGATTCTACAGCCATCATACAAGTTTCTCCATTGCCTATCCTGTTTTTGACATAAATACTGTCACCAGGATAGTCTGCAGAATCTGGTGGTTCATCCTTGATGGAGAGGATTGGCAATATGGATATTGTGACATGTTTTCCTGACAACAGGGTAAACCTGCAATCTGATGACTGATTTATGATGAAGATTATTAGTGATCTAGATGCCATCCCATGTCTTTCAGACCTTGACTTGTGTGCATTGAAGTTATTACTTAAATCATCATACAGGCTCATCATATGTGTTCTCCTCTTTAGGCAAATGTCACCACAAACAACCTCACCAGTGATATATCCCCTGTATCATACTGTGGCAAGCTATTAGTGACCTCTGCAGAAGATCCAGGCGCTCCCGAACCTTGCAAGCCACTTGAAGTATCAGCATGATCAAACTCTATGGATGCTTTATGTGACGACTCTTTGCTGATTGAATAAGCAATTCAATCAAGGCTATTCACATCTGCATGTGTCTCAGGGAAATTATCACACCAAGTACCCAAATTGTTTGTTTCAGCAGCTTTAGAAATACTGCCATGGCTAGATTGTTGATCACAACCTACAGGCTTGAAAGGAGAACCTAACTTGTTATGATCCATCAAATGATCCTGAGTAATTTGTGGAAATAAACACTCAGGGAGAAAATCATCATGAGGTGTTGATGTGTAATCTGCTGTCTCCACAACGGAGCAATGGCATGGAAAGAGCTATCCACTCCTTGAACTTACAAAAACCACTTTTGCAAAAACCTTGACATTTCTTCACTCATCACCTAACTTTCCACCCATCTGTTGCTAGATGAATCAGAAGCCTTTACATTTATAGGCAAGACTTCTTGCACATGCTGTTTTCAAAGTTTTAGGACTACTTGTATCCACTCTTTATACTCTGATTCATCGCTTGTGCAAGTATATATATATATATATATCCAATACGTGATGGATCTCAGATGTAAGAAATGTATGCAATTTTTCTTCTAGACCTCCCATAAGTATATTCAAATGATATTGAATGAACAGATCCCCACTCTTCTCTGACAACTTCTGTTGACATAGAGGTTCTTGAAAAGATATGTTGTCTAACCACTAATACATTTTGATTGGTTCTTGGTTTATGCCCTTCATAGCAAGTAGAGTTTCTCCTGTAAGTTTACACTTCTGACGGAACTTTTGTTTGATAGTGTATAGTCAAGCCAGACAAGGCGACCATTACTATAAGCTATGCCCTGTAGTGCACAGTCAGTGAAAATGTACTTTGATCTGACTGTCAAAATGTGGATGGTATCCACCCAATCCAGACATATCCAAACAAAGCAAATCTATTCAATGGAAAATACTCCTTTCCAGCAGGTGACTTCAAATGTCTAATCAAAGCTGGCAAGACTGAAATAAATTAAATGGATTACACAATTAAATAGCTGCATAACAAAGGGCTACATACTTAGCTCAGTCAGACAAGGCGACCAAATAAATATCAAATTCTGATCTGAACAAAACTAGGGCCTGACTTGGTTTGACCCAAGTCAAAATACTTTTATCTGAACTAAATGTTCGTTTTGTGTTCTAGTAGCTTACACTTAATCTGACCAAAAATAAGCTGCTAATATGTCATGTGTGTGCACATGTCCTTCTCTTCAGAAGCCTATGAGGACAAATGGATTTAACTGCCTGAAAATATTTGAACAAAATTTATAAATTGTGGAACAACATATATATGATTTTTCACCACGGACCAACTGGGTCTTGAACCAGCAACCTTCATCACCAATGATCTGGCCAAAAATGTAAAATGCACATACCAACTTTACCAAATTCCAGTTCCTAAAAAGAATGGTTCAATGGAGGCAGCGTTGTGTGAAGGTGTTAATCGAAATGACATAGTTCATTGATTTTATTCCAGTACAAATTATGTACTGCATTTAGAGTTGTCCCAGGTTAGGGACTGTGCATATGTAAGTCCACCAGCATCAAAGGAGCATCGAAACTATCTATGTATGCTTTTGACCAAGGAACAGCTGGGCCTTGAACAAGGGTCTTTCATCACCAATCACCTAGCCAAAAATGGGAAATGCATATACCAACTGTACCAATCCCTATATAAAATCCTACAGCCACCATAATAATTATCTAAGTGCAGAGACAACTATTTGTAAAACTTTAACATCAACTCTGCAGGCAATAGAAGTCCATAGGTGCTTTGGTCACCTCAATCACACAAGTGGAAAACAATGAGCGTTCCTAGACTGTTATGAATGTGGGTATGCCTGTTGGTTTTTCTTATAGAGGTCACTGTACTCACTGAGTGTGTACTAGGTCACAGAGTTACCCTGCTTTGTTGGGGTGACTCTCAGGCAGCTTGTGAACAAAATGTTGACTTACATTCATATGACTCATTTCATTGGACTGTCTGAGCACATTTCGGAGGTAATCTAAAAAGATTAGAGACAGGTTCCACCCAATGCACTTAGATGTGTGACTAATTCGAAAACTCTGAAGCAATGGTGAGATTTCTCTGTCTATATATATAAAGCAGCTATTTTCCTGACTGGAGAGAGAGAGAGAGAGAGAGAGAGAGAGAGAGAGAGAGAGAGAGAGAGAGAGAGAGAGAGAGAGAGAGAGGAGAATTCGGAAAGATCTGACAGAAGCGGTTTGACTACAAGCCAGTGGGACTGTGACGTATTGCTATTACCTGCGGAGTATGGACAGTGTCTTTAGTGGACTGGTATATTTGCAATTAATTGTACCACGCTGAAAACAAACGGCAACTCTGTGGGATTCGGATCAGCACCATGCCTTTCAGTACCACATTGGAACCAATCTGTACCTCTGTGGGATATGTACCAGATCATTTTGTGGCTGTCAAAGGACTTGGAACTCTTGGCCAGTACCAGTGGATAATCTCACTGGGGATTAGGATTTACCTAAGACTGTTTAACTGCTGAATACCATCAAAGATAAGTTATAAGTTCATTTATCTACTTTGTACTGATTTTGATTGTTAATATATTGTTATTGTGAAAGTTATATTATTGTTATCATTCTTTGTGGAGTTATGCTAATATTCACAACGTGGGCCCCCTAACATAGACAGGTGACCCCAAATATCACAGTTGGCTGCGCAATCAAATATGAACTAGGCAGTGCACGCAAAACAGACAACACTACCTCTCTGCTGAAACTAATTACTACTCAATCAAACAAAAAAAAATTAATAACTAAGCCAAACATAAAAAGAGCCGCATGACCGATTTTAGTTGCCAAAATGTCAGGATTAAGATGCAAGTGTAATTATGATTTTATCACAAATAATTAGTTACTTATATCGACATCTATGGGGTGGATGGTTTGAGGTCAACCTTCGATTGTTTATTCAACAATTAACACCACAGGCACTCAAACACGGAATATATATAAATATATATATATATATATATATATATATATATATATATATATATATATATATATATATATATATCCATTATGTTTTCGGAATATGACGATTATACACATATATGATTTGGTATCCTAATGCAAATACATTTTGAGCTAGGATTGGACTAAAGTGGGGTTTTAAATTTGTGTCTCGCCTGTCTTTAAGCCACAAAATATGCTTTTTTGAATGGCAACATCACAGAGTTAAAGCTACACGTTCATTTCATACAATAATAAAACACAAGGCAGAAGAAGTGAGTGTGTGTCATGTTACAGCAATAAGTGTATAAAAATTAGCATTATTTTCTTTCAACGCAAATTTTCTCGGAATTGTTCTTTGCTTAACCTATGCAATTTATATCGTGCTTCACAAACAAATGCATTGATCCTGCACTGTAAAATTAACGCACCTCAAAAGAGTAATATAAGTTCCAAGGGGATTTTTTTATATATCATTATAATTTTTGATGACCTCTTCCGTGAATTTTCCAGCAATTTCTGGTTTGAAAATAAACAGCCTGTCAGGGCCAACTTTAAAATCTATAACTTATTTTTAGCTATTCCAGGCCTCACCATTGAATTTGATCCTGGACATAAATAAATATATATATATATATATATATATATATATATATATATATATATATATATATATATATATATATATATATATATATATGTATATATATATATATGTATATTTATATATATATATGTGTATATATATATATATATATATATATATATATATATATATATATATATATATATATATATATATATATATATATATATATGTATATATATATATGTTATCTGATTTTAAAATTTAAAAAAGGATGTTTTTTTGCGACTTCTACATGAAAAATTTGAAAATCCTACCAAGTCAGAAACAATGCTAATCAATCTCAAACAGCTTCCGATCCCACAAAAAACTATGTATACAAGTCTATGCACGTGGAGTAATCAGAAAATATGATGGTTTACTTTTACTTAAAATTTAAATGGGTAATATTGACCTAAAATTGCAGTCTCACTGCGAACTGGCTACAGATCTTCCACCTAAATGCATTTCAGAGAAAGTGCAGTTGTCACCATGGTGTGTTTCAGGATGTACAGGGCAAAGACTGTTGCCAAGCTTCAAGTCTAAAATTAGTATGTCACTTGCAATAATGGTTTCTAAGAGAGACTTCCTGGTATATGCTTTCCTTATGGTCCTGCATATAATTAGCATAATAAATCAGCGGCGTGCAGTAATTAGGTACTTTAAATTCCCATCAAAGTATTAAACATCTAACTGGCTATGGATAGAAGTTTTCTCAAGTCAGCATTATACAATATTAAGCCTTCAAGATGCATAACTTTCAAATATCGAAACATCATCAGCAATTACCTACATCGTTACCAGTAACCAACAACGATAACATGTTTGCTATAAAAACTGCCTGTTCACAAATAAACCAGTCTCATGTTATCATTCATTATCAACATGCACGCTTTTGGACTTTGCTTGTTCGTAGTGAGTTGCAGGTTTTAGGTCATCAGCACTCGTTTACTTAACTCTATATATGTGTAAATGCCATCTGCTTTTGGCACACATGCGCCCCTAATGTTAAATTGTCCAGTACTCTCTTGTGCTGGAGGTGCATATTGGTATTTTCTTAAAACCTGTTTTCAACGTTGATAAATTATAAATGTATCAACAATCAGTCATTTATCACATATTTCGTGACAATACAAGTTAATTTTGATGTATATTTAAGCACATTAACATGTGAAAACTAATTGTTTTGTTCCCGGAAATGTATACTTTTGTGGTTTTCCTACCTAGGGTGCCCGTGTGTGGGCTTTCATAGAATTGATTTGCTTAACATCGTTGATATTGTAATAAGCAGTAGGTTTTGGATCGCTGTTAAATAAAAAGAAATCAACATATTTCCCCTGAAAAAAAAACAAAAGAATAAATAAAAATGCTGAAAGGAAATAGAACGGCACTTTTAGCATAGGCGTTAGGCATTATGTAGAGGGTAAGGGCGCGGAAAATGTTCCGTCTGGGATACCACTTGATGTAGCCACTTTTTTGTGGTTAGTGCGAAGGTCCTACAAGAGATATTTTGATTTTGCTTGAAGGCGTGTCTTGGAGATTAGTTTGCGATTTTGCTCTCTGCGTTTCTGCTGGCACACTTCTGCTGCTACGGACATACAGTGGTCCAATTTGGCAATTTGGAGATAAATGGTTTAGTCATAATATCTGCAGGTTGCGGCATGGTGGCTTATTATGAATTGACATGCTGTCAGAAAACTCATTTTAAAGCCCCTGTGGACCTGAATGCCAGGCCCAAAGATCAACAGACTTTGAACTTTGTCCCGCTTCCGGAACAATCTTTATACTGCTGTTCATCCAGCATAAACAGGTGTTCCTTGACCAGATTGCGTAAACTTAGAGTTCTGGATCCAGTTTTAGTTAAAACTTTGTATGTATCATACTCAATATGAAACAAATGGAAACGTTATTTGTTTAACAGGTGGTGTATATATAGACAATATGTCAGGGATAATGCAGGTGAGGACCACATTATATCTCTAATAAAAAACTAAATTCCGTGAGCAAATTAAATGCTGCAAAAAAGTAAGATGATATCACCATGGCACCTCTGTGTGTAAAGTGTGATCGTAATATCTCAAAGCTAATAGGAATGATCAATCATGAATCATGTTCCAACATAAAGTGTGCCACATTTGTGAGAATAAATGGTCAAATGAAGACAAATCTACACAACAATTTGAGTCAGCAATACCGTATATATTTAGTGATATATACCATACCAAAGATGGGATACACCTCATGGCAATATGACATATATGCTTTCGAATCAATGCCGATTGTGAAGATTTGATGTAAGTTTCACATCAGTGTAACAAATTACGAAAGCCTAGGACTTGCGCACCTGACGTCATGCACTCAGCACCCTCAAATATTACTAAAACAGAAAGCAACCCAAGGTATCATTAATTCTCGTTCGACCTTGCCATCGTGCATCAAATCCAGATTTATTGCATTGATATGCTGTAGCTATAGCAAGAATTTTCTTGTATTTCCTCTGTTAAGATGATACAAGTGGGTCCATATTCTGTGTAAGGAAAGCCATGTAGGCTTTGTTTAATAAGTATATGATAATAATTTATTGGTCTGCATGGAAGTTATTTCCTTTCATTTTTCCTACCAAACCATAACTTCAGGTCATTGGCTCAAACGTCCGCCAGTCCTTAAATCAATGAGTTCTGTCTAAAATAATAATGCCTAGCAGCTCCAAATTATAGGCGTGACGTTGCTTACATCTAAAAGTCAAAACGTTAAAAGGAACAATGCATAGCAGCTTCAAATTATAGGGGTGATGTTGCTTACATCTAAAAGTCAAAACGTTAAAAGGATTATCAGGCACAAGTTATCATGGCTGCAGTGTGCTTTATTAAGCAGCAAAAATATTCCAACTGCCAACTTAAAACACACAATCACAAATTTCTTGGAAGAAATGGCCCAAGAAAAGTCAATTGGCCAAACTGAAGCCAAGTAGACTGAATTTGGAGGAGGTGCTAGCTGGTTTACACCTTAAAATAAACTTGTTACATGTAGATGTAGCGTTTTGGCACCTGATGTGCAATGACACTGCCACATCCTGTCCCATGCACTACTGCTTATCAAAGTTCATAGCGACAAAACTATATATGGATATAAATTGTAAAAGGTTAATATTTTTAATTGCGATGACCTGAGAAAATCAAACGTGTCTTTAATGCCAATCTTTTCATCTATTTGTTTAAATAAACACTCAGGATTGTGGCAAACAAGTCAATGTGAAGACCATGCACATATACTAAATAAATTTTACACGTCTAGATATTGGATCACAGAGGATTCATGTTTCCATTTCGTCAAAAAGCCAAAACAAGTGTGTGTTAAGTAGATGCGAAGGAATGTGGGATTAAATGTCCTAGTATAACTGTGATGTATTTGCCATTTCATGCAGAAACCTGGCCTATACAAACAGGGATGCTCTCATCCACTCAAAGAAGTACCTATAGTCTGGGCAGGTGGAGGCCCAAAAGTATGATGTCCTCACGTGCAATGGAATCAGTGCTCATTTTCAAGCAGGCTGCTACTTATAGATTGACCTAGCCTCTTTCTGAATTCGGGGTGTCCTAATATATTCTTTGTTGCATGCAACACATGACGCCGGCCTCGTGTAAGATACACACAAGTTTCTTGTTAATTTCCTAAAACTGCATTAATGTTCTAAAACAGCCATATTGGAATGTTTAAGCTACAGTCAGATACATAGCTGCATATGCAGCCCCTTCATTGCTAGATTATCGCTGTTTTAACAGTTCTGCCGATTGCTAGAACCTGCATCATACCCTCATTCTTGCAGTCAGTATGGACTTTGATTTCCCTTTTGGTCGGATCCATTAAGCATACAAAGCTTGTTGACGTATCATTTGACACGTCTGACCCTCCTTTCCCATATATATATATATATATATATATATAAATATATATATATATATATATATATATATATATATATATATATATATATATATATATATATACGTGTGTGTGTGTGTGTGTGTGTGTGTGTGTGTGTGTGTGAAACCATTCAACCATAAAAGCTTATATATATAAGCTCAGGGCCATTTTTCTTTTGTTTTTGTTTATATGGAATTTAACATTAAAGGAGCAGTCAGGGAGTTAGACTGATCACGAGACCATAACCTGCCCGCTAATTGGCAGTTTACTTACTTTGGCTGTCTGTTAACGCAGCACATGCATGCAGGTTTACCAGTTTCAATTAGGTACAACCTACGAGCAATGAAAACAACATGCCTTTCATGTCCATACAATGTATACCTTGTTGACAGGATGCTTGCCAATCCCATCTTTCGAGAGGAAAGTAATAGTTTTAGCCATAAAATGTTTTGGATATGACAATTCTGAGGCTTGTTGAAGAATCGCGATATATAACACTTTTCAGGGGTAAAACTGACTACGAACATATGGATCAAATGGTATTTTGACATCCACCCTAGTGAGGAAGAAATCGGCTACTAAACCAGTATGGCAGTGCTATGGGTGTCTCCCATTCTGTGGAATACACAGTCACACATGGCATTCTGTGTGGTACTTGAGGACCACACAGACAAACAAGCAGGCTGCCTCTGGCCTAATATCAAACCAAGGCTCTCTCATCTCGGCTAAAGGTATCAATTACCAAAGCGGGCCACAGAATCTTGAATGAGTTTGCCTCACAGCTTTGCCGGGTAAATGATGATTGTTCATGAATTCATGAAGTATGTACAGATTAATTTTTGTTCAAACTAGTCTTAAGTACAATTTGGGTGAGAGTATTACAAGTTTATGTAATGTTCTATTCCACTCTTTGTCATTTGACATAATCAAACACATAATTAAAAGTTCTTTACCACGTTTGTGTGCAGACAGAAAGTAATAACAAAAGAGGGTTTAGATGTACCGTTGTATTATTTCATGTAGACTGTGTTTAGACAGGAACCACCGTGACCAGTATATTTTTTTTATAGCAAAAGTCTTTACCTCTTAAATTCTAGACCCACATTACAAATGAATATTTCTTAAATGATTGACGAAGCATGACAGCGAGTGACAATTGACATTGCAGGATCCAGGTCACCTGACCAATTTTTACTAGTTTGAGTTGATATAACACCAGTGGTCTTAAAAGGTGCTGCAGATCTACTTCACACACACACACACACACACACACACACACACACACACACATATCCCTGATCACTACTGTTGGTGCACAAAATTGTGCTAATGATTTGTATATTTCGTTTTCATTGACATGATTTTTTGTCGGATAATTATACCCTTTTAATATATGGGACTTAACGATGATTAAACAAAGGACACATAAAAGCCTGTAATAAATCTTGTTTAAATCAACCAGATTGAGGCCTACCGGTTAATCTGCGTTCATAACCACAAGACGGCTCTGCAAAACATATGTGAAGATTTGCTTCATTTTCAGAACAGCTGAATGAGCGGGAAAATGTGGACGGCACTTCGAGGATTTTGTTGAAATGTTAGTGGTTTTGTGAGATTGGTGGAGAATATTGAGGTATCATTATGCAACAACATTTCAGAATAAGCTTTAAAGTGACCGTTTTCGTTTTTGGTTGCAAAATCTACATCGTTTGGGCAGCCCACGAACCGAAAGCAAAGCTCGAGGTTCCTTGGCTGCCCGGCGATTTCGATTCTGTAAACAAAACCTCAAATAGTCACTTTAAAGGGGTACTGCGGTGATAATTTACAATTTTTGAGTTGTTTCACATAATAAATGTGAACCAATATCAGAAAATGCAAACTTTATTCCCAACTGGATAAGCAGATATCAAGTTTTCTTAGATATGTAAATGAGGGGTTGTGATGTCATCTGGGCTAACTGCTACAGCTAATGCAATGACAGCCGAGTAAAACTTTGACAAAAACATGGAACCCTGACCAAGTACACATATTCCACTTTTACTATGGATGAAGCAGTGTGTATAGATATAATCAAATTTACTAAACTGAGATATTTACTCATTTAATTAGGATTAATAAGGAAAGAAAAATGCAGAAATCAATATACACAAGCTAACAGCTCCTGAGGTTGTGTAATCAACTACTGAAGCAGGTGTCAACTAATATACCACACTGATAAGATCAAAGGGGGTGATTAACACAGTACACAAGTCATTATGATATGCCTGCTAATGTTGTGTATCTCAGCTTGGTACCCCTCAAGGTTTGTGAATTATATATGGAGGGTAGCCCAGGTGACATCACACATCGGAACACCTACTGGAAATATAAAATAGCTCTAACTAAACACCTGTTTGAGAAAAAATGTTGAAATTTGTCACATGAACACCTAAAATGACCATTAATGACTAAAAAAAGTAAAAACTTTCACTGCTGTTCCCCTTTAAAGCTTAACATAACCTGTTCCACATCCTCCTATTAATGGTGCACAGCACTGCATTGGCCATGATTGAGAGTAAAAAACATGCAGTAAAAAAATCAGAACAGTCAAAATTGGATATCCTACTTTTACAAAACCTAACTATGAACAGATATAAAACTTTAAACTGTTCTTTTATCAGTACCCACTTGGAACCAGGAAGAACAATAGATTTGCACCCCACCCATATGTCTGCCATATATCCTATACAGTAATTTTCACTGATACCAACATATCGTGTAGATACTGCATGGAATAAGAATTTGTTCACATCGCAATTGGGTCAGTATGATCTTGATTTTGACTGTGACTCCATCGTGGAAACTGCTCGTCTGGAAACTATTTCCTGCACAACAAAACCCGACTTAAATGGGTACTATTGGTTTTGGGAAAAAAGTATCCCTATTTGTAAGTAAGATGCTTTTTATTACGAGATAAGTATACTTGTATCTGTCTCTGTATATATATATATATATATATATATATATATATATATATATATATATATATATATATATATATATATATACTTATATACACAGACATATATGTATATAGACTTATATACAGAGACATATATGTATATATATATATATATATATATATATATATATATATATATATAGTGACACCTACTAATAGGCTAATAGGAATTGGACATAGGGATGTCAAATCTGAAAGGTCAAACCATATCACAGACCAAACGTTATTTCCTATCAGAATTTGTACAATGTGGCTATTCAATTTCAATTCTTTAGGGTCCTGTTTCCTAATACATAATTATTAAACTAGTGCACCACAACACTGGAGAAGTTTATTAAAATTATACAGATAATTATATATGTCACTGACAGAAAATATTCCGATACAAAATAGGTGTATAATTAATGACATATATTCTGTTTCAAAATCCATCTTAATTTACTGAAACTATATCGTTTACAATATATAGTGACATATCTAGGAGTGTAAACAGCAAAGTTGTTAATGTGCGTGTAGTGCAGTGCCAGTAGTGCTAATCACAACAAGGCAGGCAGACGAAAATGGCACCACTTCAAATGTTCTTCCTGTGACAATTTCAATGTTGACCACCGAAGACATTTATGATAAAATTGATCAGACATTGTGTCTATTCAATAAAGGGTTTTAATGGAATGTTAAAGTGATATTACAATTCGAGGTGGACGGTCATTTATTAAACAGACACAGTGAGATATATAGATCTAGTAATTAGCGCAATTGACTTGGGACAAACTGCACCTATGAGTCTGCTCGGTGGGGTGGGGTGCAAAATAAGTGCTAAGTTGCAAAGCAGCAGCCGCCGCATTGTAGGTTCTTCTTTGCATGGACTCTATGAAGATATATTCAAATATCTCTTGCTGCTGAAAAATTGGTCGCGACGCCAAGGTCATTTCATTATTACCACAGGAAAAGTAGAGCAGAGTCTTGAGAACCAGCCCAGAGTGACAAGGAGTGTATGCGTTTGACTAACAACCAATCCAGAACCATGGGTAGCACAATACAAACATTTCACAGATACATTGAGGTTAGTTGGAAGTCAAAGTAAAGTTGTATAAACACACATGCAAAATACCTGTTACTACTATACCCAAATATTCCTCTTCAGTAACTATCTCAAGTGTTTTAATGTACATTATATAATTATGATTTCAAACGTACCTCCGTACATGCAGTCCCCTGCACTTATCTTCATTAAATCTAAGTACACATCCCCCTGATCACTTCAATAAATTGTCTGGATCCCGCAAATGCGTATCTTGGTCGTCCAAAGATACGCTAAGTCGTATATTTTTGTGTCATCAGCAGAAATCTTACAGCGGAACGACATTATCGAACGTAAATCATGTATATATATATATATATATATATATATACATGATTTACGTGCGATAATGTCTATATATATATATATATATATATATATATATATATATATATATATATATATATATATATATATATATATATATAAAACAGAAATAACACTGTCCGAGAACAGAGCCTTGGAAAACTCCACTTGTTACCTTTCTCCAAGATCATTTCCTCTCATTAACTGCGACACACTGTTTCCTGGCTCTAGGAAAATTGTCAATCAAACCACTTGGGTTGTCTCTCATACTATATTTGTGTAACTTATAAATTAGCCTGCCATGTGGGACAATATCAATTGTTTTCTAAAATACGAATCAAACACATGAAACGCGATTCCTTCCTCGTATATGGATGTCCATTCCTCCATGGTAATTAACAGATTTGTTTGACAAGATCTTGTCTTGCAGAACCCAAGCTGTTCATCACATAGCATAAAGTGGTTTTCAATATGGTAGGGTTTAATTAAAATAATTTTTCAACACTTTAACATTCCCAAGATGTCAGACTTACAGGTTTATAATTACCAGTTATAGATTTGTCACCCTTCTTAAAAATCGGTGTATCATTCACTATTTTTTACAAATATAAGGTAATTCGACCCAAAGATTATTTCAAAAAAAAAGAGAACAGGGGCAAATACATACTGTTGGCATACTCTTTTCAAACCATTGGGTGAATTTTATCAGGGCGCATGGTCTTAGAAGGGTAAATATTAAATCTTTCGCTTCTGATGGTGTAAAATGTTCATATTTCTTGTGACTGATCGTCGATAAGGCTAACATAGTTGAACGGTTGAGGTGCCTCTTTGTCAAAGTATAGGTGAACAAAATCATTCAACCAAAGGAAATATTTATCCTCTTTATCAGACTTGAAGAAATTATTTAGTTCCATCGCTATTTCTATATCCTCAGAAGTTGTTAACTACGAACCTTTCTAATACCAGCTACTGCTGATTGTGACTTAGTTTACAATGTATAACATGTAAAACCTTTTAAATTTGTCTTTTTGTACACAGGTGTTTTCCGTAGTTCTATTAAGTAGTTCTCTCTGTCTTTGTGGTTTTGTTTATTTTTAACACACTCTTTGCATCTTGCATACGACTTCATCTCTAGATTTTTTCCCACGCAAAATATATCCTTCATACAACTCTTTTAGGTTTAATATTGAACCTGATTCCTTTAACTTTGCTTCTGCTGGTAATTTAAACTTAAGTTACACATTCATTTACAATATTAGTCAGTTTAGTATTCAAATTACCCCCACACATCACTTACATCAATTGCTGAGGTTATAAAGCTCCAGTCTTTTACTGACCATAATTGATTCATTTTTTCATAACCAGGTTGATTATAGTCATACGTACATAAATCTTGAACCCATTTGTTTCTTTAGTAATTCCCATTTATAACACTGTGATCGCCCTTCTCCTAAGGGACGATGTATTTCCATAATAGGTATATAAAAATAATGCGAAGATATGATAAAACCTAAAAAGTTTGGGACCACTTCACCTCTCTGAAGTGTAGGATCTAATATATATTCCTCAAAAATCATTTCACTTGTCATAAATCATATGAGAAAAAGCCTTCCCTGTAATGTCCTATGCAATTTTGTCAATCAATTAGGGGTAAATTAAAGTCCCCGAGGTGCAAAGCTTACTCGGCCATGTGCAGTATGCTGCATTTTGTAAACTGTCCACTGTAGACTTAAGGGGGATTTTAGTTTTAATAATGTACATCTGATTGGCACAAGCAATAACCACTAAATGACCATTCTACATTCGTAATGGAGAATATATTTGGATGAGGGGAAGTACAGTGGATAGCCCCTAAGTATTGATTAATTATTGGAAGAACAATGGAAAGCCCCAGAGTGTATTAACAGTAATATTGATAAAATATGTTGTTGTGAAATAATATATGATGCAGTGGAAAGCTCCAGAGTGTTAAATACAGTTCAGGAATTGTGCAAAAACATAATCTAGATACCAGTCATGACATAAAGACTCATTAAAAGAAGTAATAAAAAAAATAGTCCAGGATGTGTGAGGCATTTACAGGATATGGCAATAATATATGACAGTGATGGATTGGATGTTGTGCAGTATATGAAAATGTGGTGTATAAATTCGGAATTAATTCTTTTCAGAATTCATTAAATGATAAACTAGTTGTGGATTGAAACCGTGTTAATCATGCGGACTCTGTACATATAAAAAGGCAGTCTTTTCTATCATGTGTATGAGTGAACTTCTTTAACCAAATATGTCATTTCCGGCATTAAGTAGGAGGGAAAATTTGATATACTCAGTAACCCATAGAGAGAGCCATTGTACAGCTAGGTAGAAACATATTTTAGCGTTTTAACACCGCTTAGTCATGTTTTGTTTTGACAAACGTAAAAATAACAAGATCTAACTGAGTGTAACCGGTTCTAGGCAGACAAAATGTTGCATAGGAATTTTCCAAGGGATTTTGCACTACATGAGAGTCAGAGTTGTCTATATAAGGAGGAGCATTTCACATGCTTGGCAGATTGGTAATTCTCACTGTAGAAAGTGTCTAAACAATAACGAGAAATATTTCAAGGAAGAGCCTTGACTCTCAGCTATAAGACGGTTACTTCAAGGAAAAATCTTTGAAGGGACAACAGAGGCTATCCAGATTGATTGGTCAACCACATGTATCAAGGAAAGAAGAAACAAAAGATTGGAAGTGGATTGAACATGAACATGGAGAAGTTGTCATCATTGCGGACAAGTCTACCTTGTGTAGCCATGAAGTCCATCTTCTGCAATCAAAACCCAATCAGATAAATTATCCAAAAATAGACTGGGTGGTTTACAACGTGTCATAGTACCTGGACGAAGTTTTGTGTCCCATTTGATTACTTTGGCTGCCATAGTACATAGTGCTGCATCATGTCAACCGTATCTGCCATATTATGGGACCTACCTTGTAGTGAAAGTAACTTAAGCGAGCTATATACCAAATTAAAGCTTAGGCATGCCCACCTGAACACAGATTTTCAAACACTAGAGGATGGTCAATGGTTGCAACTGTATCAGAATCAGCTAAACCAGATGATGAAAAATATGCTATAACGTTTTGAATGCTGCACGGGGAAGAGGAGATAAAGAAATGATTGCTAGACTCTTTGGGGTTTCTAATGGTGGTCTAGTAGCCTATGATGCAAGATATCACCAAAAGAAATATTGCTTGTCAAATTATATCCCCCCCCCCCAAAAAAAAATCCATAGCAAAAGCCAAAAAGGAAGATAAAGACACAATGAACACTGAAACTGTAGTAAAAAATCTAATTGATGAAATTAAAGATCCTAGCGTCAACAAAAAAGAAATCTTCCTGATGTCAGCATTAAGGGCAAGGTTCATTCAGTTAGCATCCGAAAACAATGTTTATGTAAATGAGACATATCCAACAAGATATCTGAAGATTAAAATGAGTGCTTTGTGGCCAGAGTTGGCATTCTACACACAGGCTGGGAAATCAGACCTTGTGTTTCACAAAGATCTGTCACAAAGTAGTGCATTGCTGAAGCTTAATGAACTAGCCCGAGTGCTCAAACCTATCCAGAACCCTAGATTATGAAGATACAGTTTTACCATCAGATGAAGCCATGTTTGACGAAGCCATTGGCATCCTCAGAGCCCGTATCAAAACAAATACTTCCAAGTTGCCAGATGAATACTATGATCCTAGTGAGATTACAGCAGAGGCTGGTCTACAGTTCATAGATCCATTGTTGTACAAAGAAATATGCTGGATAGGTGACAAGGATCTCTACAAGTCTGCTGCTGAAACTGATAAAACAAATATCAAGGCATACAATATAGCTATCTTCGATGTGGCATTTCCTATACAGAACTGGGAAAATTTTAACATCGGCAGCATTCTATGTAACGTCCTCGACATACCGTGACCTTGGAAATGGATAAAAGGTAAGATCTGTTCTTAGCTCTGTTTATGTTGACGAAATGGCCATTCGAGCATCTTCAGCATCCAACTATGGTAGACCTCAAGTTTTAAGCGAAGAAAACCTGTTTTCTGGCCACAGACCACAGTTATAAATTCTTCTATTTTTCATATCAGCATTTTTCAGTCTAAAAATTCAGCATTTTGGTATTTTAAAATTCCGTGAACGGCATTTAAAGTTGCACTCCGCGACGTAGTTGACCCAAATTATCAATATGATCCAACTTTAGTGCAATGAATGTGGAAATCAACCACTATAACACCCATGTTTTCCTTCTGAAGTTGTTTGTTGCGTTGTTGAGTTTTTAGGGCGTTAAATCATCGCGACTTGCATCGGTGAGCCACCGATAGAACTTGAATATTCAAACAAAGTGTGGCAGGGAATTCCTCGATAACGTCATTTGGGTCATTTACCTACAGATCTCGCGCATGCGTACAGCTTATGTTTTCGGTCTGAGCCGGCATTTCGTCTGCTTGTGAAGTTCTGGACGATCATGGAACCAAGAAAATTACGCCACTGACAGCGAAAAGAAACGTGCCCGCGCCGCGCGTGACAAAATAAGACAGACACACACAGTTTTCATCGGTGTTGAAAATATGGAGCGATAGCGGGTTGTAAGAGAAGGACAGGGTCAGCCTTGGGCATGCAAGTGATGATGACGTCGCTGCATTCATTCTGAACAGGTCTGAGGTACAGATCAGTGCCCATTTGTCGCACGTGCCGAAAAAAAGATCAAAGAAGCCGCCCATTTCTTTGAAGGGGTTATATTCAAGTTGTCATGGATACTTTATCAGTCATGTTTGTAATCTGTCAAGTTTGAATCCGAGTATCTATTATCATACAACCGCTCCGCTCGCTGAATTTTTTTTTTTGGGGGGGGGGGGTAGGTAATCAAATTCAAGGGACAAATGTGCCGTTAATTAAGATCAGTAATAGACGACGGCAACTTCAGAGAGAGAGAGAGAGACAGAGACAGAGACAGAGAGAGAGAGAGACAGAGAGAGAGAGAGAGACAGAGAGACAGAGAGAGACAAAAGGGCATATTAACTACGTTTCCTGCTAACTTCGAGATAAAATTTTGTCTGCACCGGCAGCTCTTGCCTGCACATATTGCGAGGAAGACGTGTCCGCGACTTGTGTTGCTTATCAAGCTGTTATCGTCTACGATGTCAAAGATTTTTGTTATTCTATTCGTCATCAATTTTCTTTGGGCACTATAAAGTTTTCTCATGAACTTGACTGTTCTGTATTTCCGTAAAATTTCTTTCTTTCTTTCTTTCTTTCTTTCTTTTTTCTTTCTTTCTTTCTTTCTTTCTTTCTTTCTTTCTTTCTTTCTTTCTTTCTTTCTTTCTTTCTTTCTCTCTCTCTCTCTCTCTCTCTCTCTCTCCCTTCCTTCCTTCCTTCCTTCCTTCCTTCCTTCCTTTCTTTCTTTCTTTCTTTCTTTCTTTCTTTCTTATAGGCAAAAAAAGACATTTGTCTGCATGCCACGTGTGGAAGTTGCAACACGTTGTTCAGAGCCTCGTCCGACAGAGAATTTTACCAACAGATATTTCTCGACGACAATATAACGAATTTATTTATTTTTTTAAATATGAAGGATTGTACTTGTAATTTCACATTGATGTGTACCACACCAGCCAAACGCATTTACAAAGGATTAGAAGAAGCTTTAAACGTTGTACCCATTGACATAACCGTATACTGCACAACAGCCTGGACGGGTCCTCGGGTGTCACACTGCGTTCGGTACTATCGGACATGCGACACGAAAATTTGAACAGAGGAACTGTGAGTTTCGAAATATAAAATTTATTATACAAAGAAGGACTCTCTCCTTCAGTCATACCTATATGGTATTATCGGTCGTGACGATACATTCTCCGAAAACGCACACACACACAAAGTCCAACTAAATGACATCCCATTTTTTGTAAATGCTTCCAGCACAGAAGTATCTATTGTCCTGTTCCTTCTTATAAGTCACATTCAGAACAAAAGTTGATGTAAATAAACTTAAGGTAGAAACTTTTTTTTTTCAAACAAATAATTTAAGCCAAGCAATTCAGAATTTCATCTGGTCCTCTCTAGATCTGCTGGGTTTTTTGTTTGTTTGTTTTTTTTGGGGGGGGGGGGGGTTCCTCTGTTTTTGGGGGTTTTTTTTTGTTTTTTTTTGTTTTTGTTTGGATGTTAACGCAATCCTTTAACTAAAATACCCTTACGTAAAGCAATATACTTCAACATCGAAAATCGCCTATGAGAAACAAAGAAAGGAGAAATACTTCGGAGTAAAAAATGAAAAAAATAACGCTAAACAAACAATATGTATAATGAGGTCTTGGTCTGAATCAAAGACCTACGTTTGCCTGCAGAAGCACGTGCGCAGGTATTCCAGGGTCAATCACTGGGAGCATACTGGGGGGGGGGGGGAGGAGGGTAGTTTTTGTAGCAAAATAATGTTTTGTTTTTGTTTTTTTTAGCCGCAGTAATTTTCCTTTTTTTCCTTGAATGATTCGCTATGTAGAAAACAAAATAATGTCTTGGTCCAAGTCGACGTGAGAGACCAATGTTTGCCTACACAGCAAGGTGCGGAGGTAACTATGGGTTTTTCACTAAGATCATGGGCATACACTTTCAGATTTGTTTGTTTGTTGTTCTGTTTCTTTTTTGTTTGTATTAGAAGTAATTGTCTCGCCTTTTTATTTCAGTAATTTTCGATGAAAAAAAAAATAATGATACAATTACAACACAGGTATCTCATACATGTCTGGGTTTATCGCCACATGATCTGTTCATGCTTGTCAGTTGAACTCGTTGCAAGAAATTCTTCTATACACATGGCAGAAATATAGATTGAGAGTTTCAACTCGGGCGACAATATGGCCCGATTTTCCTGATAATCGTTCTCAATTACGTCTTTTTGTCAATTGAAAAAAAAGCCGGAGAATTATTTGAACTAATTCTGGGCCTTAAAAACCTCTTGTGTTGATTCATGACTCATATGTCAAACGTGTACAGAACGTTAATAAAAATTCTGAAAGTTTTCCGACAACAAATTCTCAGATGGGGACACCAGCTAGTTTATTTCTGTTCTTATGTGGGCCTTGTGGAGCGACTTATAACACATACGAAATGTAAGTGTTTGTATTTGAACAGTATAGTATTTTTTGGCATATATTATATGTTTCAGAAATATGTAATCGCCTCATTTATGAACTATAGTGTAGGGGTGGGCAGGAATATACGCAACATATATATATATATATATATATATATATATATATATATATATATATATATATATATATGAAGAATATATCGAACGTATGTTACGTGCGTGATTTAAAATATATCATACCATGATGCAAACTTGAAATA